>BSBM01000121.1:5332500-5932500 GCA_027924585.1 Larix kaempferi
CACTTAAATGCACTTAGGGATTATGGGTTAGAAGAGGTCCTAAAGGTCTTTATGGGGGAGGGGCTCTAGGAATAACCTGACACATTTATATCTGTTGGGAAATAAATACAGTGAATGTTGCCCACCAAACATAAAATTTAGAAAATCAACTGCGTTCTTTCTCCCGCATTTTTTCCTCATTCATCGCGTTCTCTTGGTTGGTTTCACGCACAGTCCGACAAGCATTTACATGGTAGATTGAATTGATACACCATTTGGTGCTTTATTCACCATTTGGATAAAATAAACAACATTTGGGGCTCTATTTGGCTCTTTGTATTGATTACACACCTATTTGGCTCTATTTGGATCAATTGAGTGAATACACAACAGTTGGACTCTATTTGGCACCTTGGATTGAATTCTCATGCTACTTGGACACACATGAAGTCTTGTTACATATAGTGGACACATCAAAAGAGCATTTGACATTTGAAGCAAAGAGCAATCATAATTCTTGAGGTATGGTGATAATTTTATCTTGTTAAATGTAATTTAGTCTTCATTCACTTGTTTGAATGGCATCTATTTTGGTTTTTCCTCATGAATTGTATGATATATCTATTTTAGTCTTCTTAATATTCAACATAGACAATAAAAACATCTTACCAAAAAAAAACTACAACATGCACCAAGCAATGCTTTCAAGCTTTCATGAAGATAATAAAAACAAATTACTTGCATCGCCACCAATAACATTTCATAATCACATTCCTCCATCTAGTAGACAAACATTTGTTGAATTCCTCATGGTTTCACTACAACAACTCACACAAAAACCTAAAAAATTGAAAACTCTTAGTCTTTTGGGGCTATTTTCCTCATCCATACCATGAAAATGAAGTGATATGAGCTTCTCGCTTGTAGGGAATTTGCTCCTACTAACATCCCATACCACCATCCAACACCATCCTACTGAGTTCCTAGAGGTGATGTTGTAACTTTATATGTAGGGAATTCCCAATAGATTTTAAGATTCTATATGAAAACATTCTCACTAGATGTTGTTGTACATAATCAATTGCTACATTGAGCTTTAATAATCATGCACATCGATTTTTAATATCTTGTTTGTTGTTCATTATTGCAGGGGTCATATTTTTGCTTTTCCAAAAAATGCATTGAATATGGGCAACAGACGTAATAATAAAAGAAAGTCTAGAAGGACCCAGCTGCACCCCAAAAAGATCCATGAGATAAGAGAAAATGCCAGGTTGTACATGCAAAACCATAGAAATCAAAATGTTAGTTCCTTAGATCCATCAACAAGCAATGACGAAGTGGTTGAAGTCAATCAAATATTTCCTGATGTCGAGTATGAAGGGATGGATGTTGAACAAGTTCTTAACTGGAAACCACCCCAAGAAGAGCACCCACCTAGCGAACACACTCCATTGCAAGACCAATTTGTGAACGAAGGGCCACAACAAACCGTTGATGAGACTCGTACTTCCTTGCTGACTCCCTTGCCTCGACTATCAACCGAACGACGAAGAACTCCCAAATGTATTCATATGGATGAAATTTCATTTTCAGGACTTGAAGGTAAGATGCCCAAACGCACTATTGATTTCCATTGAAGCAAGATAATCAAATATTTTTTTGAATCCAAAAGCGATGTAGAAAAATGTCAATTGTTTCTTTCTTTGTTAAAATCACATTGTCTAGCTGATGTTAGGGTAATTTTGGCCATAAAGGTAGTTAGAAGTTCAGAGGCCAACAATCATGTTGTTATAAATCTACAATCTACATTTAATTTGATTGGAAAAACTTCTCGTACAAAATATTTTAATGCGGCCCGTCGTGTACTGTCGGAATCAATTGTAGACAAATCCATAAGGCAACGTCGCCTACTATCACACACATGTAAAATATTTAAAGTAGATAGAAAGACTATTCAAAAGTATTCTTCCATTAGATAAAAACTTGAGACCCCGGGCCAAAAAGATTGTTGGGCCTTTGTTGGTAGGTTACCTCGTTCAGACATGAAGCTCATTGATGCTGTTAAAGAACTAGTGCAAAAGTTTTGCCATGATAACACTAGACCGTCATCAAATCAAAGAGATGTTTTAAAGTTGAGAAAAGGTGTTAGGGGGGGTGAACCCCATGTCAAGCACTTCCTTGACATGACACAAACAAAACTCTATGATAGGTTCAAGAATGAGCACACACAATTGAACTTGGGCCAAAGGTCCTTCGAAAAATGCAAACCCTGGTATGTTAGAATTTGCACTAATCGCAATAAATGTTGTTGTAGATACCATGTAGAATTTGAGTACTATTATGATACATATAGACATATATTTTGTGGTTTGCATACTAACATTTTGCAGGATTTCCCTTCGTTACAACCACCGAATGCATCCAGAGAATTTATACATAGCATAATGTGTCGAAGGCTTGAAGGAAAAAAATATTATAAAAGATCATGTTTATATGGGACATGTTCCAGTTGCAGTGGATTTGCATTATTGAGCCGCTACATCCATGCAACCGCGGAGCACGAATTTGGGAGGATGTCAATAGAAATGCAAAACTTCCAGTACATAACATATCAAGTAGATAGCTCGAAGGAAAGCAAAAAAATTGCATTGGTGAAGTCACAGGTAATTTAAGTTTGCATGCTTTCATACTGTATATGTTGAATTTGTACATATATATTCAGATTGGAAATGCCACGTTGTATTAATTCCCTTGGTTTTGTGGCACCAGGTACAAATTTGCAAATTCATGAAGGAATTCTACCAAAAGACCAAGCATTATGTACAGCACATCCATGTAGCACAATGGCAAGATGAACAGTACAAACAGTGCAGAGACACCTTTCCCAAGGGCACAATATTGTCGATTGTGGAATTTGCATAAAACTACACCCTACAGCCACAAAATGAGATTCAAAGTAAATACTACCATTTAGACCAAGTTAGCATAATGGTCCATATCATGTACATGTACGCGCCAAAGAGCAGCAACGACATGAGGATAATATTGCAAGAGACCAACTTCTACATCAGTGACGACAGGTGCCACGACCTGCATTATGTGCAGCATTGCTTCAAAATTTTCTATGATCAGCTGAAGGAGAGAGGTATACAGATGGATCAGCATTGGATATGGTCAGATGGTTGTGCAGGCCAGTTAAAAAATGCACGTGTTTTCTAGTGGTTGAGTATTTTGCACAAGACTTATGATGTGGTGCATGTATGGAACTATTTTGAGACCGAGCATGGAAAGGGAGAGCACGAAGGGGCTGGAGCATGTCTCAAAAATGCCCTACGAAGGGAGGGGATGAGGTGCATGGGAGGCCCTCATATTCGGAATGTTGAATCCACAGTTCGATGGTGCAAAGAAAAAATGTCAGATCGAACCACGGAGCAACACATACCAATAGGTAGAGGACATGTTGTCATAAATTTCTGGAATGTAGTTGATATAGATCGATCGCGTTCTTATAGTTGCAGTACTGTGCAAGGCACTCGTGGATTTCATTCGGTTCGAAGCTCAAACAACCCCTTATTTGAAATATGGACACGAAAACTTGTTTGCTTTTGTGGGTCTTATAGCAGTTGTGAGTGGGATGAGTGCGAATCAATGGATTGGGTTGATGAATGGGATCATGTATCACTTGTGGTGGACCCACATGCAGTTACTGAAACAATCCAGTTAGAGTAAGGCCAGTCCTCTATTTCGAATGAATATGATCATATATCTGATCTTGTACAGCCAAGCAAACATTTCTACATGCATATCCTGTTTCCCTCCTTGTTTTTGTAATTATCCAAGTTATCAAACCACTACTTGTTGGAATACGACCGTAAAATGCATTTTTGCAGGACACATCTACGCAGTTGTCGCCCCGACAGACAGCGCAATTGGGATGAATTATTGGTTGGCACGATGCATCCAGGGGAAGCAAACCCTCCTTGGATCATTAACGGATAGTGAAGGCATTACCTTTCCGACTGGCTCAATGGTTGTTCAGGGAGAATATCTTACAGTGGATGGAAAGGGACCAAAGAGCAATGGCTACACATACATAGATTATAGACCAGGGTTGCAGGTGTATCACTTTACGCACTTGATCGTGGGTACAAACATCCAACTACAGACAATGTCAACGAAGTCATCAAACAAGGTACGTTACTTACTACCTCATGTGGAGCATGAGAGGTTGTTCGAGACAATAAAAAATCGAGAGGATCCAGAAGGCCTAATTGACTGAGGTACATAGTATAGCCATGTGATTGTTTATTCATGCACGATTAATGTTATTCATGTTAGATAGTTTATTTGATATTGTTATCTTATATCGTTTATTTGATTTCTGAGTTATGATTAAGTTATGATTTATAGCCATGTGATTTTTTATTCATGCATGATTAACCCTAGAAGCACTAATATAACCCTACAAACATAATCTATCCCTAGAAATTATAGAAAGCTAAACTAACCCTAGAAACACTAATCTAACCCTAAAAAATTAACACTAATCTAACCCTCAGAAACTAATCTAGAATCCTAGAAACATAATCTAGCCCTAGAAATCCTAGAAAGCTAAACTAACCCTAGAAACACTAATCTAACCCTCAGAAACTAATCTAGAATCCTAGAAAAATAATCTAGCCCTAGAAATCCTAGAAAGCTAAACTAACCCTAGAAACACTAATCTAACCCTCAGAAACTAATCTAGAATCCTAGAAACCTAATGTAGCCCTATTAACCTAATCTAGCCCTAGAAACCGTGACCCACCACACGTACCCTCAATAGGGGGTATTTGGACTCCAAGTGGGATAGGATCAGTATTAGAAGGGTTTCTCATGTCACACAAGTACACCACTAGAGAAATCAACTTATAGAATCCAAGTCTACATGTCTATCTTGGAATTTCGATCCTCAAACCCTAGGTCTTACCAAGATGCTCGCAGCACCCACATCTGGATATTGCCCCCATTTTCTCTACCACTCTCTTCATTTGGAGCTTTAGGAATTGTTTCAATATTTGTCTAGTACTCGGATGAATATGAGGATCATTTGGGATCTATGATTGAGTAGCACTAACATGTTCATCATTGTCACCTAATGGTTGGAAATGTCCTTGAGGGAGGCTTTAGACCTACCTCACCCATGTTAATGCTTGATTTTTTGGAGGTCCCTCATCACCATCTTCATCATCATCACCATCTTCGTCATCACCATCTCCATCATCATCACCATCTTTGTCATCATCATCACCATCTTCATCATCACTGTCATCTGTAGGTCCCTCATCACCGTGTCCCTCATCATCACCATCTTCACCATCACCATCATCCTCAATGTCTTCATCATGATCATCACCACAAGTGCTCGGTGGATGATTTTCCAAAGTTGACCCCCGTGTGCAAAAATTGCACACTCCTTCACTGAGCAAAACCCTAGTTTCCAAGATGGACATACAATATGACACTGGGGCCACCGGATTGGAGGGGAGGGGAACCCCTAGCACTATCTCGGCATCCTGAATCCAATGGAGTCGACGGTTCGTTGATCCGAGCCATGGTCTTCATTCTATGGATCGTTCCGTCTCGCATCCAAAAGGCCTTCAGGGACACCTGCTGGATAACTGCCGGGAGGATAGAACTCCAACCGTGCAACAAAACCGGGTTCCGGGGAGTCATGAAAGTGTGTCTAGGTAGGTTTCAGATGGGAACGCTAGCCACAAGTTTCCGGTGGGTGATTTTCCAAAGTTGACCCCCGTGTGCAAAAATTGCACACTCCCTCACTCAGCAAAACCCTAGTTTCCATGATGGACGTACAAGATGACACCGGGGCCACCGGACCGGAGAGGAGGGGCACCCCTAGCACTATCCCGGTGTCCTGAATCCAACAGAGTTGATGGTTCGTCGATCCGAGCCACGCTCTTCATTCTATGCCTCGTTTCGTCACGGATCCAAAAGGCCTTTATGGACACCTGTTGGATACCTGCCGGGGGCATAGAACTCCAACCGTGCAACAAAACCGGGTTCTGGGGAGTCATGCAAGTGTGTCTAGGTGGGTTCCGATCGGGAATGCTAGCCACAAGTGCTCAGTGGATGATTTTCCAAAGTTGACCCCCGTGTGCAAAAAGTGCACACTCTCTCACTCAGCAAAACCCTAGTTTCCAAGATGGACATACAAGATGAGACCGAGGCCACCGGACCGGAGGGGAGGGGTACCCCTAGCAAAATCCCAGCATCCTGAATCCAATGGAATCGATGGTTCGTTGATCTAATCCATGGTCTTCATTCTATGCCTCGTTCCGTCACACATCCAAAAGGCCTTCAGGGACACCTGCTGGATACCTGTCGGGGGCATAGAACCCTTCATTGTGTTCCATTAGCCTTTTGTTCAACATTTCATGCTCTGATAAGTGGTAATTCACCTCTATCATCGAACACTTAGGTCTATAGGTACCTTCCCTTTCATATTCCTCGTTATCCACGGCTAACACAAGTTATAGATGCCATTCAACCAATTGAAAGCTAAGGAAGTGGTTTTATGTGACGTCATCTTTGGGAATAAATGTTTATGTAAACCAACAAAAGCTCGAACAATACTCCCTGCTTTTAAACACATTTTGGAGAAAGCAGGAGGACAAGTTCATCAAAGCGACTTCATTCATCTGTATTCTCGTAATGTACACATAGTCCATCCTTATCTTGATAAACAAGAGTTTTATAATAGATTGAACTCTTTGGGAGTGGTTATCTCCCTGTATTCGGTTGTTTGATTGGTTGACAAGCTTGCCTGAAAATTTGTACTTTGAACTTCTTTGTTTTATTGCTGAAAATTGGAAGGGATTTTCAAGTCACCTGCAAAGCGCTCCTTTGTTGAAATATGTAAATTCTTCCAACAACATAGATTTGGCTAGTGTATCAAATGTTGTCACCCACACTAGAATTTATCTTTCGTCGAAGGAGTCGCACATATTGTGGCTAACCAAATGGTCTGGGGAGCTTGGAAGTGCCGCCAAATATTATTCCATGCCTGAATCTACCTAGAAGGCAATTAGATCCTCGAGAAGGTGAGAAATTGTATGAGTGGTTGAATCAGTATCCTAAAATTACAGAGCTTTCTATCTCAAAGTTTGTTGAGTGGCTCCTGGATGTAGTATCAGACTCAACAGACAATAAACTTGTTATCACTACTAGAATGGCCCCAGGGTTCCCGACTAGAATGCCCGTAGCGCCCGAACCATGGCTCGGTTCGTGAATCCGTCAATTTCGGTGGGTCCAGGACGCTGGGTTTCAGATAGGGGACCCCCCACAACGTTCCTTGAAGGCCTGGAAGTGGTTCCAATGGGCCATCTATGGAGCTCGGGTTTTGCTTAGTGATGGCCATTCCAAATTCGCTAAAGGGGTGCATTTCTCATCCGGAGGCCCCCGGGCGTGCATGGCCACCATGGACAGGTCCACAATGGCCACATGGACCCGTGGGATCTGAAAAAATCCAAGTCTGCTCGCTGGTTTGGGTTTCGTGGCCTCGAGGCAAATCCCCAAAGTGTCCCTGAATGGCCCCGGGGTGCCCGACTAGAATGCCCATAGTGCCTGAACCGTGGCTCGGTTCACAAATCCATCATTTTCGGTGGGTCCGGGAGGCTGGTTTTCAGCTAGGGAACCCCCCAGAGCGTGCCTTGAAGGCTCGAAAGCGATGCCAATGGGCCATCTCCAGAGCTAATGTTTTGCTTAGTGATGGCCATTCCAAATTCGCTAAAGGGGTGCATTTCTCGTCCGGAGGCCCCTGGGCATGCGTGGCCACCGTGGACAGGTCCATAATGGCCACTTGGACTTGTGGGAGTTGACGGAATCCAATTCCGCTCGCCAGTTTGGGTTCCGTGGCCTCGGAGCAAATCGCCAAAGTGTCCCTAAATGGCCTCAGGGTGCCCGACTAGAATGCCTGTAGTGCCCGAACCATGGCTCGGTTAGAAAATCCGTCGATTCCGGTGGGTCCGAGACACCGATTTTTAGCTAGGGGACCCCCCATAGCATGCCTTGAAGTCCTGGAAGCGGTTCCAATGGGCCATCTCCGGAGCTAGGGTTTTGCTCAGTGATGGCCATTCCAAATTCGCTAAAGGGGTGCATTTCTCGTCCGGAGGCCCCCGGGTGTGCGTGGACACCGTGGATAGGTCCACAATGGCCACATGGACCTGTGGGAGCCGATGGAATCCAAGTCCTCTCGCCGGTTTGGGTTCCGTGGCCTCGGGGCAAATCCCCAAAGTGTCCCTAAATGGCCCCGGGGTGCCTGACTAGAATGCCCGTAGCACCCGAACCGTGGCTCAGTTCATGAATCCGTTGATTCTGGTGGGTCCGGGATGCCGGGTTTCAGCTAGGGGACCCCCCACAGTGTGTTTTGAAGGCCCGAAAGTGGTGCCAATGGGACATCTCCGGAGCTAGGGTTTTGCTTAGTGATGGCCATTCCAAATTCGCTAAAGGGGTGCATTTCTCGTCTGGAGGCCCCTGGGCGTGTGTGGCTGCCATGGACAGGTTGAAAATGGCCACGTGGACCTATGGACCATTGTGGACCTCATCTAGTGGCCACGCACGCCCAGGGGCTTCCAAAAGAGAAATGCACCCCTTTAGCGAATTTGGAATGGCCATCACTATGCAAAACCCTTGCTCCGGAAATGGCAAATTGGCACCGCTTTTGGGTCTTCAAGGCATGCTCTGTGGGGGTCCCCTAGCTGAAAACCAGCGTCCTAGACCCACCAAAATCGACAGATTTGCGAACCAAGCCACGGTTTGGGCGCTACGAGCATTCTAGTTGGGCACCCCGGGGTCATTCAGGGACACTTTGGGGATTTGCCTCGGGGCCTTGGAACCCAAACCGACGAGCGGACTTGGATTTAGTTGGCTCCCACAGGTCAATGTGGCCATTGTGGACCTGTCCACAGTGGCCATGCATGCCCGGGGGCCTCCGGATGAGAAATGCACCCCTTTAGTGAATTTGGAATGGCCATCACTGAGCAAAACCCTAGCTCCAGAGATGGCTAATTGGCACCGCTTCCGGGTCTTCAAGGCACGCTATGGGGGGTCCCCTAGCTGAAACCCAACGTCCTGGACCCACCAAAATCGACGGATTCGCGAACCGAGACACGGTTCGGGCTCTACGGGCATTCTAGTCAGGCACCCCGGGGCCATTCAGGGACACTTTGGGTATTTGCCCTGGGGCCACGGAACCCAAACCAGCGAGCGCACTTGGATTTTGTCAGCTCCCACAGGTTCACGTGGCCATTTTGTACTTGTCTACGGTGGCCACACACACCCGGGAGCCTCCGGACGAGAAATGCACCCCTTTAGCAAATTTGGAATGGCCATCACTAAGAAAAACCCTAGTTCTGGAGATGGCCCATTGGCACCACTTCCAAGCCTTCAAGGCATTCTATGGGGGGTCCCCTAGCTGAAACCCGGTGTCTTGGACCCATTAGAGTCGATAGATTCAAGAATCGATCCACGATTTGAGCGCTACGAGCATTCTAGTCGGGAACCACGGTTCGGGGCAAGACAGAATGAGGCATAGAATGAAGACCGTGGCTCGGATCGATGAACCGTCAACTCTGTTGGATTTAGGATGCCGGGATAGTGCTAGGGGTGCCCCTCCCATTTGGTCCGGTGGCCCCAGTGTCATCTTGTATGTCCATCTTGGAAACTAGGGTTTTGCTGATTGAGGGAGTGTGCACTTTTTGCACACAGGGGTCAACTTTGGAAAATCATCCACCGGGAACTTGTGGCTAGCGTTCCCGGCCAGAACCCACCTAGACACACTTGCATGACTCCCCGAAACCCGGTTTTGTTGCATTGTTGGAGTTCTATGCCCCCGGTAGGTATCCAACAGGTGTCCCTGAAGGCCTTTTGGTTGTGTGACGGAACGAGGCATAGAATGAAGACCGTGGCTCGGATCGATGAATTGTCGACTCCGTTGGATTCAGGACACCGGGATAGTGCTAGGGGTGCCCCTCCCCTCCGGTCCGGTGGCCCCAGTGTCATCTTGTATTTCCATCTTGAAAACTAGGGTTTTGCTGAGTGAGGGAGTATGCAATTTTTGCACATGGGGGTCAAATTTGGAAAATCATCCACCAAGAACTTGTGGGTAGTGTTCCCAGCCGGAACCTACCTAGACACACTTGCATGACTCCTCGGAACCCAGTTTTGTTGCACGGTTGGAGTTCTATGCCCCCGGTAGGCATCCAGCAGGTGTCCCTGAAGGCCTTTTGGATGCGAGATGGAACGAGCCATAGAATGAAGATCGTGGCTCGGATCGACGAACCATTGACTCCGTTGGATTCAGGATGCCGTGATAGTTGTAGGGGTGCCTCTCCCCTTTGGTCTGGTGGCCCCGGTGTCAAAATTTACGTCCATCTTGTTGGGTATGTTATATCTCTTCACATGGTCGCTGCGTGTACAACACGATCCCTATGGCACTAGTACTCTATCTAATTCGCGATTTTGCTTTTTCGCGATTTTCGACCCATTGTACTCTATCTAATTCCGGTAAAAGGAATTAGGGTTTTAGATGCTGCAGAATACCATTTATTGTATTGTACATGTAAAATAAACATATAATGAAAAAGGAGCTATGCGGCTCTAAGTTTTGCTGGTTTTTTCCCGGTTAAGGGTTTCCAGGTGAAAATCTCTATGTAATGTGTGTGCCATTGTGTATTTTCTGTTAATGCTTAAGAATCGTATAAGTTTGTACTTCACTGTTAAGGTTTAAAACTTACACATCTTGGAAACTAGGGTTTTGCTCAGTGAGGGAGTGTGCAATTTTTGCACACAGGGGTCAACTTTGGAAAATAATCCACTGGGCACTTGTGGCTAGCGTTCCTATAAAAAACCTACCTAGACACACTTGCATGACTCCCCGAAACCCGATTTTGTTGCACGATTGGAGTTCTATGCCCCCGATAGGTATCCAGTAGGTGTCCTTGAAGGCCGTTTGGATACGAGATAGAACGAACCATATAATGAAGACCGTGGCTCGGATCGATGAACCGTCGACTCCGTTGGATTCGGGACGCCGAGCTAGTGCTAGGGGTGCCCAGCCCCTCCGGTCTGGTGTCCCCAGTGTCATCTTGTACGTCGATCTTGGAAAATAGGGTTTTGCTTAGTGAGGGAGTGTGCAATTTTTGCACATGGGGGTCAAGTTTGGAAAATCATCCACCGGGAACTTGTGGCTAGCGTTCCCGGTTGGAACCTACCTAGAGACACTTGCATGAATCCCCGGAACCCGGTTTTGTTGCACGGTTGGAGTTCTATGCCCTCGACAGGTATCCAGCAGGTGTCCTTGAAGGCCTTTTGGATGCGAGACGGAATGAGCCATAGAATGAAGACCGTGGATCGGATCGACGAACCGTTGAATCCGTTGGATTTGGGACGCCGTGATAGTGCTAGGGTTGTGCCTCTCCTCCGGTCCAGTGGCCCCGGTGTCATCTTGTACGTCCATCTTGGAAATTAGGGTTTTGCTCAGTGAGGGAGTGTGCAATTTTTGCACACGGGGGTCAACTTTGGAAAATCATCCACCGGGCACTTGTGATGAAGATGGTGATGATGATGAAGATGGTGACGTTGATGATGATGATGATGGTGATGGTGGTGAAGTTGATGGTCATGGTGATGGTGATGATGATGAAGATGGTCATGATGATGAAGGCATTGATGATGATGGCGATGGTGATGAAGATGATGACAATGATGATGAAGATGGTGATGATGATGGACATAGTGATGAGGGACCTACAGATGGCCATCGTGATGAAGATGGTGATGGTGATGGTTCCGTCTCGCATCCAAAAGATGGAGATGGTGATGATGACAAAGATGGTGATGATGATGAAGATGGTGATGGTGATGATGATGACGATGGTGGTGAAGTTGATGGTGATGGTTCCGTCTCGCATCCAAAAGATGGAGATGGTGATGATGACGAAGATGGTGATGATGATGATGATGGTGATGGTGGTGAGGTTGATGGTGATGGTGATGGTGATGATGGAGATGGTGATGGTTCCGTCTCGCATCCAAAAGATGGAGATGGTGATGATGACGAAGATGGTGATGATGATGAAGATGGTGATGGCGATGATGATGGTGATGGTGGTGAGATTGATGGTGTTGGTGATGGTGATGGTTCCGTCTCACATCCAAAAGATGGAGATGGTGATGATGACGAAGATGGTGATGATGATGAAGATGGTGATGGTGATGATGATGACGATTGTTAGCACCCCCAAAAAATCGTGTGATTAATTGTCTTCTGGAAACATTAATTATCTTCGGGCAGCGTCGACGATGCAAAATATGAAGATTTCCATGGTGGAGGCTTCAAAGTTTGGTTGCAAAAAGAAGAATTGGTCCTAGGGTGTTTGTGAAAGCAAGTCTTTATGAGGGACCTAGAGGATTTTTTCTAAGTCAAAAAATAAAAAGCCTTTGATACTTTCCTAATTTGGCCTAAGCTGGCAGCTTTATGAAAAAGGTTTTGATTTTAGCCAAAATCAAGCATTATGGAGAAAGGATTTTAATTTTATATAAAAAATATGGCCTAAGTGAAGGACTTTGATTTGTATCGCCTAACTCAAAACTTTAGGGTTTTTGATTTCCATAGTGTGTCCAAAACTAAAGATTTTTAGAGGAAGGGTTTAAGTTTTTGGGCCAAAGCCTTAATTGAAATCGAGGCAAAAGGTAAAGCGCCCAACACCGTGGGCTTGTCTAGCGACCAAGAGCTGAGCCAAGGGGCTCCACATCACGCCTGGAATTTGACGTCCCACAGGACGTATTTTCCAAATTTAAACGTATTTGACACTTAAAATTAATCGTCGGACGTCAGCATCTACGTGTATTGGAAAATGAAAACCGTCAAAATGACGTCCGGTTTTCAACATAACCCGTCTTAAATTCGAGTACTTGGTCAGGACTCAATAATTTTCTCTGGAAAATGTAATAAAACACTGTCTGTACTGAATTAGTGGTGACGCTGAGGCTGTGAGCTGAATTGAATTGGTGAGGATACATGTATTATTGTAATGCGTTTTCTTGACAATCCCTCGATTTTGTTTGGAAACAGAATTGACTTAATTCCATTATAATTTTACTTTGTTGATATTAAGGTATTGCTATTCATAATTTTATGATTTTACTTAAAGACAAACAAGTTGTAATATATATAATTTGAAATTGATTCCATCTGCCTCACGCCCACGGCTCCGCGGCCAGCGTTCGCCTTGCGAGTGATCAGCTCTTTCTCCAAGGCTCAGCGTTCGCCTTGCGAGTGATCAGCTCTTTCTCCAAGGAGCTTGCCTCTATCCGCCTCATTTCCACGACTCTCCAGCTGTAAGCATCGAACTTGGTAGGGTTTTGACATTCAAGCAGGACTAAGTTAGTACCTTAGGGTAAATGGAGGGTTAACGGAATTAATGCTTTGGACATTGGTACTAGTTGAGTTGGTAAATGCACACTGGAGTTTGAGGCATGAGTCGGCTCTCAACCTCTCCCTTCAGGTCGTATCACAGCTACGGCTGAGAACACTGTGCAGGTTATTATAATATAACATTTTAAAAAATTTAGTTAAATTTAATATACAATATTGACACTCTATAAATTTGGTTAAAACGTAAAGTGATAGGCAATGAAAATACCAAACCGTCAACAAATTTCCAAAATACCAAACTGTCAACAAATTTTCATTTGACAGGCAACTAGGATTTGAAATTCCAAGCCTGCTCCACATAATCTCCACACTCCAAGTTCCATGGACGAGAGCCTACCTCTCTTTTATTACATGATATATGATAAAATCATTGCGATATATAACGAATGAAAAGCCTTTTCACGTCTTGCATATGGGATTAATGCCGTGATTAGAAACAGGTATAAAAATGCCTTGAAGCTAAATGCGCCTGGGTGTTTCTTAGAGTTTAAGCGTTATGCAGATGGAGAGGTCGTTGCCACTGTACGTATGTAGAGGTGCCATATATTATCACAACTTAAAGGAGAGGAACTTGTAGATCTACCACCGGGGCTTTGTTAGCTTCACCAACATAATGCCAGGATATTAGAGTCATTGGATCTGCGTTCTCTATCCTCCATAATAAAATTCCACATGATCATGGCGGGATTTTCGTCAAGATAATCACGTGCAGGGTTAAAATTTGAGTAAAATGTCCTACGGCATGTTGTGTCAGATCAGGGCGTCGGCAAATGTGAAGGGTTCCCCGTCCAGAGTCGGATCGACAGAGGTAGAATTGGGGACAGTAGCGTCCTACGTTTTATTGACCATAGTCTTCTTCATTCACGCGCCAAACGATGATATGTTACATTTTTTTGAATGACTAACCTCCATGTCAGCATAGGGAAAGCTGCCAACGCCCCGGATGAACGGGAGGAGATTAAGTATGAAGTTGAGATCGACGGTGCACGATGCACGTCTCATTGTTCACATGCACATAAAGGAGGGACGAATGGTGGTCACGATGTGAAAACCAACATCCAACGTGTCACCTTCTGAGCTCATCGTAGTTACATAGAATGGTATTTGAAACAGCTTAATGTCCGTGCGATACCACCTTTAGCAATAAAGTTGTTTACGGGGTTATAAGAGGGAAAGTTGTGCCTTTCTTTTTGTTATGTGACCGAGGCATCGAAATTCCAAAACCCTAAACATCAAGTTTCATCTACCAGCCACCACAAAAACCAATGTATTGTCAAGAACTCATTGGCGTTGCTAAAGTTATAGCAGGAGTAAATGCGCCTCAGCCATTGTCATATTTTAGAATGTAAACCTGATAGGCATGCTCATCACAGTTGGCGAGTTTGCTTACTGCACCCTACAGTCGCGACCCACGGGATGATGAAATCTTCAATGCATAGTTGCGCAGTCCAAACAAAATCGTGCGCACATCTACAAGGCCATAGCCCGTTTCATGATTCATTTGATGGTTTCTAAGGGTTTGAGGCCACATCAATGGATACTTCCAGGGAGGTGTGGATTCGTCAAAATAATTCCAACCAAACCAACGGTGATGGAAACCCTTGTAGGCTATCCTCCATTGGGTAATTTTGCGAGTATGAGAAAGTTGTGCAAACATTTTATCTGCAGGCTGAGGATATTGAGTCTCGCCTTGTGGACTGCAACAAAGATTTCAAGATATAAAGATCACTTCTGTGACTCAGACAATTAAGTTCTTCCAACTATGCAAGACAAATAAGTCTCACTCCATCCAAAATTCGTGGTTGTTCACTAGTAGGGTTGAGATTTTGTCGAAGCTGATGAGCCCAAACAGAAAGAACCCTGGAGCCAAATCCAAACACATGTAACAACTCATAAAATTTCGCTGGTATCCTTGCACCGACGTCTTTTTTCTCCAAGATACAGTTGCTACTGGAGTCTTCTGTTATTCTCTAGGGTTGTGGGCAAAGAGAAAGTGAACCTTCAGGCAAACGCATGTATTGGGCCATTTTGAAACTGCCTTGCTCAGTATATCATGGATACTTTGCAAGATTCTGGTGCCAATGCCCCTAAAAGATGTTGACAGCACTCTGCGTTCCATATTCTTCCTACCATGTGAGTGTCTCATTTCCTTCATACACATGCCCAGTAGCGCCATTCGATGAAAGAGTGGGACAGACCTAAAGTTAAAGAGCCTGGTCAAAGCCAAAGACGAAGTAGGGTTTTCCAGAAGCTCTTCTTTAGCAAATTTTGCAGGCCATATGGCACCTTGGTACTCATATGCGTGTAGTAGCTCATTTTCGTTGTTATCCCTGTGCTAATGTCCATTTCTCCAAAACCTGAATGTCAACCATTCATTGGATCCCGCGGAAGAAGCTACTGCAACTACCATTGTTTCCAATACTATTCGAACCCCTTGGAGATTTTCTAGTATAAATATTAAGGAGGTAAGTGTTACAGTTGGGAATGTTGTCGACAGGGTAAAGAATGGCTCAAGACACATTATTGTAAAGTCAGAGTTGCTATTTGAAAATTCACTGAAGGTTTGGGGAAAAGTTTAAAGAACTAAGTAATGTAATACCTGCAGTCGAAAGAGGGCAGAAATGATGAATTCGAAAGTTAGAAGAGCAGCCACCTGGATGGCATCTGAAATATCTTTTATTTTGACTTAAATTTGTCATTTAATGAAAATTGCTGCCAGATGTAAAAGGCAGTTAGATTTTTTCATATTTTTGTTTTGAAAAGATAGGTGGCAGAGTTGTATCAATGATGTGTCACCAAACATTGTAACCATTTTCTGTTAAGAATTAGGTCGAATAGAAGGCTCCAGAGAGCTATATAATCTTTGTAATAGAAGAACTAAGGGTGAGTGAATCATTTGGTTGAAGCCTAGGAGAGCTCAGCTTTGTTTTTGATATTTTATTGTTAATACATCAGCAGTGTTTGAGGCTGAGTTATTTGCAGAGAATTCCTGTCTTATCTTTCTTGCAGTCTGTTTCCTTCTTTTCCAATGTGCAAATGTGTTTCTCTCTTTGTTATTCCATTCTGTGTTATTTCCTTCATGCTTGGATCGGGGTAATAATTAAGTAGAATTCATAGAGATTATGCTTTGCTTAGCTTATTCCAAGTATTTCACCAAATATATTCTGCTAAAGTTGGTGTAGGATTCATCCTTGTTAGATGCCTTACATTGATGGACTATTCATTCCTCTTCTGTTTCACCCCTTAAAGCTCTCTGACTGTGCGTGGGTGGCTACCTTGCCTTTGTTTAGATATCTTATGCAGCTGCACTGTTATGTGTTTTATGATTCATCTTTTGACTCCATTGCCCAATAGTTCTCCTCCTGATTCTCTTATCAAGGTTTTAAACAATTTGTTCCAGCATAAATCTGATCTTCTGCACATGTTTTTTATTGAATATCTTAAATGTTGAATGCTGGTTTGTTTCTTCATTATTGACAATCTTGATGATTTCAAGCTTTCTGTGAGTTAAAGAGAGAGCCCTCTCTGTTTGTGTTAGGTCAGAAACGCAAGCTAAATACTGGTTAGTGGTTACCTATAATTTCCCTCTCCACAACCTAGGGGGTCAATTTTGGTGTTAACAATGATGGTGGTGAAGTTGATGGTGATGGTTCCGTCTCGCATCCAAAAGATGGAGATGGTGATGATGATGAAGATGGTGATGGTGATGGTGGTGAGGTTGATGGTTGATGGTGATGGTGATGGTGGTGAGGTTGATGGTTGATGGTGATGGTGATGGTGATGGTGGAGATAGTGATGGTTCCTTCTTGCATCCAAAAGATGGAGATGGTGATGATGACGAAGATGGTGATGATGATGAAGATGGTGATGGTGATGGTGGTGAGGTTGATGGTGATGGTGATGGTGATGGTGATGATGAAGATGTTGATGGTTCTGTCTCGCATCCAAAAGATGGATATGGTGATGATGATGAAGATGGTGATGATGATGGAGACGGTGACGTTGATGATGATGGTGATGGTGGTGAAGTTGATGTTGATGGTGATGGTGATGATGATGAAGATGGCGATGATGATGAAGGAGTTGATGATGATGGCGATGGTGATGAAGATGATGATGAAGATGATGAAGGCGTTGGGGAATTTATTTATATCCAATGTATTTGACTCTAAGAACCTCTCATGTGTGATTATAAAAAAATCAAGATTCCCTCAACCCCCAAACATGCCCTTTCAAAGAAGTTTTTATCTTTGAGTGTGGTATGGGTGCCAACATGAGGTTTTGTCTACTAAAGATGGATCTTGGTGTCTTGACCATGGTTGGGGTGATGATAATGAGGTTCATATGACTCCAATGAATCTTCCATGGACCATGGGGTAAAATGATCTCTCAAGTATTATTGCATGTGAACTTGCACATACCAAGCTACAACAAATCTTTCACAGGAGTGGATTTGTCTATGTGAATAGATAAGTGAAAAGATTTTAGCAACAAGACCTATCAATTTTAACTTGGAAGTATGGGAAATGTTCAAAGTGGGATTGAGAGGCTTGATGGTGATTGTAGTAGTAGGCATGGTATTGGTGAGAATGATGTCATGATAGTGGAATTAAACATTAAGATGGTGACCCTAGAGCTTGGATTCTAGCCTAGAAACATGAGAACATAGCCTAAAAACCCTAGTTGGTAGCGTAAACCCTAGTTTGTATTCTAATCATAATGAAACCCTATTATGTAGCCTAAGATATAGCCCTAAATTATAATACATGTAAAGATTAAATCATTTTCATTGTACATATATATTCATGTGCATACATTTGAATCCAAATCACTATACATATATATGCATAGTTTCTCATCTATATAGCAAGGGTGCATACAACTAGAAAACCATTGTACCTAGCACCAGATACCTAATTTAGAAATGTAATGGTTTGAAATTGGTTGTACCATGAAGATTTTTATATGGTGGATATGCACACCTATGGAAACCTTCTCAATGGATGGAAAACCTAATATTATCATAACATTAGTAAAGCTTACTCCAACATGTAGTAATACTTACATGTTCTAGTGTTGATGGCGCACTAATGGATGCATGCAACTTGATGAGGGTGTATTTGTGACTCCATTGATGTAATGCACTTGTCCTAAATGTCTTTAACAAGTGTCTGAGTGTCCAATAGATGAATTATGATGTCCTAATACCCCTCTATCCCTTCCAGACAAAATTCGACAACATTTGGGGTATTGAGGTAACAAGTTGCTGTGTTGAGGTGGATATAGCCTCAAAAATACACTTCATAGTAGTCATTTATTGTAATGTCAACTATACATGTGTTTAACTCAACATGTCTACATAAAATTAGATCGCTATTACATAATGATAAATTAAGGAAGTCCTAATTGTAAATGGTAGTGGATGTGATGGTCATCAAATCAAAGGTGGCTATATCCGTGAGTGAGAATTAATGAGCTAGCTATACATCATGCTCAAGGTTGTCCTATTTGTATGGTGACAATTGATTAAGAAATGATTCCATAACTTGGTTATTAATTTGTTGCATGATCTTAAGTGGACAAAATGGTCAAAATAAATACTAGTGACGACATTTCATTATGTAGAGTATGGACATTTTGGATCTCATTATGTAGAGCTATTAAAAATCATGTTGGATCTCATTTTAACCTTTTGACGACAATGGACATTTTCTATTTTTAAGTATTCTTTTCCTAGTACTCAAGTTCCCAATATATATCTTATGTGCCATGAGGTGTGATTTCTCCATCCATTTATTCCGTTTGTTTTTAAATTAATTCTCACACATGATTTTGTTTGAGTTAGCCTATGTTTACAATGTTTTCTTAACATAGATACCATTAGAATATTTTACATGTGGAAAGATAAACCAAGATGAACTATGATATCCAACTTCTCTTCTAAGATCTAGGTAAAACCCAAATTTACACAACATCACATCATGATACACACAACATGAGACAATTACATTAGAAAACGAGATATATAAATCACATAACTGAAAATCCATGTACATCGAGGCTACAAAACTCATCCAAACATATACAATTTCTGGCGAATAGTGGAACATGGTTCCCAATGTGCGTACAATGGCAACTCGTGCCCTACACAAAATGCGACAACTCATGCCGTAGATATAAAATACATGGCAACTCGTGCCGTAGATACAAAATACATCAAAACTGGTGCACTAAAGTGCCACATCATGGCTAATGTACATAACACGTGGTGTGTCAAGCATTGTGACCACTACCGTCACTCCCAGGCGCAGATCCAAAGTCGATCTTCCTACTCTTGGAGATACCGGTGCCTTGGGTCTTTCTCCTGTTGATGTATATGTAACTTCAGAATGTATTTCATCCATGTATTTCATTTATATATTATTGTACTCCTATAGAGATGTGTCATTCCTCTATACGGAAGTGTCGTTATGTGTATTGACAAGTGTCACAAGTGTGTTAACTTGCCGATGGGTTATTAGACCACCATGTGTGGGGTCGACCCTGATTTATATAATATATGGTTGATGTACCTAGCTAGAAAAGTCCACCCCATAAGGTTATTGGGCAAACATGACAAGTATAAATAGAGATCGGGAGATCTCTATTTGGATCACTCAGAAACTCATTCTTCCTTCACTCGGAAAGTGGCGCACATGTGAGGAGGAGGATCACCTGCTAGTAGAAGACTATCTCTGTGTATTTGGTTGAGCCATTTCTCTTTCTATCTCTGAGGAAGTTGTTGGGTTTTTCACCTTAGGGTTTTCCCCACGGAAACTCTGTCTGTTTATTGTCTCTCATGCTTTTGATTCTTGTGATGATTGACATGCTTGTTATGATTGATATGCATTGATATACTGTACATGTTATTCTCTCAGTAAAAATCCTAGAGTAATGTGAATTAATGCTCAAAATTTAACATGGTATCAAAGCTAACCTGAGAAGAAGACATTGTGCAGTGATGGAAACCAATGCTTTCTTGTTTATTGGGTTTCTCTCCACAGATTTTGGAAAATCAGTATAGTAGATTGAATCTACTCATCAAGGAGAATCTATTTGCCCAATCAGAATTCAATTCTGAGCATTTTTAGATTTGGCCCTAAAAATTAGGGTTTCCACAAAAATAGGAATTTCTAGAATCGGAATACATAGCTGGAAGCTACTTGCAAAAATCGAAGTTTAGAGCTTTGGATAGAGATTTTTGGCTGGGTAGATCTCCAGGAAACTCAAACCCTAATTCAGGGTCCTCCCTAGTGAACTCGGGAAGATAAAAAGGCATTTCTGAAGGGTGAATCCTTGCAGATCTCAAACTCTGAATACACCAGGCTGATCAGCTCATCAAGGTGCATCTTTCTATCCTTTCAGAAAGTTGAAATTCACATTTTGAATTTTTAGGGTTTTTCCAACAAAACCTAATCAGGGTCCTCCCCAGTGAACTCGGGAAGACAAAAAGGCATTTCTGAAGGGTGAATCCTTGCAGATCTCAAATTCTGAATACACCAGGCTGATCAGCTCATCAAGGTGCATCTTTCTATCCTTTCAGAAAGTTGAAATTCACATTTTGAATTTTTAGGGTTTTTCCAACAAACCCTAATCCGGGACTAGATCCAGTTTTCAGCAAATCAAGTGGTAAGACCTAAATATTTTCTATTTCTATTTGAAGTACTCTCTAAGATGTCTCACCACACCAAGATTGAGGATAAGCTTGAAGGGGATGATAAATGCCAAGCCTGGAAGTATAGGATTGGGTTAATCCTGGAAGAAAATGAGTTGGACTCATATGTAAAAAAAGACATCCCTATCCTAGAGGATGAAGAGGATAAGATATTGCATAAGAAGAACTTGGTCAAAGCAAAGAGAATCATTGCTGATTCTATCAAAGACCATATTATACCACATGTGTCATCTCTAAAGACACCCAAGGAGATGTTTGACTCCTTGACCAAGCTATTTAAAGGGAAGAACATAAATTGGAAGATGACTCTGTGGAATCAATTGAAAGGGGTCAAGATGTCGAATGGAGAGACCATTCAATCCTATTTCTCCAAGGTCTCTCAGATCAAGGAACAACTTGAAGCTGTAGATGAAATGGTGGAGAATGGTGAAATTGTTATGACCACTTTGAATGGCTTACCTAGGTCATGGGACTCCTTTATTCAAGGGATTTGTGCAAGAAAGAAATTGATCTCCTTCAGTAGACTGTGGGAAGAATGCTCTCAAGAAGAAGCAAGGCTTGTGGCACGAGAAGAAAAGATGGGGAATGAAGATCAAACTCTCACATCACACACCAAGAAAGGCAAGTTCAAGAGGGAGCCATCCCATCACAAAAAGAAATCTTCTCATCCTTATCACAAAGAAAAGAAAGATCTGAGGTGCTTCAATTGCAATGAGAAAGGTCACTTTGATTCAGAATGTCCCAAGAACAAAAGGGATAACAACAACAACAACAAAAGGAAGAAGGGTAGCAAAAGAAGGTACCATGCTCATGCTGCCGAAGATGATGAACCTCCAAAGAAGAAAGCTAGGGCAGAAAGTGATGATGACTCATCAAGTGAAGAAGAGTATGTTCTAATCTCTGCTCTCATAGGTACTATCTCTCAAGGTTGTAATGATTGGATTATTGACAGTGGGGCTTCCAAACACATGACTGGGTTTAAAGAATCTTTTGTAAATTTATCTGAACATGAATCACCCCATAAAGTGAAACTTGGGGATGATTATCAATACCCCATCAAAGGAAGTGGTGAAGCCTCCTACAACCTAGATTCTGGAAAATCTTTGAAGATGAAAGAAGTCCTTTATGTACCTGGGCTCAAGAAGAACCTACTCTCCATATCTACATTGGATGCAAAAGGCATGAGGGTTGCATTTGTAGATGGCCAAGTCCTAATGTGCTCAAAGGAAAAAACTATTGATGATGTAGTGGTGATTGGAGAGCAAGAGGGAGGATTGTACAAATTGAAGGGACAACCTGAACATACTATGGTGACATGAAGAAAAATATTCATCCATAGTCATGGATCACATAGAGGTATGTATAATTTGATTTTGCAAAGGTTAACTTATGAGTTATGCAGGTCATTGAAGAGAACAAGAAAACATTGCTAGATATAACTAACAAATATGATGACTAGGTATGTTTTCCTATATCAAAGGATCTTATACTTTTGTATGATTGATAATGGTTACTCTTGAAGTTACAAGTTTAAGTAATCTAGGTTTTATGCATATTATATCTCTTACCTTGATTGATGATATGACTAACCAGAAGAGTTCTATAGTCAAATATGAATATGCATGAGTAAGAGAAGTCTTCCCTGAAACCTTGAATACTAATGCTTATTATCTATGTTTGAAGTGATCATGACTATACATGTTCAAGATGATAGTGTTTTGATAATATTAAGATTATAGTAATGAATATTTGATTATGTATGAGATCTCAAGGATAACACAATGATGATACTAGTAAGCATGCATAGTGATCGAGGATGGATTTAAGTTCAAGGACAGGTAATCCAGAAAGAAAAGATCAAGAGGGAGCACACTCCAGTAGCTTCTACAAGGATGCAGATATTCAGAGGGAGTTGACCACTTCTCACAATCCACATCAGAATGGAGTTGCAGAAAGGAAGCAAAGACTGAGAGGGAGTCAACCCAACAAACAAACAAAGATAAGTATTTGAATTGTCATTTCTTGTATATTTGATTGTTTAAATAATACTGTTCAATGATGTATATACTGATGTTCCTAGAATTAGGCTGTGTATTTTGGCATATTAGAATAATTGCATTAATGAACATGTTAGGAACCCATGTCTTTACTTTGTTAGTATATTGTTGTTGGACGCATATGCTTTGTAAGTCGTTCCGTAGTATTTGTTGATCCATAGTTTATATTAGCCCATAGTATTGACCCATAGTATTGGACGCATATGCTTTGTAAGTCATCCCATAGTATTATATGTCCCATGGTTTTGACTCATAGTATTGGCGCCTAGACTTAGCCCATGGTTTGTATTGACACATAGTATTGACCCATGGTATTGGCGCCTAGACTTAGTATATAAGTGTGTGTTGAGGCCTATGAAGGCACCGTGAAGTTAATTGTATTGAGCTTGCTCAAAGGAGGTTTCCCCCTTGAAGTGGCCCGTGATCAATATAAAAGTGATTCTGAGTTCTATTATTTCTGATATCTCGTGTATTTGCATTAATTAATTATTGCAGGTTCATCACATCTGGTATCAGAGCACTTTCTTGGGCTCGTTGGGTGGAATTTCTGCCAAATTTTTTTTCGCATCTGTTGCAGCTTCGGATTTGGGAATAATCCCTATCCTCTTAACTGTGGGAAGTACTTGGGAATAAGCCCTAAAACTAATTGTGAGGAGTACCATAGGAATCCCAAAGTAGCTGGCCCATTGAGAGGACCTGCTAGCGAAAAGGGCAACGACCCCTACCTGATTGACTAGTTCCCACCTGTGAGGTAAACCAAGAGCTATCGTTTGTGGCAAAGCGGTTATCAATTTTACCTGAGTCGTGGAGTGAGGGGTACTGCCCTAATACGCAAGCCATCAAACAGCATTGGTGGCCGAGTGAAACACCTGAATTGTTAGGAAGCCGTACATACCTGGGGTCCATGTCTATTTTTAGTTGAACTGTTGCCGATCACTTCCACTCCAGATCCAGTCGTTTCAGATCTATTCTGAAAGTCATTCCAGATCCAGTCGCCGTTTCAGATCCAGCCATTTTCGATCCCTTCCGCGCCGTTGTAGATCCATTTGTTGCGGATCCCTTCCACACCGCTGTTGCCGATCCATTTAAAAAAAAAAAAAAAAACTGTTTTTCGGCCATATCTCCCTTGTTTCAACTCTGTTTCCCTGAAACTTCACTGACATCCCTGCAATCCCATTTTGCATATTTCATTCCTGAAGACCCTATCCCAAATTCCACTTCCCAAGACTAGAAATCCCACATTTGTCTATTTTTAGGGTTTGCCATAACTTCTTCAATTTTCACTCGATTGCCTTCAAATTTTGCCATAGAGTTTTCGCTTCTGAAATCCCCATTTTTTGCTTCCCTGTCCCTCAGAAAGTGTTGAAAACCTAGTCAAACCCCAATTACCCCTCCAAGTTTTTCCCAAATCAAAATTCCCCCTTACTAAATAAGCTTGTGTTTGTGTTTTTCTATCCATTCCCCCCCCCCAACAAAAAAAAAATAAAAATTACTAGTTATGGTTGTCACTCGCACAGGAGCAAACACCATGGAGGAAGCACTTGCAGCCATCCAAACCAAACTCCAAGATCTGGATGAAAATTTTTTCAGCCTCCATCTTCAGGATCCAGCCATGAACAATAACCGACAGCCGGAATCTTTTGCAGTCACCGGGTTCTCTTCTTCCAGCAATTTTCGTGGGCCGAAGCTTGATTTTCCTCGCTTCAATGGTGCTGATCCGACTGGATGGATATACCAAGTAGAACAATATTTTAGTCTGCATAATACTTTTGATGTTCAGAAAGTTCCACTTGCATCCTTTCATTTGGAACAAGAAGCCCTTCAATGGTACCGTTGGTACATCAAAGCTCATCCCAAGCCAAACTGGACAGATTTTGCCAACTCCTTTTGCCACGATTTGGTCCTAGTGCTTTTGATGACTTCACAGGAGCACTCACTAAACTTCACCAAACTGGCACAGTGAGAGAGTATCAGATGGAATTTGAGAAACTAGCCAATCACACAGAAGGATTGTCTGATGAATTCTACAGGAGTTGTTTTATCAGTGGTCTCAAGGATGAAATCCGCTCAGAGGTCACAATGTTTTGTCCCAACACAATGATGGAATTCCTAGGGTTGGCTAAGCTGGCCGAGGACAAGATCGCAGCTCAACAACACTCCAAACCCACCTTTGTTCCCTTCATAAATATGGGTTCCCAACGACCTCCCATCACGCCTGCTCCTCAACCAACTCCTATCAAGCAATTGTCTGAAACAGAGATGTAGGCACGTCGAGAAAAAGGGCTTTGTTATAATTGTGATGAGAAATTCACTTGGGGACATAGATGTGTTCCACAAAAGCTCTATCTCTTGGATGTGGATTCTCCGCCTGCCTCATAACTTGATGAAGAATCTCTAGATACAGTAGATGATCAGGTCGACATTCAACACCCGCCTATTGACACCCCATCTCAGGACGACCCACCCGAGATCTCTCTCCATGCTGTAACCGGCGTCACCACCCCACAAACAATGCGAGACAGGGGATACTTCAAGAAGCTCCCTCTTACCATACTCATTGATTCTGGTAGCACTCATAACTTTATTGATCCTCAGATTTCCAAACAGGCTAATTGTTTTGTCCATCCTTGCTCCAGCTTTGAAGTCATGGTTGCCAATGGAGGCACCTTACCTTACAAGGGGAAGTGTCACAATGTGCGTATCTCTATGGAAGATTATAACCTGCGCTCTCACATGTTTGCCTTGTCCTTAGGTGGATGTGATGTGGTTTTGGGCGTTCAATGGTTACGCACACTTGGCCCCATCTTATGGGATTTTGCTGAACTTTGGATGCAGTTTTCAGTCAATGGGGCACAACACAAATTTATGGGCTTACAACTAGGGTCTCTCTACATCATCAGTTCACATTTCCTGGAAAAAATACTTAAGAAGAATTCACATGGTGTCATCGCTCAGCTCCATTCCATTCAGATGCACCCATCAACAGTCTCCACTACTTCCTTGGATAGATATGCAGGTGTCTTTGCTGAACCAATGAGCTTGTTGCCTTCAAGAGACCTTTCCGGTAAGAATTTAGTCGCATCTACCTCTCAGCAGGAAATGATGACTATTTTGCATACATTCCAGAAGTGGCATCCATCCCTATTGGGGAATTATTTCTGCATCAAGACTGATCTCCAGAGTCTGGAAACTTTCCTGGAACAACGAGTCTCCTCCCCAACACACCTGAAATGGGTTATCCAACTCATGGGTTATGACTATGCAACCACTTACCAGAAGGGTAAGGACAATATGGTGGAAGATGCTCCTCCTTGCACATTTGATGACCCAGTTTCTCTTACAGCTATTTCTCTGCTTGTTCCAAATTGGTTGCAATCTGTTCAACAGGGCTATCTCTTCTATGAACTCCATGCTTCTTCATCAGTAGGGCACTCTGGGTTCCTCAAAACGTATGACCAGGAACAATGTAACTTCTTTTGGCAGGGACTCAAAAGGACAATTCAACGGATGGTGGTTGACTGTGATACTTTCCAGGTCAACAAGGGTGAAACGACTCTCCTTTCAGGACTGCTCGAACCCTTACCCATCCCTCCACAGATTTGGACAACTATTTCTATGGATTTCCTAGAAGCGCTCCAGTGGTATAGTACCACATCTCAAAGGACACCATATGAAGCAGTCTTTGTACATGCACCACCAGTTCTTTTTCCATACACCTTCAGCAGCTCCCCAGTTCAGGCAATTGACTCAATTCTTCGAAACCATGATCAACTTCTTCTCATTCTGCAGGACAATTTTGACATGGCAAGAATTCGACTGAAACAACAAGCCCATCAACACCGTTCTGAGCGCACTTTTCACATCACTGATATGGTTCTTCTTCATCTACAACCTTCCATGCAATCCTCCCTGAAACTCCAAAGGTGCCAGTGGCTCAGAATGCAACTCGAGGATGCTACAGGGGACCCACTCCTTCAGATTCTGCATCAATTTCCACATCTAAAGCTTTGAGGACAAAGCTTTTTCTAAGGGAGAGGGGATGTTAGGAACCCATGTCTTTACTTTGTTAGTATATTGTTGTTGGACGCATATGCTTTGTAAGTCGTCCCGTAGTATTTGTTGATCCATAGTTTATATTAGCCCATAGTATTGACCCATAGTATTAGACGCATATGCTTTGTAAGTCGTCCCATAGTATTATAAGTCCCATGGTTTTGACTCATAGTATTGGCACCTAGACTTAGCCCATGGTCTGTATTGACACATAGTATTGACCCATGGTATTGGTGCCTAGAATTAGTATATAAGTGTGTGTTGAGGCCTATGAAGGCACCGTGAAGTTAATTGTATTGAGCTTGCTCAAAGGAGGTTGCCCCCTCGAAGTGGCCCGTGATCAATATAAAAGTGATTCTGAGTTCTATTATTTCTGATATCTCATGTATTTGCATTAATTAATTATTGCAGGTTCATCACAGAACAGTATACTACTAATATGCATGTAATGGGTAAGTGGCCTATGGCACTGTACAACATTCCATTGCTACTTATCTAGAATGAAACCTCTTTGCTGACATGTTGGGAGTAGTGCAAACTATTAACAATGTTCTGGTAGAGATTGGAAGGCATCTGGAAAGTTATGTGATATGGATAAATGTTGTATTGAAGCATGGGCTAAAATAATTGCATGACTGTATGACATATTTCTTTATGTGTAATAATTTGTTCTGAAAAACTATGAGAAGTTTCTAATCATGCAATTTAACTTGTTTTGAAGGAAATATCATATGCGAGCACCTACAAAAGAAGGAATACAATATTTGTTTCAGCAACAAAGTTATCTATTGAAGATATTGAATATATTGAAGTTCCCAGGATTCGGGAAGAATGCCATGATCGAGGAGTACCAGTCGATCATGAAGAATGATGTTTGGGATGCAGTCCCAAGACCTGAAGGGAAGTCTGCTGTGACTTCCAAATGGATCTATAATATCAAGCATGCTGCAAATGGTATCATGGAGAAATACAAAGCGAGATTTGTAGCTCGTGGCTTCTCCTAGAAAAAGGGATTGAGTATGAATAGAATTCTACAACTATAGCCATGCACACTTCCATCAGATCAGTACTTGCTCTGGCTGCAATGATGAAATGGAAGATACACCAGATAGATTTCTTGAATGGTGTAGTCGAAGAGGAAGTGTATGTGGAGCAGCCACTTGGTTTTGAGACACATGACGAGAAGTCATATATGTGTAGAACCTGGTATGGTAGGATAGACAACTTTCTATCCAGTTTGGGATTTACCAAGAGTAAAGAGGATCCCAACCTTTACTACAAGGTTGATGAAGGCAATCTGGTGATAATACTTTTGTATGTGGATGACCTGTTTGTTACAGGTGAGGATAGATTGATTGCTGACACGCAACGGAAGCTTGATTTCAAGTTCGAGATGAAGAAATTGTGGATGATGCACTACTTTCTAGGCATGGAGGTGTGGAAGAGTGCAGATGGAATCTTCCTTGGACAAGGGAAGTATGCAGTAGAGATCCTGAAGAGATTCGGGATGATGGACTGCAAGGACATGGCCACACCTTTGGCATTGAACCTGAAGCTTCTGTGTGATGCTTCATCTGATCCGGTTGATGTCATAATGTATCGTCGGATGATTGGGTCATTGATGTACCTAACAAACACGAGACCATATATTTGCTTTGCGGTGAACACATTGAGCCAATTCCTGACGGATCCTAGAGTTGTTCACCTGGTTGCTGTAAAGCATATTCTAAGGTACCTGAAGGGTACAGTTGATTATGGGCTCAAGTATGATGCGAATCAAAAGTTTAACCTGCAGGGTTATGTTGATTCAGATTGGGCAGGCAGTGCTGCATATAGGAAGAGCACATTTGGGTGCTGCTTCAGTATGGGATCAGGTGTGATCTCTTGGTTTAGCAGGAAGCAGTCCTGCGTAGCACTGCGTACCGCTGAGGCAGAGTATGTTGTAGCCTGTTCGGCTAGTTGTAAGGCAGTATGGCTCCGGAAGCTACTGTTTGAGTTATTTGATCTCCCACTAGAGGCTATTGGTATCTTTTGTGACAACCGGAGTTGTGTGAAGCTATCTGAGAACCTGGTGTTCCACGATAGGTCGAAATACATAGAGATAAAATATCACTATATCAGGGATATGGTGCAGAGAGGAGCAGTGAAGCTCCTGTATATTGCGATGGATGAGTAGATTGCATATGTGCTGACGAATCCACTAGCCAGAGTGAAGTTCGAGTACTTCAGAGAGAGGCTTGGTGTTCTTCAGATCGATGACACTTCAAGGAAGAAGTGATGGACACATTTACTGAAGCCATTCCAAGCATGTTGGAAGGAGGATCCTTCACATGGCTATGGATGTAAGCACTGGATGATAAGCATCAGGACGATGCTCCAGTTACTGCTCTGTATATGCATCAGGATGATGCTGGATATGATCAGTTGGATCATTTATATGTATATGTATGTACGCATCATGTTGGATGTTGGATATGATCCGTTGGATCATTTATATGTATATGTATGTATGCATCATGTTGGATGCTGGATATGATCAGTTGGATAATTTATATGTATTTGTATGTACGCATCATGTTGGATGCTGGATATGATCAGTTGGATCAATTGTATGTATTTTGTATATGCATCATGTTGGATGCTTGGATCATGTATCTGTATATGTATCAGGTGGATACTATGTATGATGAGGTAGATCATGTATGTTGATACATATCAGGTGGATACATTGTGTGGATCATGTATCTATGTATGTATCAGATGGATACATTGTATGATCAGGTAGATCATGTATGGTGATATGTATCAGGTTGATACTTGGTATGCATCAGGTGGATGCATTGTATGATCAGGATGATCATGATGACGAGATTTAGGATGTTTCTCCAGATGATATGTATCAGGACGGTACAGTGATGATGATCAGTATGATCATGAGCATCAGGATGATGCTTCGTGTGATGATGATCAGTTAGATCATGAGTATCAGGTTGATACTTGGAGGTCAGAGATGATATGTGGCAGGTTGTGCAAATATCATGTAATCAGTCCTTAGAAATCCGATAGGTTGAGCTGTGTGCTCGTAATCAGTCCGGGGATGAGGTATTGCTATGTAGTATGTAATCAGTCCTCAGAAATCCGATAGGTTGAGCCGTGTGCTCGTAATCAGTCCTGGGATGAGGTATTACTACGGAGACATGTAATCAGTCTTGGAGATCCGATAGGTTGAGCTGTGTGCTCGTAATAAGTCCTGGGATGCTCTTTAGAGATCTTGCTAGTCATGCTGTGGCACATAAATGTTCCTGGGATGCTCTTTAAAGGTATTGTCTATTCACATGTAATCAGTCCTGGAGATCCGAGAGGTTGAGCTGTGTGCTTGTAATAAGTCTTGGGATGCTCTTTAGAGATCTTGCTGGTCGTGCTGCGGCACATAAATGTTCCTGGGATGCTCTTTAAAGGTATTGTGAAGGAGATGCATGTAATCAGTCCTGGGAGATCTTGCAGGTCGTGCTTAGGCACATAAATGTTCCTGGGATGCTCTTGTCAGGTATTGCATCAGCACATAAAATTAGTCCTGAGAGACCACCTCTATCAGACCGTTCGCACAGGTGATGAAGACCTACAGGTAGTGGGCCTACATCCAGTATGAAAAAGGATTGGCTCTGTAGAACTTCCTATGACGAGTAGATTCAGAGATTGGTTGAGATAGCAGCAGCTGTGGTGATGATGATGACGATGATCCAGAGAAGAATACTTGTGCTAGTAGATCTGTGTCGAGAAATACCTTCCTAGTTAAGAGGGAGTGTTGATGTATATGTAACTTCAGAATGTATTTCATCCATGTATTTCATTTATATATTATTGTACTCCTATAGAGATGTGTCATTCCTCTATACGGAAGTGTCGTCATGTGTATTGACAAGTGTCGCAAGTGTGTTAACTTGCCGATGGGTTATTAGACCACCATGTGTTGGGTCGGCCTTGATTTATATAATATATGGTTGATGTACCTAGCTAGACAAGTCGACCCCATAAGGTTATTGGGCAAACAGGACAAGTATAAATAGAGATCGGGAGATCTCTATTTGGATCACTCAGAAACTCATTCTTCCTTCACTCGGAAAGTGGCGGACATGTGAGGAGGAGGATCACCTGCTAGTAGAAAACCATCTCTGTGTATTTGGTTGTAGTTTGGTTGAGCCATTGCTCTTTCTATCTCTGAGGAAGTTGTGGGGTTTTTCACCTTAGGGTTTTCCCCACGGAAACTCTGTGTGTCTATTGTCTCTCATGCTTTTGATTCTTGTGATGATTGACATGCTTGTTATGATTGATATGCATTGATATACTGTACATGTTATTCTCTTAGTAAAGATCCTAGAGTATTGTGAATTAATGCTCAAAATGTAATAGCTCCGTCTAGGACTAGACCGTTTCTCCGGGCTCTGGAACAAATGATATAAGATACCATCATTTTCAAGAATTTGCAACATTTATCACATTTACAAAACAAATGTAGAATTTGAATCTTAAATAAATCACCTCTGACATAAGTGGGAAACGTTGGAGAGGTGTCCGGGATCTGCGGAGCCTCTCAGCAATTCCAGCCTACAACATTTACAACAATCATTTCATTGAAAATTCATAATTGCTTAAATTAATTTTTGTTAATGCATCAAAATATTTTCATAAATTAGCTTTATTCTCATTGTGAACACCTCCGACGATGGACATGGCTGGGATTCTGGGCTAACAGGTGGAGCAGATGGCCGGAAAAACCAGTTCCGATGCAGTGATGGGGGGGGGGGCGCAGATGTAGTGCCAACCACTATAGGTGCAACCACTGGAGATACTGATGAGGGTATTGGAAGAGTAGATGCCACAATAGTGGCGGGAAGTGGGGATGATATGGTGGGAGAAGACATGATGGTATGGGGTGGAGGAGGACCATGTGGACGATAAACCCTTTCCGGTTGTAGGATAGAGGGTATCGAACGAAAAGGGATAGGGGGGATGTTGAGGGATGGTGCATGGGAGGGAAGTCCTGCATGGAGGGAGGAGTATGGACAAATGGGAGGTTGTGGACGAAGAGGGGAAGGTGGAAGGAAGGGGGGGCATGGACGAATGGGGGAGGAGGATGGATAGACATGGGGGCGTGGATAAATTGGGGAGGATGTATGGACGTGGGGGGGGGGGGAGTGGGGGAGGATGGATGGAGGGGGGAGTATGGTCGGAGAGGGGGGGCTGGATGGAAGGGAGGGGGTGGACGTAGGGAGGGGTCTAGATGGAATCAGGGAGGGGAATCATGGGAGAGGGTGGATACATAGGACTAAAATGGGGAGACGCAGCTGCTGGTGGCACCTACATGTACATTTGTAATATCACAATTTAGTAAAAAAACAATAAATTAAACCATGGTAAGTCGTAACAAATCAAATTAAAAGCATGCTTATAACTACATATTGTACCTGTGTATATGGTGATGTGCCAATCCCTGGTGGGGGTGGTTGATCACCGTAGTCACGGAACACCTGTGGACAACAAAATGCATGCATGTTATGAACATGTTAAACAAGTCATTATCTAGGAAATCAAGATATTCAAAAACATTGTGCGAACTAAATATAAATAAATTGAGTAATATAAATGACATAAGTAATAACAATATTGTGTACGGTAGTGAAAATACCTTCACGTGGGGTGCCGCAATCTCAGTTGAAGCTGCCATTGCTGCATCTAGGTTGGGAGATCCTATGTTCTCCCATCTTGATGTATCAGCTCTGAATAATTGTAAATTGAAATAATAGTTTAAGTCAAACAAAAATAATTTAAAAATACTTTACAAGTTATCAAGTGATGATTGAAAACACATTAAAAAAATTGCTGACCTGATCCATATAACAGCCCTCGATCGGGCCAACGTAAGTGTGCCCACAATGGGGACAAATATGTGGCATTTTCCCCGTCAAAATGGAATGCCTAGTATGGCTACCATCGGTCATGGGTCTATCCTGGCCCTGTTGTGAAGGCCCTACACCTGGATCTCTATCAAGGTCACCCGACCTCTCCACCGTAGTCGCTGCTACAAAGGAGGTGTGTCTAAGGAGTCCACGAGCAACATTCCTCGTTGCCACCTCGATCTGATCAAGCTTGTGGGGCAACTGAGCTGGCTGGGGAGAGGGGTTGGGGTCGCACCTCGGAGCTAGTGGCCCTCTTAGTGGGTTCCTCCTGGCAGCAAGTCGATCTTGGGCAGAGCCACGCCCAACACCCTGGAACTCGGTTATGTCAAAATAGTTGACATGTAAATCGAGGCAAAAATCAGCCCAAAGTTGGCGAAGGTGTTGATGTATATGTAACTTCGGAATGTATTTCACATATGTATATTGTACTCCTATAGAGATGGTATTATTTCTCTATACGGAAGTGTTTGTATTCCTATAGAGATGTTATTATTCCTCTATATGGAAGTGTCGTCATTTATATTGTAAGTGTCGTAACTTATACTTGATGGGTTATTAGACCACCTTGTTGGGGTCGACCCTGTATAAGTTATGTGGGTCGAAGGGTTATTAGACTACTCTATTGGAGGTCGGCCCTGTATAAGTTATGTGGGTTGAAGGGTTAGTAGACCACTCTATTGGGGGTCGGCCATGTGGGTCAAAGGGTTATTAGACCACCAAGTGTGGGGTCGGCCTGGATTAAGTTAACCATGGGTTAAGCTAGACAAGTAGGCCCCATTAGTTTATTGGGCAGGACAAGACAAGTATAAATAGAGATCGGGAGATCTCTATTTGATCACTCATTACACACACTTCTCTCATTTGGAAAGTGGCGCACTTGTGAGGAGGAGGTTCTGCTGCTAGGAGAAGACTATCTCTTGTACTCGGGTTGTATCATTGCTATATCTATCTCTGAGGAAGTTATTGGGGTTTTTCACCTTTATGGTTTTCCCCAAGTAAACTCTGTGTCTCTTGTGTGTTTGCATTATTGTGTCCATGATTTATATGTTGTAGATATGCTGTACATGTTATTCTCTCAGTTAAGATCCTAGATCATATTGAAGTAAATTCTAAAAAATTAACATGGTATCAGAGCTAGCCTGAAAGAAGGCATGGTATGGCATGTATGACACTTGTTGCACTTGCGATGCTTGGGATTGATATAGCAAAAACCAGTCATTGTAGAACTTTCGCTATAAATCCATTTGGAGAAGTTTTCGGATCTGAAACTTCTACAGGTCGAATATAAGATCCCCATGTACCTTGTGTCCAAAGGAAAACTTCTAATTCGTTGTACGTTGTGTTTTATGATCTGTACAATATAGGGTTTCTGCCTCTTCCAGATCTGAGTCATAAATAGGTGACCTTGGAAAAAAGGTCATAACATGGGCTAGGAAGCTCCAAATGAAATTTCATAAAAATTGATAGGTAGTGCATGGACTGTAATTTCTCAGGTAATTTTTTCGGAGGCCGAAACTGAACCAGTGACACGTGGAATGCCGTACAAGTTCTCTCTCTGGTTTTATCCCATAAACAGGTCACGTTGCGACACGTGGAATAACACTCTCTCAGAGAATCCATTTGAGGTCAGACTTGTCGAGTTGGAAAGATGACAGGTTAGGATATTATAGGAAAATTGTTCAGACCCTTTGGATAAAATTTTTTGGAGTTACACCAGAAACAATCAGGTACATATTTCTGTCAAAACATAATTATTTTTTAGCACCTTCATTCATGGCTTCCGGAATTTAGGGTTTTGGAGAAAGTTGGAATTTTTGTAATTGGAGACCAAGGATGAATGCTACTCATCAAAATTGAAATTTAGAGACCAAGATTAGAATTTTTGGTTGGGCAGAAGGCCGGGCTTGATCAGACCCTAGTTCGGGACTTTGATCAGAAAAGTGGAAAATTAGTGCTTCTGCAAAAATGGGAATTTTTGAAATCTGTGACCACGGTTGGAAGTTCCTCAGAAAAATAGAAGCTTAGAGATTTGGGTCGAAAATTTTGATTGGGAAGAAGGGTGGGCTTTATAAAACCCTAGTTCGGGGTCATGTCGAGTGAATCCAGAAGTTTCAAAGGAATATTTGAGGGGTGAAACTTTGCAATTTTCAAATTATGAGTATACTAGCTTGATCAGCTCATCAAGGCGCATCTTTCTATCCTTTCAGAAGTTTGAAATTCAAAGTTTGAATTTTTAGGGTTTCTCTGAAAAACCCTAATCCAACTCCAGATCCAGTTTCTGCAAATCAAGTGTATTGGGTTAATTTATGGTCACCTGCATAAGTGAAGAAGTTCCTGTTTCAAAGGGAGATGAGGCTAAGGCCTTACATAAGAAGATTACAAGCAATCTCGACAGGTATGACTCATCCTGGTATGCTTCGAGATTTGTTCATGATTAAGTTTATGGTATGTTTTTCTTCATGTTATTACGGTTAGTACAATTTTGATTAAATTTAGACTTGTCGTATCACCTTAATAAAATTATGAATGTATGATAGAAGATATTCATTGATTAGGGTGTTTACACTTATGATTGTACTAATGCATTATGGTGTTGTATGAGGTTTATGTTGTCCGCTAACATGAAAGGTACACCAAGAAAGACAAATCATGTTCTAGTTCAAGAACATATGATCATGATGACATGAGGACAAAGATTCATCCATTGTCATGAATCACTTAGACGATCTATTTGCGAGGTATGTATAACTTGGTTCTATGATGGTTAACCTATGAGATATGAAGGTTACTAGCACAAGTCATTGAAGAGAACAAGAAGACATCATGTGGGTATGTTAGACATAACTAGATAACATACCAATCCAGGTATGTTTTTCCTATATCAAGTTAGAACCCTACCTTGTGTTAGGATCCCTTATATAAGTATACTTGGTATGATTGGTTATGTTTATTCATAAAGTTAGAAATGTAAGTAATCAAGGGTTTATGCATTTTATGTCTCTTATCTTGATTGATGATTTAAATAACCAGAAGAATCCTATGATCAAATAAGAATATGCATGAGCAAAAGAAGACTTCCCTGAAACCTTGAATACTAATGTTTATTATCTGTGTTTGAAATGATCATGACTATACATGTTTAAGATTATTGTGTTTTGATAGTATGAAGATCATACTAATGAATTTGTGATTATGTATGAGACCTCGAGGATAACACAATGATGATACTAATAAGCATGCATAGTGATGGATATAAGTTCAAGGACAGGTAATCCAGGAAGCAAAGATCAAGAGGGAGCACACTCCAGTTGTTCCTGCAAGGAAGCAGAGATCAAGAGGGAGCACACTCCAGTTGTTCCTGCAAGAAAGCAAAGATCAAGAAGGAGCACACTTCGGTAGTTTCTGCAAGGATGCAGATATTCAGAGGGAGTTGACCACTTCTCACAATCCACATCAGAATGGAGTTGCAGAAAAGAAGCAAATACTGAGAGGGAGTCAACCCAAAAAACAAACAAAGATAAGTATTTGAATTATCATTCCTTGCATATTTTATTGTTTAAATAATACTGTTCAATAATGTATATACTCGTGTTCCTAGAATAGATGCATTGATGAACAATATACTACTAATATACATGGGTAAGTGGCCTATGGCACTGTACAACATTCCATTGCTACTTATCTAGAATGAAACCTATTTGCTGACATGTTGGGAGTTGTGCACACTCTTAACAATGTTCTGGTAGAGACTAGAAGGCATCTAGAAAGTTACGGGATATGGATATATGTTGTATTGAAGCATTGGCTAAGATAATTGCATGACTATATGACATATTTCTTTATGTGTAAGAATTTGTTCTAAAAACTATGAGATGTTTTCTAATCATGCAATTTAACTTGTTTTGTAGGAAAGATCGTATGCCATCACCTACAAAAGAAGGACTACAACATTTGTTCAGCAACAAAGTTATCTATTTAAAATATTGAAGATATTGAAGTTCCTAGGATTTGGGAAGAATGCCATGATCAAGGAGTACTAGTCGATCATGAAGATGTTTGGGATGCAGTCCCAAGACCTAAAGGGGAGTTTGTAGTGACTTCCAAGAGGATCCACAAGATCAAGTATGCTGCAGGTGGTAGCATAGAGAATTTTGCTCCTATAGCTAGATACACTTCCATTAGATCCGTACTTGCTCTGGCTGCAGTGATGAAATGGAAGATACACCAGATGGATTTCAAGACAACAGCCACTTGGTTCTGAGACACATGACAGGGATTCATATATGTGCAGAACTTGGTATGGTAGGATAGATAGCTTTCTATCCAGTTTGGGATTTACCAAGAGTAAAGCGGATTCCAACCTTTACTACAAGGTTGAGGAAGGAAATCCAGTGATACTACTTTTGTATATGGATGACCTGTTTATTATAGGTGAAGATAGATTGATTTTCGACACATAGCGGAAGCTTGCTGCCGAGTTCGAGATGAAGAACTTGTGGATGATGCACTATTTTCTAGGTATGGAGGTGTGGCAGAGTGCAGATGGAATCTTCCTTGGACAAGGGAAGTATGCAGTAGAGATCTTGAAGAGGTTCGGGATGATGGACTGCAAGGCCAAGGCCACACCTATGGCATCAAACCTGAAGCTTCTATGTGATGCTTCATCTGAGCCAGTTGATATCACTATGCATCATCAGATGATTGGGTCCTTGATGTACCTGATGAACACGAGACCAGATATTTGCTTTGCGGTGAACACATTGAGCCAATTCCTGAGGGATCCGAGAGGTGTTCACTTGGTTGCTGTAAAGCATATTCCGAGGTACCTGAAGGGTACAGTTGATTATGGGCTCAAGTATGATGCGAATCAAAAGTTTAACCTACAGGGTTATGTTGATTCAGATTGGGTAAGCAGTGCTGCAGATAGGAATAGCACTTTTGGATGCTGCTTCAATATGGGATCATGTGTGATCTCTTGGTTTAGCAGGAAGCAGTCCTGCGTAGCACTGAGTACAACCGAAGCAGAGTATGTTGCGATGGATGAGCAGGTTGCAGTTGTATTGACCAAGCCGTTGGCCTGAGTACAGTTTGAGTACTTCAGAGAGAGGCTTGGTGCACTTTAGATCGAGGTTCCTTCCAAAGGGAAGTGATGAGTCTGGAAGATGCAGATGCACATGAGCTTTTTTGACATGGTTGATGTGTTCTCCCATGGTCATGATGTAATTGCTGAGCCATTCTCACATGGTGGTAGATGTGTTCTCCCATGGTGTAGATGTAAGGGTTGAAGCCATTTTTCACATGGTGGTAGATGTGTTCTCCCATGATGAAAACGTAAAGGCTGGAGCCTTCCCCGAATGGTGGTAGATGTGTTCTCCCATGTCGATGGTGTAAGTGCTGGATGATGTGCATCTGGGCTGTTCTTCATGGATAATGAGATGATTTGAAGAGGACGATGCTATGATGATCAGGAGGATCATGGATGATGAGCACTAGGACGATGCTCCAGTTACTGCTCTGTATATGTGTATGCATCATGTTGGATGCTTGTTATGATCAGTTGGATCATTTATGTATGTATGCATCATGTTGGATGCTGGATATGATCAGTTGGATCTTATGTATGTATGCATCATGTTGGATGCTGGATATGATCAGTTGGATCATTTGTATGTATTTGTATATGCATCATGTTAGATGCTTGGACCATGTATTTGTGTATGTATCAGGTGGATACGTTGTATGATCAGGTAGATCATGTATGATGACATGTATCAGCTATGATCAGGTGGATCATGTATTTGTAGATGTATCAGGTGGATACTGTTGAATATTATAACTTCTAAGAATATTATATTTGTATATTATTATTCCGGAGATGTTTTATCCCTCCGAGGTGATTCTATTATGTATCCGGAGATGTTTATTCCTCTGATGATTTGTGGTAACTAGGGTTATTAGACCCACCATGTCGGGGTTGGCCCTGAGTTTATATTTTAGGGGTTATTAGACTTCTCTAGGAGAGGTCGGCCCCATTAGGGATTTTGGTCAGTCGGGAACTAGTATAAGTAGAGGAGGAGAGCTCCTCATTTGATACACTTCCACAACTCAGAAAGTAACGCACTTGTGTTTGGGAGATCTGCATGTGAGGTAGAGAAGAAGGACAAGTATTGGAGCACATCTTGTATTTTGGTTGATCATCTTATTTAGGAAAGCTTTGCTGGGTTTTCTACCCCATGAGGGTTTCCCAGGGTAAATTCTGTGTCTATCTTGTGATTATGTTTCTTTCAGTGATCTTGCTAGTCTATTTGGTTTAAACTTAACATGGTATCAGAGCTAGCCAGAATAGAACATCTTTCACAAGGTGAAATTATATTTCTCTCTCTCTCCCAAAATTAGGGTTTATGCAAAAGTTAGTATTTTTTTGGATTCTGATTGTATGGCTGAATATCCCTTCTAAAGATCTATCTTTTGAGCCTTGGATCGAGGTTTTTGGTTGGGTAGAACTCCAAGAAAGTCAAACCCTAGTTCTACCAAAAGTGCAATAAACCAAAAATTCTGTTACAGATCCGGAAAAGTAAAAAGTTAAAGGTTCCTAGTAAGTACTATTCTATCTCTTGTCTCTTGGACTCCCCCAAGAGAAGATGGCTCCAAGCACTAAGCTTGAAGACAAGCTAGAAGGTATAGAGAATTTTCAGGCATGGAAATACAGAATTGGTCTCATTCTTGAATAGAAAGATCTTGCTCAGTATATCAAGGATGAAGTTGCAGAACCTGAAGGAGATGAATCCAAAGAGAAGCATAGGAAGGACTTGATTAGGGAAAACAGAATCATAGCTAATTCTATTAAAGACCACTTGAGTCCCCAAGTGGCTTCCAAGAAGACTCCAAAGGAAATGTATGATGCCCTAGGAAGAATGTATGAAGGAAAGAACATCAATAGGAAGATGAACCTAAGAATTCAGTTGAAGAGTACCAAGATGCACAAAGGAGAATACATTCAAGACTACTTCTCCAGGGTCTCCCAAATCAAAGAGCAACTAGATGCCATTGGTGATACTCTTGATGAAGATGAACTTGTGATGACTGCTCTAAATGGTCTCACTAGACCTTGGGAGTCATTTATACAAACTATGTGTGCCAGAAAAGAAAGTATGAAGTTTGATGTAGTATGGGAGGATTGTGTTCAAGAAGAGGCTAGAGTAGCCAATAGAGAAGCCCTCCTCAAGGAGGATGACCAAGCCTTGGCTACTCACACCAAAAGAAGAAGAAACGGTCACTTCAAGAAAGTTGACCACAAAGGATCTCAACCCTTCTCTAGAGTTAAAAAGGGAAGAGGACCCAACCCAAAAAGAGATCTCTCCACAGTCTAGTGTTACAGTTGTCTTAAACTAGGACACATTTCTAGATTCTATCCTTCACAAAAGAAGAAGAAGTTTTTCCACAAAAGACACCATGCACATATGGCAGAAGATGATAGTGAAGAAGAAGAAGAAGAAGAAGAAGAAGAGGAAGAGGAAAGGCCTTGAAGAAAAAGATCTAAAGTAAAGAAAGAAGATCCAGAAGAATATGTCCTATTCTCTGCACTCTCTGGATCTGTATCTCCTGGAGAAGATACGTGGCTCATTGATTGTGGTGCTTCAAAGCACATGACAAGTCAAAGGAAGACTCTCTCAAAAGTTGAAGAAAAGTCTTCTCCACAAAAGGCATATCTAGGAGATGATTACCAATATCCCATCAAGGGAATTGGTGAAGCAAGCTACAAGCTTGATTCTGGAACACCCTTGAAGATGAAAGAAATTTTATATGTACCAGGTTTGAAGAAGAACCTACTCTCTATCTCAACACTAGATAAGAAAGGTTTTAGAGTTTCTTTTATAGATGGTCAAGTACTTATGTGGCCCAAAGAGAAATCAATTGAAGATGCAGTTGTCATTGGTGAAGAAGAAGGAGGTCTCTATAAGCTCAAGGGACATCCAGAAGTTGCCCTTGCTCATGAAACCTCTAGCCCCAGTGAGCTATGGCATAGAATATTAGCTCACATTAACTATAAATACCTACCCTATGTAAGCAAGGTGTTCATAGGATTACCAGACTTGAAGGTTGATCATAATGGCTCATGTAAAGGATGTGAAAAAGGGAAGAATGTCAAGAACCCTTTTCCAAAGAGTGAAACAAAGACTAAGAACATTTTGGAGATAATACACTCAGATGTATGTGGACCAATACCCACCACTTCCCTAAGTGGGTTTGAATACTATCTCTCATTCATTGATGACTATTCAAGGAAGACTTGGATATGCTTTCTAAAAGGTAAGAATGAAGTCTTTGGAAAATTCAAAGAGTTCAAGGCCTTAATAGAAAATCTCTCAGAAAAGAAAATCAAGATTCTCAGAACAGATAATGGTGGAGAATATACTTCAAAGGACTTTGAAGACTTTTGTAAGGAAGCTGGAATCAAGAGGGAACTAACCACTCCCTACAATCCCAAAAAAAATGGGGTTGCTGAAAGAAAGAATAGAACCATCATGGAAGCTGTAAAGACCATGATACATGATCAATATCTACCCATGTATTTATGGGCTGAAGCAACTAGGACAGCAGTGTATGTGCAAAATAGGCTATCCCATAGTGCTCTCGAATTCAAAACTCCAAAAGAAGTGTTCACAGGAAAGAAGCCTAAGGTAAGTCATCTCAAAATATTTGGTTGTCCTATGTACATTCACATTCCAAAAGAAAAGAGAACCAAGTTGGATCCTTCTGGTAAGAAGGGGATATTTGTTGGATATTGTGAATCATCCAAAGCCTTCAGAATTTACATACCAGGTTTTCATCATATGGAAATAAGTAGAGATGTAACATTTGATGAAGAAGCAGCTCTCAAGAAATCCGGGAAGTGTCAACTTGAAGAAATATATGAAGAAGATACACCTCCTAGAATCACAGAAGCTGTGCACATTCCTGAAGATGATACACCAGAGGACCATGACATTATGGAACCACAAGAACCCCCTACTACAAACTTATCTAGGAAAAGAAGTCCAGCATGGGCTAGAGACATTATTCAAGGAGCTAAAAGATATGGATCTCCTGAAGGCTCCACTAGAGAAAGAAAGAAACCAAAGCTAGTATCCAATTATGTGGCCTTGGTGTGTGATCTTGTGGATCAACAACCTACTAGCTATGAAGAGGCAGCTCAGAAGAAAGAATGGGTAGAAGCAATGAGAGAAGAATATCAGTTAATAAAGAAAAATGATGTTTGGGATATAGTTCCCAAACCAAAAGATAAAAGTGTGGTTTCTTCCAAATGGATTTTTAAGATAAAACATGCTGCAGATGGTAGCATTGAAAAATATAAGGCAAGATTTGTAGCCCGAGGATTCTCTCAGAAAGAGGGAATTGACTATGAAGAAACCTTTGCACCAGTTGCTAAGTATACTTCAATTAGAACTATCATGGCACTTGCATCTATGATGAAGTCGAAATTACACCAAATGGATGTTAAGACAGCTTTTCTGAATGGTGTAATTGAAGAAGAAGTGTACATAGAGCAACCACAAGGGTTTGAGGTTAAAGATGGGAGAACTCATGTATGCAAACTGAAAAAGGCATTATATGGATTGAAGCAAGCTCCCAGAGCTTGGTACGGAAGGATTGAAAATTTCCTAACAAGCATGGGCTTTACCAAGAGTAAAGCTAACCCTAATCTTTATCTCAAGGTAATGGATGATGAACCAGTTATACTGTTGTTATATGTAGATGATCTATTTCTAATCATAAATGAGAAACAAATTATTGAATGCAAGAAGAAGCTTTCTTTAGAATTCGAGATGAAAGATATCGGATTAATGCACTACTTCTTAGGTCTAGAAGTATGGCAAGAACCAAAAGGAATCTTTCTAAATCAAGGTAAGTATGCTGTGGATATTCTAAAAAGATTTGATATGTTGGAGTGTAAAGCCATGGCCACTCCCATGGACTCCAACTTGAAGTTATTAGTTAATGACTCATCAGAATTAGTGGACATAACTCTATATAGACAAATAATTGGGTCTTTGATGTATTTAACAAATACTAGGCCAGATACATGCTTTGCTGTAAATACCCTAAGTCAGTATATAGTAGGACCTAGAAAGGTTCACTTAATAGCTGCAAAGCATGTAATGAGGTACCTAAAGGGTACATTAGATTTTGGTCTATATTATCTTGGAAATCATGAACTCAGATTACATGGTTACTCAGATTCTGATTGGGCAGGAAGTATCTCAGATAGAAAGAGTACATCAGGTGGATGTTATGGTCTTGGATTTGCCATGATCTCATGGTTCAGCAAGAAACAATCTAGTGTGGCTCTCAGTACTGCTGAAGCAGAATACATAGCTGCCTGCTCTGCTAGTTGTGAAGCAGTGTGGCTTCGGAAACTATTATCTGGATTGTTTAACTTAGAGATGTATCCCACTGTGATCATGTGTGACAATCAAAGTTGTATCAAAATGACAGACAATCCTGTATTCCACGATAAGTCAAAACACATAGAGATCCGATACTTTTATATATGAGACATGGTGCAGAGAGGAGCTATCAAACTCGAGTATGTGAGTATTGAGGAACAAGTTGCTGATATATTAACCAAACCCCTGTCTCATGTGAAATTTGAATACTTCCGAGACAAGCTTGGCATAACTCAAAAGGACCCTCCTTGAAAGGGGGAGTAGTATCGTCACTGATGATGAGGATACCTATTTACCACTCTTAGATATTTATGCTTATTTAGATTTGGATTTCTTAGAATAATTATATTACTTTTCTTTTACTTTGAAGATATATGTATTGATGAGGATACATGTTTTGATGATATATGTATTGGTGAGGATACATGCTTTGATGATATATGTGCTTTGATGCATTGATGAGGATACATGTTTTGATGATCTATGTATTGGTGAGGATACATGTTTTGAAGATATATGTATTGGTGAGGATAATGCTTTGATGATGATACTTGTATTATTACATATTGATGTATTGATGAGAATACTTGTATTGATGATATATGCACATATATTAATGTACTTGTATGGATGAGGATACTTGTACTTGTATTGATGAGAGGATTGGATCATCCTTGGACTTCAGTCCTAAAGAGAGCCATAGACGTATGTCTTCGAGAATGAAGTCCTTGGTGGACATGTGAGGATTGGATCATCTGTGGACTTCAGTCCTAAAGAGAGCCGTAGACATGATGTCTCCAAGAATGAGGATTGGATCATCCATGGACTTCAGTCCTAAAGAGAGCCGTAGACATGATGTCTCCAAGAATGAGGATTGGATCATCCGTGGGCTTCAGTCCTAAAGAGAGCCGTAGACATGATGTCTCAGAGAATGAGGATTGGATCATCCGTGGACTTTAGTCCTAAAGAGAGCCGTAGACATGATGTCTTCGAGAATGGGGATTGGATCGTCCCCAGACTTTGGTCCCTTGAATTGAGCTGTAGACATCCCTGGACCTCAGTTCAAAAGGTACATGATAGGACTAGATCGTCCTTGGACCTCGGTTCAAAAGGTACATGATAGGACTGTATCGTCCCTGGACCTCGGTTCAAAAGGTACATGATAGGACTGGATCGTCCCTGGACCTCGGTTCAAAAGGTACATGATAGGACTGGATCATCCCTGAACCTCGGTTCAAAAGGTACATGATAGGACTGGATCATCCCTGGACCTCAGTTCAAAAGGTACAAGATAGGACTGGATCATCCCTGGACCTCGGTTCAAAAGGTACATGATAGGATTGGATCGTTCCTGGACCTCAGTTGAAAAGGTACATGATAGGACTAGATCATCCTTGGACCTCGCTTCAAAAAGTACATGACAGGATTGCATCATCCATGGACCTATGTCCTAAAGAGAGCAGGATTGATCATCCTGTAATATGATCGTGTGGATTGCAGGGTATACGATGCTGATGATCGTGAGATGACGATGCTGATGATCGTATGACGATGATGCTGATGATCATATGATGACGATGCTGATGATCGTGAGATGATGATGCTGATGATCGTGAGATGACGATGCTGAAGATCACATGAGACGATGCTGAAGATCTTATGATGATGATCGTATGATGACGATGCTGATGATCGTGAGATGACAATGCTGATGATCGTATGATGACGATGATGTTAATGTTCCAGTAACTAGTTAAGTTACTAATGATGATGTATTGAAGAAAACTTCCAATGATATATAGATGTATCATGTATGATGTAGTCGATGACTCCTTTCTCTTGCAGATGTTGTTATAATATCCTTCTCGTTAAGGGGGAGTGTTGAATATTGTAACTTCTAAGAATATTATATTTGTACATTATTATTCCGGAGATGTTTCATCCCTCCGAGGTGATTCTATTATGTATCCGAAGATGTTTATTCCTCTGATGATTTGTGGTAACTAGGGTTATTAGACCCACCATGTGGGGGTCGACCTTGAGTTTATATTTTAGGGGTTATTAGACTTCTTTAGGAGAGGTCGGCCCCATTAGGGATTTTGGTCAGTCGGGAACTAGTATAAGTAGAGGAGGAGAGCTCCTCATTTGATACACTTCCACAACTCAGAAAGTAGCGCACTTGTGTCTGGGAGGTCTGCATGTGAGGTAGAGAAGAAGGACAAGTCTTGGAGCACAGCTTGTATTTTGGTTGATCATCTTATTGAGGAAAGCTTTGTTGGGTTTTCTACCCCATCAGGGTTTCCCAAGGTAAATTCTGTGTCTATCTTGTGATGATGTTTCTTTCAGTGCTCTTGCTAGTCTATTTGGTTTAAACTTAACAGATACATTGTATGATCAGGTAGATCATGGATAATGATATGTATCAATCAGGTGGATGCATTGTATGATCAGGATGATCATGGATGACGAGCTTCAGGATGTTGCTCCAGATGACATGCATCAGGACGATGCAGTGTTGATGATCAAGATGATCATGTGTACATCAGGATGATGTATGGTGAGTATCAGGATGATACTTTGTGGCTGTGGAACAGATTGTGTAGATGAGCATGTCTAGGAGATCCTATAGGTCGAAGTTGTGTATCCGTTGTTGAAATATTGTAACTTCAAAGAATATTATATTTGTATATTATTTATTCCGGAGATGTTCCATACCTCCGATGTGATTATACTATAAATCCGGAGATGTTTATTCCTCCGATTTGGTTGTGGTAACTAGGGTTATTAGACCCACCATGTGGGGGTCGGCCTAGTCAGTTATAATAGGGTATTTAACCTAATGGTTAAATACGAGCCTACATGTACTTGTGTAAAATACATATCAGAGTAGTGTATAAATAGAGGAGGTGTGTTCCTCATTTGATACACACACTCACTTGAGGATAGCGCACTTGTGGAGGAGAGGTCCGCTATTGTGGAGGAGGAGATCATGTCTCAGGTTTTCATCTTTGTATATTGCTGGTCATCTATATTGAGGAAGCTTTGCTGGGTTTTCTACCCCATGAGGGTTTCCCAGGATAAATCTCTGTCTCTTCTGTTTATGCTGTGCTTGTTGTTTCTTCAGTGATCCTGTATATGCTATTATTGTGAAATGGAATGTGATGCTTCTATTTTCTGTCTTAGCATATTAAATCTTAACATGGTATCAGAGCTAACCTGAAGGAAGACAAGGTATGGCACTAACGACACTTGCTTTACTTACGACAATTTAAAGGTTAGGGTTTTACATAGCAAAAACCAGTCATCGTAGCACTTTCGCTATAAATCTGTTTTGGCGAAGTTTTCGGATCTGAAATTGTTACAGGACGAAGATTAAATCTCCAGGTACCTTGTGTCCAAAGGAAAACCTCTAATTCGTTGTACTTTGTGATTTATTATCTGTACAATATAGGGTTTCTGCCTCTTCCAGATCTGAGTCAAAATCAGGTGACCTTAGGAAAAAGGTCATAACTTGGGCTAGGAAGCTCCAAATGAAATTTAGTAAAAAGTGACAGGTATTACACAGACTGTACTATCTCAGGAAATTTTTTCAGAGGCAGAAGGTGAACCAGTGACACGTGGCACGCCATACAAGTGCGCTCTCCTGTTTTATCCCATAAACAGGTCACGTTGCGACACTTGGAATAACTTTCTCTCAGAAAACCCAATTGAGGTCAGACCTGTCAGGATGGAAAGATAACAGGTCGAGATATCTCAGGAAAAGTTTTCAGAGGCCGAAGTTCAAACAGTGACACGTGGCATGCTGTACAAGTTCGCTCTCCTGTTTTATCCCATAAACAGGTCACGTTGCGACACTTGGCATAACTTTCTCTCAGAAAACCCAATTGAGGTCAGACCTGTCAGGATGGAAAGATGAAAGGTCAGGATACTGCAGAAAAAGGGTTTCAGACCCTGTGGAGCAAAAATTTCAGATTTATAGTAGAAACAATCAGGTGCATATTTCTGTCAAAACAGAATTATTTTTGGAGCACCTTTATTCATGGCTTCCGGAATTTAGGGTTTCGGAGAAAGTTAGAATTTTTGGAATCAGAGTCCACGGCTGAATGCTACTCAGGAAAATCAAAATTTAGAGACCAAGATCGAATTTTTTGGTTGGGTGGAAGACCGGGCTTGATTAAACCCCAGTTCGGGATTTTGATCGGAAAGATGGAAAATTAGGGCTTCAGCAAAAGTTGGAATTTTTTGAAGTCTGTAACCACGGCTGGAAGCTCCTAAGAAAAATAAGAGTTTAGAGCCTTGGATCGAACCTTTTGTTTGGGCAGAAGGGTGGGCTTCATCAAACCCTAGTTCGGGATCCTGTCCAGAAGATCCAGAAGTTTCAAAGGCAATTTTGAGGGGTCAAATTTTGGAGATTCCAAAATTGAAGTATGCCAGTTTGATCAGCTCAGCAAGACATATTCTTTCATCCATTCAGAAGTATGAAAGTCAAAGTTTGAATCTTTAGGGTTTCTCTAGCAAACCCTAATCAAGCTCCAGATCAAGTTTCAGGGGGAGTTGAGGCTAAGGCCTTACATAAGAAGACTACAAGAAGTCTCGACAGGTATGACTTAAAAAGGTTCAGGTATGTCTTGAAATCTAATTCTTGATTAAGTTCATGATGTGTTTGTCTTCATATTATTTACTAGTACAATCTTGATTAATGTTAGAATTGTCTTATCACCCTAGTAACAATATGAATGCATGTGAATGATCAAAGACATTCATTGATTAGGGCTATATGATTGTACTAAAGCATTATGATGTTGTGTGAGGTTGATGTTGTCTGCTAACAAGATACAGGTACATCACAAAAGACAAATCAGGTTCCATGACCATGAAAACATGAAGACAAAGACTCATCCATAATATTTGTTCTACTTACGAGGTATGTATGACTTTGTTATATTATGCTTAACCTATGAGACATGCAGGTTCTAGCTCAAGATCTCTAAATCATTGAAGAGATTGTTTAGGTATGTTGTACATAACTAAGTAGGTATACTAATTCAGGTATGTTTCCCATGAATCTTACCTTGTGTTAGGATCCCTTATATAAGTATACTTGGTATGATTGGTTATGCTTATTCATAAAGTTAGTAATCAAGGGATTATGCATATTATGTCTTTTTATCTTGATTGATAATATGCATGAGTAAAAGAAGACTTCCCTGAAATATTGAATACTAATGTTTATTAACTATAATCATGACTATACATTTTCAAGATTATTTAGAACTATAATGTTTTGATAACATTTAGAACATACTAATGGGTGTATGTTTGTGTATGAGATCATGAGGATGACACTTGAACATGCACAGTGGTACAGAATGAATAGAAGTTCAAAAGATATACAGAAGATCAAGCGGGAGGCAACCACACAAACATAAAAGATAAGTATTTGAGTTGTTATTTGAAATAGTAATGATATTGCCTGTAATAGGTTGTATGCATATTTGTATTCCTAGAATATATGATGCTGAGTGTAAACATTCATAGAGCATTGAACAGTATACTACTAATGTGCATATGATTGGTAAGTTGGACAAACATTCCATTGTTGCTTGTCTAGAATGAAACCTCTTTGCTGACATGCTGAGAGCTGTGCACACTCTCGATAGTATGTTCTGGTAGAGATGGAAGGCATCTAGATAGCCACTGTATGCATACAGGATATGGGAAAGTGTTGTGCCAAAGTATTGGTCAAATTAGTTGCATAACTATGTAAATGATATCTGTATGCATAATAGGTTACCATGTCAATATGATTTGATGATTATGAAGTATTACTAATCCTGTACTTAATTTTGATTTGTAGGAAAGATCATGATGAATGATGAACACTGAACAAGCAATGGATGTTCAACAAGAAGATTTACAAATCAAACAAAATATAGAAGGCTCATGGCTAGAAGATTCTCTTAGAAAGAGGAAGAGAATCATGATAAGATGTTTGCTCCAAGTGGCTAAGATAAGACCATTCTCTTAATGGTGTAATTAAAGAAGAAGTGTGAATCAGGTTCTGTATGGGTTCCCAAGATCGATAATCAATTGATGAGCTTAATGATCACCATGGGTGATGTGGATCTCAACCTTTGCTACAAGGTTGAATATGGATTCTATACACATATGACATGGATGCAAGAAGGAACTCACCACAGAGTTCGAATGATGTTGAGGCTCATATCAGTAGACCCATCTGATGAGAGATGGCACATATAGATGGCTGCAGAAATGAAATTGAAAGATCTCAGATTGATGCATTACTTTCTAGGTCTAAAAGTATGGAAAGTCTCAGAAGGAATCTCTCTCAACCAAAGAAAGTATGTTGAGAAATCTTGATATGTTGGAATGGCCACTCTTATGGATTCCAACTTGAAGCTATTAGGAGATGACTCATCAGAGTTAGTGGATATAACTCTGTACAGTCAAATTATTGGGTCATTGATGTATCTAACATATACTAGGTTAGATATATGCTTTGTTGTAAACACCTTGAGTCAGTATCTAGTGGAAACTAGATGTGTTCACCCGATAGTTGCAAAGCATGTGATGAGGCACATAAAGGATACGATAGACTTTGATCTATGCTATCTTGGAGATCATGACTTCAGATGGCTACTCAGATGCTGTTTGGGAAGACAGGAAGAACACATCAAGAGGATGTTATTGTTTGGGATTATCCATGATCTCGTGGTTTAGATGGAAGCAGTCTAGTGTGGTTCTCAGCACAAGCGGAATATATGGCTGCTTGCTCTACTTGTTGTGAAGAAGTTTGGCTTCAGGATTGTTTGACTTAGAGATAGAACCAACTGTGATCCTATGTGATAAATAGAGTTGTATCAGGATGACATAGATTCTAGTGTTCCATGATAAGTCAAAGAACATAGGGAACTAACAAGATATGACACAGAAAGGAACTATAAAGTTTGAATTTGTAACAGGTTACCGTTGTACTAACCAAACCTCTACCTCAAGTGAAGAAGTTACCAAACTTCTGTCTTGGGTGAAATTTGAATACTTCCAAGACAAGCTTGGTGTAGTTCAAAAGGACCCTCCTCGAAAGGGGGAGTAGTATAGTCATTGATGATGAGATTGTCTCATCGAACAACAAGGTCGATGATGAGGTAACCTGTTCTCTACACCTAGATACTTAGAAATATTTAGATTTAGGTCTCCGAGAATGAAGTCCTTAGTGGACAGTTGAGGGGATTGGATCATCCCTGGACTTTCAGTCCTAAAGAGAGCCGTAGACGTGAGGTCTCCGAGAATGAAGTCCTTAGTGGACAGTTGAGGGGATTGGATCATCCCTGGACTTTCAGTCCTAAAGAGAGCCGTAGACGTGAGGTCTCCGAGAATGAAGTCCTTGGTGGACAGTTGAGGGGATTGGATCATCCCTGGACTTTCAGTCCTAAAGAGAGCCGTAGACGTGAGGTCTCCGAGAATGAAGTCCTTAGTGGACAGTTGAGGGGATTGGATCATCCCTGGACTTTCAGTCCTAAAGAGATCCGTAGACGTGAGGTCTCCGAGAATGAAGTCCTTGGTGGACAGTTGAGGGGATTGGATCATCCCTGTACTTTCAGTCCTAAAGAGAGCCGTAGACGTGGGGTCTCCGAGAATGAAGTCCTTAGTGGACAGTTGAGGGGATTGGATCATCCCTGGACTTTCAGTCCTAAAGAGAGCCGTAGACGTGAGGTCTCCGAGAATGAAGTCCTTAGTGGACAGTTGAGGGGATTGGATCATCCCTGGACTTTCAGTCCTAAAGAGAGCCGTAGACGTGAGGTCTCCGAGAATGAAGTCCTTGGTGGACAGTTGATGGGATTGGATCATCCCTGGACTTTCAGTCCTAAAGAGAGCTGTAGACGTATGGTCTTCGAGAATAAAGTGATGGGGATTGCATCATCCCGGAACCACTAGTTCAAAATGTACGTGATGGGGATTGTATCATCCCCGGACCTTGGTCCCTGAATTGATCCGTAGACGTATGGTCTTCGAGAATAAAGTGATGGGGATTGCATCATCCCGGAACCATTAGTTCAAAATGTACGTGATGGGGATTGTATCATCCCCGGACTTCGGTCCCTGAATTGATCTGTAGACGTGTGGTCTCCGAGAAGTGGGGATTGTATCATCCCCGGACTTAGGTCCCTGAATTGATCCGTAGACGTGTGGTCTCCGAGAAGTGGGGATTGTATCATCCCCGGACTGCGGTCCCTGAATTGATCCGTAGACGTGAGGTCTCCGAGAAGTGGGGATTGTATCATCCCCGGACTTAGGTCCCTGAATTGATCCGTAGACGTGAGGTCTCCGAGAAGTGGGGATTGTATCATCCCTGGACTGCGGTCCCTGAATTGATCCGTAGATGTGAGGTCTCCGAGAAGTGGGGATTGTATCATCCCCGAACTGCGGTCCCTGAATTGATCCGTAGACGTGAGGTCTCCGAGAAGTGGGGATTGTATCATCCCCGGACTGCGGTCCCTGAATTGATCCGTAGACGTGAGGTCTCCGAGAAGTGGGGATTGTATCATCCCCGGACTTAGGTCCCTGAATTGATCCGTAGACGTGAGGTATCCGAGAAGTGGGGATTGTATCATCCCCGGACTGCGGTCCCTGAATTGATCCGTAGACGTGAGGTCTCCGAGAAGTGGGGATTGTATCATCCCCGGACTTAGGTCCCTGAATTGATCCGTAGACGTATGGTCTCCGAGAAAGTGATTTTTGATGTGGTTACTTGTATCGGTAGGATACTTGTATTGATGATGTGGTTACTTGTATCGGTAGGATACTTGTATTGATGATGTGGTTACTTGTATCGGTAGGATACTTGTATTGATGATGTGGTTACTTGTATCGGTAGGATACTTGTATTGATGATGTGGCTACTTGTATCGGTAGGATACTCGTATTGTTGATATGGTCACTTGTATTGGCATGAATACTTGTACTGCTGATGATCGTGTGATGACGATGCTGATGATCGTGTGATGACGATGCTGATGATCATGTGATGACGATGCTGATGATCGTGTGATGACGATGTTGATGATCGTGAGATGACAATGCTGATGATCGTGTGATGACGATGCTGATGATCGTGTGATGACGATGCTGATGATCGTGAGATGATGATGCTGATGATCATGTATCGTGAGGATCCAGATGATGATATTGTTGTAGCTGTTCAAGTGCTACAGAAGATAAAGACTCAATACTGAAGATGTCGATGTTCCAGTATTGAAGATGTTCCAGTAACTGCTTGAGTTACTAATGATGTTGAGAAAGCTTCCAATGATTTATAGATGTATCATGTATGATGTTGATGACTCCTTGCTCGTGCAGATACTGTTATAATATCCTTCTCGTTAAGGGGGAGTGTTGAAATATTGTAACTTCAAAGAATATTATATTTGTATATTATTTATTCCGGAGATGTTCCATACCTCCGATGTGATTATACTATAAATCCGGAGATGTTTATTCCTCCGATTTGGTTGTGGTAACTAGGGTTATTAGACCCACCATGTGGGGGTCGGCCCAGTCAGTTATAATAGGGTATTTAACCTAATGGTTAAATACGAGCCTACATGTACTTGTGTAAAATACATATCAGAGTAGTGTATAAATAGAGGAGGTGTGTTCCTCATTTGATACACACACTCACTTAAGGATAGCGCACTTGTGGAGGAGAGGTCTGCTATTGTGGAGGAGGAGATCATGTCTCAGGGTTTCATCTTTGTATATTGCTGGTCATCTATATTGAGGAAGCTTTGCTGGGTTTTCTACCCCATGAGGGTTTCCCAGGATAAATCTCCGTCTCTTGTGTTTATGCTGTGCTTGTTGTTTCTTCAGTGATCCTGTATATGCTATTATTGTGAAATGGAATGTAATGCTGCTATTTTCTGTCTTAGCATATTAAATCTTAACACCCGTAACAGCCTGGGATTCTCTTTCGAGACATTGCTCTGGGAGGACATATAATAGTGCCCTGGGAGATCCTTCAGGTCGAAGTTGTGTACCTGTAACATCCTGGGATGCTCTTTCAAGGTTTTGTCCTATGGCATATAATAGCGCCCTGGGAGATCCTTCAGGTCGGAGTTGTGTACTCGTAACATCCTGGGATGCTCTTTCGAGGTTTTTCCATGACCACATGTAATTTGTGCCCTGGGAGATCCTACAGGTCAGAGTCGTGTACCCGTAACATCCTGGGATGTTGTTGCGAGGTTTTGTGGTGACCACATGTAATTTGTGCCCTGGGAGATCCTACAGGTCAGATTTGTGTACCCGTAACTTCCTGGGATGCTCTTTCAAGGTTTTGTGGTGGGGTCACATGTAATAGCGCCCTGGGAGATCCTACAGGTCAGAGTTGTGTACCTGTAACATCCTGGGATGCTCTTTTGAGGTTTTGTGACGCACGTAATAAGTCCTGAGGATTCCACAGTATGGCCAGTGATGATGAAGACCTGCAGGTGGTGGGCCTACATCCATTATGAAAAAGGACTGGCTCTGTAGAACTTCCTATGACGAGTAGATTTAGAGATTGATTGAGATAGTAGCAGCAATGATGATGATGATGACTCGATGACGATTATCCAATGATGATGATCTAGAGAAGAAGACTTGTGCTAGAAGACCTATGTCGAGAAATACCTTCCTAGTTAAGAGGGAGTGTTGATGTATATGTAACTTCGGAATGTATTTCACATATGTGTATTGTACTCCTATAGAGATGGTATTATTCCTCTATACAGAAGTGTTTGTATTCCTATAGAGATGTTATTATTCCTCTATACGGAAGTGTCATCATTTATATTGTAAGTGTCGTAACTTATACTTGATGGGTTATTAGACCACCTTGTTGGGGTCGGCCCTGTATAAGTTATGTGGGTTGAAGGGTTATTAGACCACCCTATTGGGGGTTGGCCATGTGGGTCAAAGGGTTATTAGACCACCAAGTGTGGGGTCGGCCTGGATTAAGTTAACCATGGGTTAAGATAGACAAGTAGGCCCCATTAGTTTATTGGGAAGGACAAGACAAGTATAAATAGAGATTGAGAGATCTCTATTTGATCACTCATTACATACACTTCTCTCATTTGGAAAGTGGCGCACTAGTGAGGAGGAGGTCCTGCTGCTAGGAGAAGACTATCTCTTGTACTCGGGTTGTAACATTGCTCTATCTATCTCTGAGGAAGTTATTGGGGTTTTTCACCTTTATGGTTTTCCCCAAGTAAACTCTGTGTCTCTTGTGTGTTTGCATTATTGTGTCCATGATTTATATGCTGTAGATATGCTCTACATCTTATTCTCTCAGTTAAGATCCTAGATTAGATTGAAGTAAATTCTGAAAAATTAACAGAAGGAAGTACTGTGGAACCTCCCTATTATTGCAGGGAGGTTTATCGTACACCATGAACCACCTCCACATCCAATTGTCCCTCCACTGTTGGTAATGACACCAATCCATGCAGACACGTGGATTTGTAATGTTCGGTGGTTGGTTTGTTTTTGGATCGGTGAACATACTATATAATTGGGCTTTTGTAATGTTCAAATATTTTATTGCTTCCTTGGAGATGCCCGTGGAGTAGTACTCCCGCATCCTAGCTCTAAATTGAGTCATGTCGGTCAATTGCTGGTGTGCATGGATGAGGGAGTCAATTGAGTTCTCAATTGGCATGGCAAGAGACAATCGAGATGGTTCCCCCGAGTTTCTAAGTTCGCGAGTGTGGAATCGCATTTCATTTACATAATGGTTAAGGTCATCTTGTTCAAAATTGGGTTGGGGGTTTTGCTTTTGTTCGGCAATTGGATTGTGTTCACAATTTTCTTCGACATTGGGTCCAAGGTTTGGGTTTTCTTGTGTTCCACTAGACTCGGGGTTAACATCTTGTTCACTCATTGTCTCAGTTTACAATCTGCAATAGAAAATTGGTTCATTGTTTTCAAAATTTGGGAATTATTTACAACTAAATAAACAAAAAAAATAAAAAAAATTGACACAAATAATGAGTAAAATGAAAAAAAAAACGTGATATTTACCTATTAATCGAAGTGTTGATGAGTTTGTGGGTGTTGTTGGGTGGTTTTGGAGTCAATTTGGCCTCCTTTGGTGGTTGAATGGACATGCACGCGGAGGAGGAGGACGCGTTCGGCCAAATGGAACAATGTGGAAATTATGCTCTATTTTTTTAACAGAGGCGCGTGTGCGCCACCATTGCGCGCATGCGCCAGCAACGCGCACGCGCCTCGGTTCGGTAATGAACCTAGCAGCGCGTGCATGCTGCTTTAGGTGCGTACGCACCATTTTTATTTTCTGCTAGCGCGCCCCCATTGCAACGAAAATGGGGACCATCTTCGTGTGCCCGCCCAAAAGATTCTTTCTAAATAGACTTGAATCGTTCTTAACAACAAAATATAGATATTGCAAGGTCGAAATGTTTTTTTAAAGTTAAAGTCATACATTTATCTTCTTCACAATGGAATTTTATTTATGGAAAGTAAACGACGATATTAAAGTGATAGGAGCAAGCCACAAAGCAACACATCATTTTCTAATGAGTAGACAATGGAAGAAATAAGATCAATATAACACGATCTTCCCTAGAGTTGATATATCTTGCATGTGCTATTGCTTATGACCATGAAGGGTCAAACACTCATAATAAGGGAGGTATTGCATATGCCATGTGTCTCCAATTCCTTGTTTGGTAACGACTACCTCAAACCAAAATTTTCCATGTTAATTTCGAGTTATGGTTAGTATCTCTTGAGTTGTGACGTGGCTAGATGACTTAAAAATAGTAATAAAAATTGATAAGAAACATATAATAGTATCGTTATGTTCCTCTTATGTTTGGATTGAAGTATATATGTCACACAATTATATGTGAATCATATATATATAAAGAATTTACGGAAATGAGATGCATTGAAGTTGTTCGAAAATGATAAATTAGTTTAAAGAGATAGCATGTTTGTTTGTTATATTACTAAGGTAGAGTGGAAAAATTCCACGGGATCACATTTAAATAAGACTAAATAGAAAGGAGTGGGAACAGATTCGATTATAACCAACTAAATCTATGAACTATTGAACCATAACTTCATAAGAATCTTGTGACATACAACATACATCCATTTTAATGAGCATGCCTTATATCTTTTTTTGATTAAAAGAATGAATAATATCTCAATTATAATAATTTCTTCCAATAGTTTCTTCCCAAAGACAAGTCCTCTTTGTTATAGGGAAACTATGACATAACTTTGGATCTAATTTTATAAATGATGTTGCATAAAGCAATAAGGGCTAGAGTGATTAGTATAGCATTAAAACCCTTTGAGGTAATTCCTACCCCATCATGATTAATCTACGGATGAAAAACCATGGTCTAAAATGTGCTACTGGAGGTCAAATTTGCATGTTAACCTTCCAAACCCAAGGAAAAGCCATCATTGCATTTTGTACCTCGATAATTGGATTATGTTTTGCAATGATCAAAGAGTAATATGAGAGAGCATACTAATGTGGTTTATGTTGCATGGATTTAGGGTGGTTGAATAAAATTTTAGCTCAAGTATTATGCTAACTCATTTGCAATCTCTTAGTTTGATTTCAAATTTTCATTTCAAAGGAAGGGTGTTCTATTAAAAGTCTAAATTTTCATGGTTGTTTCCAAGAATTTGTTTGTATTTAAATTTGTTTCTCTTAGCCACACTATATGGAACTTTTGACTCTATAAATTTTCTTCTTTCTCCTCCCACTAGTACATACGGTCAAATTTACCACAATTTTTCGTTGTAATTGCCACGAATTTGTGTCCCTGTTGCAACGATTGGGGTTTCATTTTTTCGTGGAACGACATTCGTGGATATTGGGACGACCATTCCCTATCGTGGCAATAGCAACGCTTCTTGGTGGGCATGTGTCAACTACAGAATAGTTCTCATCTCTATGGAACATGAATCCTGCCACGACATTTCATCTCTATATCGACGTTCAGCTTCTACAAGTTCCACGAATGTGCGTGGAAACATGTTTATAGTTCCACCAATTCTCGTCATAATATCAACGCAGCGATCCACAAAATTTCGTGGCAGGTTTAGCACCTGCGTTGAAATTTTTTTACATTTCCACAAACCATCATCTCAGTATCCACGCACCGATTCACAAAGTTTCGTGGCAGGTTCAGCACCTGCGTGGAAACAATTTTATATTTCCACCAAGGAAAATTTTAGGGGTGAAATTTATCCCATGGGCTATTTTTCCATGTTTGGCTATTTTTCCATGTTTTTTTTCGAAAAAAAAATCACCAATTTGCATTTTCTGAAGCCCTGATTCGCTCAATTTTGATGGGGTGAAAAGTTTTCACTCTAAAAATAGCCAAATTATTATATAAACTATACAAATTCCTTAGAAATTGAAATATTTTTAGAAAAACATAGCCAAATATTTTATAGTTGACATTTTAAGAATTGGTAAGATTCGCCAATGTTTATACACTTTTAAATAAGTATGGATCCTTAAAATTTTCCCTTATTTCCACAAATTATCGTCGCAGTATCCACACATCGATTCAAAAACTTTCGTGGTAGGTTCATCACCTGCATGGAAAGAGTTTATATGGCCTACACTAATGTTCGTTGATATATCGACGATACCTGTAAGTGTTAAAAAAAATTGAATTTGAATGCACATGTTCTGGCCTACTATGGGTGAGCACTAACTACAAAGCATGAAAGCAGGAATAGTCAAGGGGACAACTACATGAAATTCCACATGCAATATTCCTATTGACAGTTTGTCCAGGATTCACCCTAAAAAAACTACCATGCATTCAATGTTCAGTTAATGCTGCATTAGAAAGAAATTGTTTAAAACTAAATGCATCGCAATAAAGTTAACGGTGAGAATTGAAGAAAACTCCACAATGGAATGGTCAAGTCCTTCAGTTCCTTGTATTAACAATAGCAGTAAAAGTCTTGTAGTACATGCATGAGTCGGTATTTATAGAATTTTGGCCCGGGAAGACAATTGATAAAAATAGTCAGTTTATGCACATAGTACACAAGGACTATGAAAACAACAAACTGATAAAGTCTGGTTATAGTATCTGCCAATTAGAGTCATTAGATTACAAACAAATTTTCTTCAAAAGAATCAAGAAAAAGACATACCTTGTATATCAATAAAGAGATTGATTTCATCAAATCATCAACAACAATAAAATCTCCATGAGACTGAACATAGAGTGCAAGAACATGACCATGATGGCCACATTCAGACTGCAACTCTCTTGAACCATCATCATGGAGTACCCACTTGTATAACTGAATCTTTTGATTGATGCTAGCAAGCAACTTTCCATTAAATGCATTCAGATTATAAACAAAACCCTTTGTCTCCTTCTCAGTAACAAGTTGCAGTTTACCATCTTCAACAGAAAATACTAAAATTCTGCCCTGTTAAAAAAAATAAAATGAAAATAAAACAATTGACTGAGATTTTAAAAAGTGAAAGAGAGTGTTGCATGGAAAGTACAAGACATTTGTCTAGCATGAACCTCTGTTGTATTTACTATTCTCATAAAATTGTAATAAAACCCTATAAAAAATGAGAGAATTAGAAGAGCAAGCATGAGTGATTTTATAAAAGAATAAACAGAAGTTTCAGAGCTTGCCTTGTTAGGTTGGTTATCCTCAAGCAAGACACATGTTGTCCCAATGCAATAATAGGCATCGTTGTCATCAGAAAATGAACAACTGAGGATGGAACACCCATTTTCATAAGCATCAAGTTGATATGATGAAATAGTTTCAAATGTCTGATCATCTAACAGACGCACAAAGTGTGTTTCTGACTCATCCACATTCAGCTGAGAATACTTCACACTGCAAATGGAAATTAAACAATTAAACAATTAAGCATTTCTACATCTTACACCTTACAATGCAAATATAAAATAGACAACATACTATCCCATGAAATCAATACTTAATTACTTAAGCTGACCCATCATCTTTATTTTCTTTTTCAGATTCTTACAACTTAAGGAAATCAACATCTTAAACACCGTGATATGCTAATCGATACTCGTGTTTACACAAGAATCATAAGATCAGGATACTAACAAACAATGGATATATGGTTAATCACCTGACACCCCAAATGATACCCAAGTTGTTTCACATGCATACTTACCTCTTGTAACCAAGAACTCCAAATGTACAACCCATAAGTTCTTAACACAAGCTCTTTGGTATATTCAAAACTGCCATATCAACAGATTATAATGAGTTACACTGACAAGCAAACTAAAACGATAAACTAATATTCAGTAACATGTAATAAAATAAACATATATATATCATATAACAAAAAGAGAGATATAGTTGAAGATACCAACCTGGGTGTGAAACTATTCTTGAAAATATCATCAGAAGTGTTACTTTCAGAAAAGATTGTTTGTGCCTCGGAGAGGCCAGTCTTCTCTAGGAACCAGCTGACCCTACAAGAGGGTTTGTACAAACCAGAGAGAGAGAAATGACTGGAGTTGATTAGGTCAATGACAGTCAAGAACAGTACATAACTCAACATAAATAAAGTCACAAAAATTATAAACTTCAACCAAGTCTCAGCAGAAGAGAAGTGATTATCAGCACACCACAACTGATCATAGGTGATCAAAGTCAAGTACTCTATAAGACCAAAAATTCAACAAGGTGGTATAAAAAAAATGAAGGAGGGTAAATGTCCACATTAACCACAAGTCAAAGACAAGGTACGACAAGTCCAATAATAACTCAATCAAGGTGGGGAAGGTACAACAAGTATTTAATAACTCAATCAGTAACAGGTAATAAAATAAACATATTGATCATATAACAATAAGAGAGGTAGAGTTGAAGATCTCCACATCAACATTAAACCAAAAATCCGACAGCATAGATGTCCATGGTAATCTGTTCCATCCAAACCTATCAAGTGTACTTTTAGGTTAGTAGTATTCTTTTCTCCGAACTATAGCAGCTGTTTGGCCATTTTCACCTTGTAAATCGAAGGATTTACAGGGTCAAAATGGCCAAACAGCTGCTACAGTTCGGATTCAACAATAGTTCGATTTACAAGGTCAAAATGGCCAAACCGCTGCTACAGTTCGGATTCAAAAATACTGCTGACCTAAAAGTACAATTGATAGGTTTGGATGGAAACCATTTTCAATGTTGATGACACTACCCTCCTTATTGTCTTACAAAAATGCATCAAAATGAGGAAAACGACTTAAAATTGTGGACTTCACCTTCAAAGAGTGCCTTACAATCACATTGATAAGGGCTTCACCTACGACCTATGTCTAGTCCCAAGGCTACCACCTTCAAGCTTGAAGTGCAGCTGACAATGGAAGACACAAGTTTAGTTTATTACCACCATGCAAATTTAATTTGACCTTTCTATTCCCATCGCCATTTCCTCTCATACGACGTCCCACAACCATTTCTCTTGACACCCACTCTTCATTCATTCTGTATGCATTTCACTATGCAACCATCTCAGATTCTCACTGTGTTTTCCCTCAATTAGTTTATCAATTCAGTATGACCCATGCCCGCCATCCAAGGACTGTTGCCAGCGGTCTTGAGTTTCATCCTGGCAACGGTGATGATTCATGGTATTATGTTTAATCCCTTCGACTGCAATATGGAAAACTCATAGTTTACTATGAAGGTTTGTCTGACAAATGTTATGTTTTGGGTTTCGTGCCCCAGGAGCAATTCCTCAAAGTGTCCCTGAATGGAACTAGAGTTACGGAACCCAAACCATCTAATTTTCCAGACAAACCTTCGTAGTGAACTTTGAGTTTTCCATATTGTAGCTGAAGGGAAACATTATACCATGAATCGTCACCGCTGCCAGGCTGAAACTCAAGACTGCTAGAAACACTCCTCGGATGGCGAGCGTGGATCATATTGAATTGATAAACTAATTGAGGGAAAACGTAGTGAGAATCTGAGATGGTTTCATAGTGAAATGCATACAAAATGAATGAAGAGTGGGTGTCGAGAGAAATGGTTATGGGATGTCGTATGAGAGGAAATGGCGATGGGAATTGAAAGGATCCCTCCCAGATCTAATTTTATCGAAGCTCTGAGATCATTTTGTGGGACGGGTCGTTTCAATTGTTGCTTAGTATGTCGATCTTTTCTCCTATCAACATAATTCTTCTGTGAGTGCTCATTTTGACCCTGTCATTGGTCAAAACGATGATTATAATTGGGATGTCTGTAAGGCGTATGTGTTGTTTGTTTTTCTTTCTTTTGAACTGTGGTGAGGACTGTCTTCATTTCCTCGATTTGATTTTTGGATGCATTTTCCTGTATTTGTACTTCTTGGTTCTCCAATAGATTGTTATGATTCTGAATCTTGCGACTTTTTTTCAATTTCTAACTTCTTGATTTGACTCTCTAGTTCTTGATTACGATTATTTAGACACTAGTTTTCTTCTTGCTTTTCTAGTATTCTTCCTTCGAGGTCTTCACCAGAGTGTTCCCTCTTACCACTGTTTTTCAGTTTTTTAATCTTTGTAAGCAATGTTTTGTTATGATTTCGTAGACGAAAAATCTCTTCGGTATTGCTTGATAACACATTGTTGACTTTTGTTAGTTCCAACATATGTTCCTTCTTACAGTCTCATACTGCTGCTGGAGTTTTTCATTTTGTTGTTGACGATGGCATAAATTTGTTTCTTGATTTTCTAGCTTTTAATGTATTTGCGCTAATTCGTCTTCCTTGTCCATGACGACTTTGTATAGACGACTAATTTCCTCTTCTAAGTCAACACTATTTCCATACGGATATCCTTTGACTTTGTTTGGATTTTTTATCCGGTCTTCAAGTTTTTGAATGATATTTTCCAGACGTGATATTTTCTCGTCTTTATCTGCTAACCTTTCTATGAGTCTTTCTTTACTATCTTCCAAAAATTGAATATTCAATACTGAGTTAGTTATCTTTAGTGTCTGCTTGGTGTTTTCGAACACTAGACTATTATTGGTTGCCTTGCACTGTTCTTGTTGAGCCGAAACCGCTCACAACTGGGATTGTAACTCTGCTATCATCGTTGCCATGACTTCTGAATTCCAACTTTTTTGAATTGGTCTTCTTTGTTTGATAGCGGATTTGGGATGCTTGACAAGTCTTCTTTGTTGACTCTTCCTGCTTCCGATAATAGGTGGACACCAAAAGGGTGTAATAACCCTTAATGTGGTTATTTCGTAAAAAAAATCTTCTTTTGTTATGGTTAAACAACTTTTTTTTCCCAAAAGTAATTATTATTTTAATAAAATAATAGTTTTTATTTTAATATAATAATAATTATTAATTAATTAATAATATTATTATATTAATGTTTTATAAACTATATATATATATATAGTTTTTTTTGTTTCCAAAAAGCTAATTTTTTTTGTTGGATTACGAATAGTTCAAGACTTTGAGATAATAATAATATGTATTATTATTACTATAGTCATATAATAACTAAACTCATCCTAATTAAGGTATGAGTTGTTATAAATAATGGTTTCTTTATAAAACCAAGGCTAGTTTTATAAAACCAAGGCTGGTTTTATAAAACCACGGGATGGTTTTATAAAACCAAGGCAATATGTGGTTTTATAAAACCAAGGTTGGTTAAATAAAACCTATGTTGTGTTTTTTTTTTATTCTTCTCTTTTTTTATGCGGTCTTCTTTCTTGTTCTTTTTTTTTTTTAACTTCTCTTTAATTCCTTTCTCTTTTTTTTTTCTCTCTTTTTATAATTTTTTTTTTCTTCAATAAGGATGGCTAAAAGCCTAATGTAAGGTTAAAAACCTAAATTTCAAAAAAACTTTGACAATTTGGCCACAAGCCGGAATCAACAAGCAAACCCATGTAAGTAACGTAAGTGGTCCATAAATGGATCAATAGTAATATAAAAATGTAATGTATGGTAGATGATTAATAGTTACATAGGTTTGGGATTTATATATGCCCGTCATGCACCTTTTCGTAAAAGGGCATGACTATTGACTTAAATAGTCTTTAATTAATAATAAATTAATACTAATATTAATTTATTATTTTATTGTTACATTTTTATGAATAAAATAATAATAAAATAAACATCAACATATATATATATATATATATAATAATAATAATAATAATAATAACAACAAACAAGAATAATATAATAATATAATTAATTAGTGAAATGGTGTAACTCTTTATGAAGAGTTGCATTAGACACCCTTTAAACAATTATAAATACGGGAAAGTCTATCTTGTAAAAGACCATATCTATTTGATCAAATTTTATATATATTCATGGACTATTTGTATTTTCGAAAGTGTAAGTTCGAGAAATAACCTTACATTAGGCTTTTAGCCATCCTTATTGAAGAAAGAAAAAAGTAAAAGTAAAAGAAAAAAAGAAGAAGTAAAACCGCACATGGTTTTAAAGTGCACGTGGTTTTGTGAGAAGTGGGTTTGGTTTTATTCCCTAACAACAAACCAAAAGTGAGATTTGAACTTGGGTGAGATTTGAACTTGGGTGGGGAAGGTAACAATCATTCCTCCCAACCAACCATTCTACACCATTTTACAAAAATTAAGGGGAAATTAAATTAGAAGAGCATCAACACAAATAATTTTTATAAGAAGAATCATATTGAACATTGTTATAAAAAAAATCAAGGAGGATTCTTTCCAAAATTCGAAAGGGAAGAAGACAAAATCAAGGAAGACTCCCTTATCAAGAAGTTGAAGATCCATTATCATCGAAGAGCAATATCAAGTTAAAAGAAGACCCTTATCATCAAGAAATCAAGTCAAAGGAAACCAATTATCAACGAAAACGCCAGGAACAATGGAAAACACATATTCCGTAATGAAGTCAAAACTACAAGCAGCACTGGACGAATTAGATCAATATAAAGCAAGCAGTAATGTCTACAAGATGAGATTGAGACACAGAAGTTTTTGAAGGAGTGGAGAGACGATGAGAATTGTCGCTTATGGAATCAAAATCGACAACTAGAACAAACCATAAGAGATAGCAAGAAAATGTTATCTGATCATGATAAGGAAATATCATGTTTAAAAATCCACAATCAAAACCTAGAAGACCAGATTAGAAAGTAAGAAAATGATGACAAGTCACCCAATGGAAGCGATAATGATTTAGAAAAAGAAATAAAGCATTTAAAACAGCTGTCAGTCACAAAGATAATGAATTGAATCTAGTTGAGAGGAAGCTACAAAGTCAAGAATCAGACATAGGTCAACAGCAGCAAAAGAATAAAGAACTCCAGCAAACATACGATGCTACTAAAAAGATGCACAAGCTGGAAATTAAGAAAATCAAGGATGAATTAGCAAGCAATATTGAAGAACTATTTCGACTAACAATTCATAACAAGACATTACTTATGAAAATCAAGAAGTTGAAACATAGTCAGAAGACAGAACATTCAAATGAAGACCTTGAAGGAAGAATACTAGAAAAGCAAGAAGAAAAACAACGCCTCAAAAAGTTTAATCAAGAACTAGAGGAAGAAGTCAATAAGTTGAAAGAGGACAACAAGTCGTAAGACGAAAGGTTCGAGAAAATTCAGAGTAATAACAATCTATTAGAGAACAAATTAGCGCAAATCCAGGAGGAAGCATCTAGACCCTCTGAAAAACAAAGTCAAGTTGAGGAAATAAATTCAATCCTCGACACAATTCAAAAGGAAGTCAACTCAGCAGAAAAACAAACAACAATAACTCCCTATCGACACCCCAACCATATAAACTAGTATCATAAAAAGTGGGAATTGTCGAAAGATAATGGTACTAATGTGCTCAAATCTCCTGACGACAGATCAATAGAGAATCCCAACAGTCATCAACAAATCAATTTTGGCTAGATTGATCCGTCAACATATCGGAAGTTATGTTCTACACTTAAAAGTTCGTACCGACATGTTTCGTCAGCTACGACGTCACAAGGAACGGTGCGACAACGTTATAAGGCCTTGAGGACAAAGCCTTTCTAAGAGAGAGGAAATTTTATGAATAAAATAATAATAAAATAAACATCAACACACACACACACACACAAATATATATATATATATATATATATATATAACAACAAACAAGAATAATATAATAATATAATTAATGAGTGAAATGGTGTAACTCTTTATGAAGAGTTGCATTAGACACCCTTTAAACAATTATAAATAAAGGAAAGTCTATCTTGTAAAAGACCATATCTATTTGATCAACGTTTATATATATTCATGGATTATTTGTATTTTCGAAAGTGTAAGTTCGAGAAGTTCCAGTAAACGGATTTTTACCGTTACAGTGTGCAGACTGGAACTGTTGTACCCTTCCCAAGATAATATAACAACAGTTCCTGTGGACGTAGCTCCCATCATGGGGGTGAACCACGTTAAATCCGTGTTGTGTGATTGTCTATGTGCTTGCATTTGTTTATTTTCGTACTATGAATGCTTAAGATCGTGCTTATCAGTTTATGTGTTTTACTTTTATGTGTATTCGCCATAAAGAATGAGATGGGAATAATATGTTAAGTAGTTACGCATATGTGGATGAATGTTAGATGCACAAGTAATTCTAAGTCTGTGAATGCATAAGTTAGTTGGATAATCACTAAGTCAGTGGATTTCACGTCTTGTGATTCACTGGAAGCGCAGCACCGGAAGTGCGTAGTACGTTGTGTGTTATCATATTGCATAAGTCTAAAGATAAATAAGGTAAGGAAATTGATGAATGAATAGGGAATCCTAACAAGAGTCACCGAAAGTGGTTAAGTCTAAATAGGAAGCGTAGTTATCAGTTGCATTGTCTTGTCGACGAAATTCCATCCGACGTCGTGTAGTCCTTGGATGCGCGATAAAGTAAGTATTGGCCGCGAAGGAGTTAAGCTTTGCGCAGTATTTAGTTCACAGCGCGTTGTTCATCAGATCTGTTTAAGCACTCATCACATGGTTGTGGAAACCAGATTCCACAGCCCCCCATAAATTCACCTCCGGTGAGACTTCAGTTTGTTCGCAGATTGTTGCCGAAAGGGTCGGTGAAAAGGGTTTTTGTTGGTTCCTTGAACCACGAAGAACTTGGGTCTTTATAGAAAGCCTCAAGACAGTTATGTAAGCCAACAAATGGTTCCATTTCCACGCTAAGAATCCGTGATGAGTTGTCGTGCTTGATATAGTGATGTGCTCAAAAGAAAAGGTTCCGTTGATTGCATAAATTTGGCATCCAGACAAGAAAGAAATCTGGGATTGGTGTGATAAGACACAAAGAGACTTCGCAAGGAAAGAAAATAAACATCTGCATCTCTCTGACATAGATTGGTTGAACAAATACCTGTGGAAAGATATTCACGAAATTTTATGGGCATCCTTTGGAAATAAGTTGCATGAGTGGTTATCCAGGCTCATAGAGCGAAAGAACTGTTTCCCTCCAGAAGTACTAACCGAGTGGACCTCGGAGCTCATTGTGAGGCTCAAAGCAATAGATAGCCCATTTTCGAGAGCAGATGACTTTTGGGTTGACAGTATACTAGAAGGCTTCGTGACAGAGTTTGTTGTGGACGCGCTGAAGTCCTACAGCGTAGCCGAAGCAAATTTTTTCAAAGGTTTCAGAGGTAAGTACCTGAAGAATTTGAGTTTATACATTAAAATGATTTTAGATGAGAAAGGCGTTTTAAGAATGTATTAAAAGTTTATAGAAATTTTTGAATCTGTAATGGTCAATAGCATCTATAGTGATTTTGACAAAGAGACACATAATTTGAGAAATGGGAAAAGATATAAGTATACCACTAAGAAGACCTCCGGTGAACATGGACTCCGCGTAGACATTGATTTACAAACCACGCTAGATAGCCAAATCACACCTCTATCAGCCACCTATCAGCATATTACTCTGCAGAATCCGCCAGTTGCAAGTACCACGCATCCTATTTCTCAGATTCCATCAATACAGAACCCTCCAATTGTTAATATTCCTAATCCTCAGAGCGTCAATACCAGTAATACCGTGAGAGTGAGTACTTAGACCATTATGAATCCGACTATCCCATCCCAGAATATTCCACTTCAGAACATTCTGCGTAATGCAAATTTTACTTTTGCTGCTCAGAACACTGCACAGAATCCCAGACCACCTAGGAGAAGGATGACTGATGATATTAAGCTACTGATATTCAAAGGAACGGGTCTAGAAGAACCTGAGCAACATTGGTTTCTATGTGAAACCGTATGGAGTGTTAAGCAAGTTCAGGATGATGCTGTGAAGCAAGCACAACTCATTACTACATTTAGAGATAGAGCCTTGAATTGGTTCATGAAGTATTCTGTTGGACATAATAGAACCTTAGCAGAAATTAAGGTTGCACTGCTGAGTGAGTTCAAGAAACCAAAGTCAGAATCCCAATGTATAACAGAACTAAAAGAAATTAAGCAAAAACCTAATAAGACGGTTTGGGAATTTGACCAGAAGTTTAAGACACTATTGGACCAAGTAAGTTTCGTCATAGCACCGCAATAGAACCAAGAATGGTTTATAGCCGCATTGTTTCCCCATATCAAACTATCATTGATGCAGCAGAAAGTAGATTTGCAAGCATAATCCTTGGAGATTGCGATGAAGTTAGAAGCTTCACCTATATGAGAGACTAGCACTGGAATGTCTAAGATCTAGACACAGTTAGCTACCCTGACACTTCAACTGGAGGATATGAAGAAGGGAAAAGAATAGAGACAAGAATTCTGGTATACAGGATGTAAGGGAGAAGGACACACCAGAGAGCACTGCCCTTTATTTCAAGAGTACCTTAACAGTGGAGCACCAAATCCACTAAATCAGAATCAAGCGCCGTGGTGTGAAATATGTAAAACGTGAGGACACTGGCCTGAAGACTATTATTTGATACAGAAGTATGTGCGCACTCCTAAAAATATATACTGCAACTTTTGTAAGTCAGTTGGACATGATGAATCCAACTGTAGAGCATATGAGCTCATGCAGGAAAGAAAGCGAGACATGGAACATATGCGCGATAGTGGAGTATATAGAGTCCAAGAAGTGACTCTGCAGAAGCAAGATAATGCGCAGTATGACCAAGGCACATACAGAGGCCGTGGAGTATTCCGCGGAAGAGGAATAAATACTGGCCCAGGACAAGGAAGGGTAAGAGGTCAGATGATATATTACAACTATGTCCAGGCAGGTCACTTATCTAGATATTGTACTAATGAATGCACCACTTGTAATTATTGTAAATATTTTGACCATGTTATTGAGGACTGCCTAGTGTTAGCGGAAGAAATGCAGAAAATAAAGCAAGATGCACCTAACTCGGACATTCAGTTGATTGCAGCAAAGAGATGGGCTACGGATCCATGTATCAATGCAGTGACGCAAATTGGCGCTACAACAGGGAGAGATAGACAAGCAGAAGCCTCGACTTCTAGATATTTTGACACTAAGAAGACCCCTGTTGAAACAATATGGATAAGAAAAGCTAGTGGGAAAACACCTACCTTTAAATTGGAGAAAAAAAATATGTATTTGAAGAAGCGCGGGATATCTTCAAAGAGTTAGCACCTAGGTCATCAAGAATCTCGTTGCATAGTGAAATACCGCATATAGAGGATATGCTGGCCACTTATGACAAAACGTGCCATGCAGCAGAGACAGGAACCTCTATTGCGCAGTTCCTACGGAGCTGCATGAAGTCACTGAAGAGCGCAGATGTTGTAGTGGAATTACAAAATTTATTGAATTAGTATGAACCACATAGCGAGAAGGAGACTGCCAAGAGCGCAGTTCATCACATTAAGGGCCATAAGAGAACAGACCGAGAAATGAGGCTTAGTGCATAGATAAGAGACTATGAGATGGATGAGATCATCCTTGATCTGGGATCTGAAATAAATGTCTTGACTAAGCAGACATGGCAGCAGATGGGACGACCAAAGTTGCTATGGTCACCTATACAGTTGATAATTTCCAACAAGGAGAAATTCATACCTTTTGGAAGGTTAGCCAATGTTATTGTTGACATTGATGGAGTGCGAAGTCATGCAGACTTCAATGTTATCGAAATAGTGGATGATAGTCATCCTTATCTAGCATTGTTGGGAATTGATTGGGATATGGATAACCTCACCATCATAAATCTAAAAACAAAGAAGATTATATTTGAAGGATAGAACATAAGGGTCATCTCACCGTTGGACCCTTCGCAAGGTGAAAGATACATTGAGTCGATTCAAGAAGAATCTAGAGCTCAAGACCTGGACCGCATCTACACAATGACTATGAATGATGTTGATTACATTAATCCCACTGCGGATGGAAAACTCAGCTGGTGATGTGATAACTCTTTCATCTTAGATTCCGATGTAGGACTGGAGAACTGGCAGAACAGAATGCATGAAGTATCTCCCAGAAGATGCGTGTAGATTACAAAGTCACTGCGCTGGATTGGAAGAGAGGTAAGTCCAATTCCCACCTATGATGGTTCATCTAATGTTTATTCCTTTATCCAAGAATATACTGTCTCAGTTGTAACTGAGCATCGCTTACCAGTACTAGATGTGGCCATGCGCGAGTCACTTTCCAGATGGTGCGTTGTGCATAAGGAAACTTTGACTACATGGGACCAGTGCAGGCATATGATGCAAATCAGATTCATGGAAACCACTGTGCTGACCATGTGAAAGTAGAATGGACAAACAAGTCTAAGGGATCACATAGAGATTTGTTCAGAAGCATGGATAAAGAGACCACAGATAGAATGGGTTCATCTGTTTGTGCATACATTGGAAGAGCAGACTCCAAAGAACTGGTACCTGGATGCAGAGTTGTGCAGAGGAACCACAGATTGGGCAATGTTGGCTGCGAACTTCCAGAAGACCTTCAGTTTCGAAGATGACAGTCCAAGTATAAATGACGCTTTGTAGGTTATCAAGGAAAGAATATTCAGAGAGGAATTCCCAAGCATAAACGAGGCATTGGAGGAACTCAAAGAGAAAGTCTTTGAGGATGTAAACGTACCATTGAACCTACATCCAGAATGGACAAAACAAATAGAGCATGCCCTTGGATGTTATAGTCTAGCTGAAGAGTTTGAAAATAAAGAAGAAAGCGATGAGGAGGACCCGCACAACATTAATATTCTTGAGTCAGAGGGTGCACGCGATGTAGAGGGACCTCCACTAGAAATTCCAGACATGAGTGGACCTGTGAAAACAAGAAAAGTAAACATTGGCACAAGCGAAGAGCCGAAGTTCGCATCTATCGGAGATTACTGGGACGAAGAGACGGTCGCGGAGATCGCGGACCTGCTAGATGAATATCAAGATTTATTCCCGACAAAGTTTATAGAAATGAAAGGTATTCTGGGCGACTTAGGGGTTATGAAGATACCTCTCAAGCCAGGCACAAAGCCTGTTAGGAAAAGGCCACATAGAATAAATCCTCGATACAAAAAAAGAGTCAAGGCATAACTTGATAAGACGCTCAATGCAGGGATCATTGAGCCGGTTGAAAAATCTGAGTGGATAAGCCCCATGGTTATCGAGGAAAAGAAAAATAAGGGTGAGATCAAGATCTATGTCGATCTTAGAAAATTAAATGATGCTTCCATGCATGACCCATTTCCTACCCCTTTCACAGATGAAGTTTTAGAGAATGTTGGAGGAAATGAGGCGTATTATTTCAATAATGGATTTTATGGATACCATTAGATAAGAATTGATCCGACAGATAGGCATAAGACCACTTTTTCCACTGAATGGGGGTCATTCCAGTATACAGTTGTGTTGGAGAAAACTTCCTATGGCTTGGGGTGGACCACAACAGACAGCCGACTACTAGAAATTAACTCAATTCCCAATGCAATGCTATATAAATGACAATGCTAAGATAATGAAGAAGATAACCAACCTCAATCCAAACGTTTGATGTAGATCCCCGTTGGAGCTTTCAATCCATGCACTTGAACCCGCAAATTAGTCTTGACAGCCAATATACAACAAGCGCATATAATATATAAACGACATTAACATCATCAATAGTAATGGTCCATGATATTATAAGTAAATGCAACCCAATGTACTATAAACACATTCACAACATTGATGGACGAGAATACAAGTATTTCTATTAATAAATAACAAGAAGTACAATGTGATACAAACTCTTGTCAGCAACCAATCTGAACCTTTCTATCAGTGGGAACAGAGATTCATCCTTTTCAGTTTCTTCCTGAATGGTTTCTCCCCTGTCTTGACTAGTATGGTATGATGGATGATAGAAGTGTCATATTATTTCAAGTTTCATAGCACCATGTAAACACATCAGAAAACTTTCTCATTAAATCCACATAGTTATATTTAATTCATGGGATTAAAGACTTTGACAACTTGACAATTTTGGGATTTTCATCATTCCCAATGTTACAGTCTTCTAGTTCACTATGGTTTAGAGAAACCTTGTGATTTTTGGCTATGTCATTTTCATCAAAAAGTTTTTCCAATGGCACCAATCCTTTGGTTATATAATTTCTCTTCAGCTATAGGATCTCTTTGTCTCCCAAATTGGTTAGGAGCTCTGGTGGATCAGGTTCCCATTCATCAAATGAGTAGTTCTCGTGATCAATCTAGGTGTTGGAAAATTCTTCAGCCATATCTAGGAATTTCTTGATCTGCTGATCATCTTCAAATATTTTCCAATATTTGGTATTGTCTGGAACATAGGGTCTATGCGTTATATTGATCATGTAAGATTTGGTAGGATAAGCAGGGAGTTGAAATATGCTAGAAGAGCTAGCCAAAATGTCTTCTATTGTATTTTTCTCTCTAGGGATGAAAGAAATATCATGCTCTGTGAAGAAATTGCCAAACATATCCCAAACAACATTTATGTAAGCCCTCATTTTGGGATGTTTAGTCTCATAATTTCCATTCACCTGTTGGATTATTAGCTCTGCATCTCCATGAAATCTGATCTTTTTAGCTCTTAGATCTTTGAGTTCATTCAGACCCAACAGTAGGGATTCATATTCCGCCACATTATTGGAAGAATCAAACATTAGTTCGAAGGTATGAAATCTAGTGCATTCACTTCCTTCATCTGGAGCGATAATCCATACTCTGCCCCAGCTCCTTCTTTATTCACAACTCCATCAAACCTCATAGTCCAGTTCTCTTCTCTTTGGACTGTGGCTGTAGTTTCCATTTCTGAGACGGATTTTTCATCACTTCCTTTCTCCATTTGCTGACCATTTCCTTGTTTTTTTGTTGAGCTGTCAATGCATTGTATCCCTTGCTCATTACTAGACTTATCATTTGTTTCAGGTGGTTAAGCATTTTTCACACCTTTCTCTTCTGAACCAAGATCATAATAGAAAATTGAAGTTCCTATATCAATGTCTACAACAAAAATGGGATGGTTATCAGGCTTAATCTTACTACTTATTACATAGGACAGTCTATGCTCTTTGTATAATCTTCTATTTTCCCCAAAAATAGGGATGGTAGCATAAGACATGTCCATTTGTAGAGTTCCTTTTAATTTTGATGCCCAAGACCTATATAATAGCATCCCAAATTTAGGTGGAATATCAACCACTACCACATCCATGATTACATTCTTTTGAGGTATTTGAGTTAGTGATACCACCATTTGTTTAATCATCCCTAAAGAGTGGACTCTTCTAGAATTAAAGGAGAACATATATTTATAGGTACTTGTGATTTCTAACCCCAAACTCTCCACCACTAATCTTGGCATGAGGTTATGTGAAGCTCCAGAATCTAACATAACATTGTGTAATATATGATCATGTATGTTTAGAATGATATAGAAGGGAGGAACATCATCCTCTCGAGCACTTTAAACATGGGGACCAAATAGAAGAGTGGGTTTGTCATCATGCAAATTGAGAGTATGAAGTTGATTTCCTTCTTCTCCACTCACTACTTTCAAAATCCGATCTTTGTACTCTGAGTTTTTGACCAACACATTTAAAGGAATTGAGATTTTAATCTTAGTTATTTCATTCTCTAAACTGAAAGCAAAATGGATCTTTTCTAGTGTCTTTACATTACCTTCATCTCTCCCTTCTGGACCCTTTTTAGGAGCTTCTGCCCCCTTCTGAGGTGCCTTATCAGAGGTTACATTTTTTGGGTTACCCTTCCTAGAAGCTTCTTTTCTTTGCGGATGAGATGAAGATGGCTCAACAGTAGCCTTTCCTTGGTCTATTGTTACCTTCCTACCTCTTAAATTATGCTGCCTCTGAAATTCATAGATTGCATTTTGGAAGCCTCTTTGGTATTGATCAGATTCTAGTTCTTCTAGGGTAAAATCTAACAGCAGGGAGTATTGGTCATGTTCCTCTTTAGTTAAATAGAACTAGGGTTGGATCTGATCAAAGAGGTGGATTTGGTCATCAGGGACTCCATCTTCTTCTTTTCCTTATATTAAGTTCTCAGCAAAGGGTGGTATGATTGGTTGATTCTAAACATTTCTAGGATCCCTTGGCTCTCTTGGTCTTTCATGTGGGGAAGGAGGTCTTCTGTAATTGTTATTTCGAGCTTGAGGCTCTGGGTTTTCTTTGGAAGGAGGCCTGATGTCAAGGGAGATAATATCCACCATCCTTTCCATAGTCCTCATCATCTGTTCAAATATGGTATCAATGGATTGGGATGTGGAAGGTTGGGCTGCCTCATTAGATCTCTTTTTCTCAACTTCATTTATGTGCTTCATTTTACCCAAGGCCATCAAATTAGCTTCTACTTCTACAACCTCATTTAACATATCATGTAGAGTGGCAGATCTCCTTTCTCTCAACATGAGAGAAAAGTCACTGTCAAAACAATTAGCATAATGAAGCTTGGCTTCTCTTGGAGGAGGCTTGATGTCCGCAGGGACATAATTATACATTCTCATTAATCTAGATTAAAACTCTTGGATAGTCTCAAGATTGGTTTTCTTTGTGTTTTCATACTAAGTGAGAATTTGGAGAGGATTTTGTTTATATTGCCATCTGTCCACGAAATCTTGTTCAAATCTATCAAAGGTAGAAATTCCTCCATTTGGGAGGGTTTTGAATCACTTCTTCACTTTTCCTGCAAGACTTTGGTAAAATAACCTCATCTTGACATCATCTTCATCCACCTCTTTTAGTTCTATAAAATCAGTAAAGTGGTCCACATGTTGTTGTGCAGAACCATTTCCTTCCCCATCAAATCTCATGAGGCGTTGGGCATAGCCAACAGGTAAGTCATGGATATTAGTAGGGGTAGCTAAAGGAGAAAATTTGGCAGCCATTGCTCTTAGATTTTGATTAGAAGCAAGGGGAATTATTGAAGTAGCAGGAGTAACAGCAGGTATTACAAAAGTATGGCTTGGAATAGTAGGAGGAGTAATCAGAACTGAGGTATTTTGGCTGGCATCTTTAGTGAAAAGAAATAAATCATTGTTTTCTTTTTTAGCTTGTGAATTTTCCCACAAAGCACTCAGACAATGTGTTTGGAATTTTCTTTGGTCAAACAGGGTTTCCTTTAGATCTTATTTAGATTTAGACCTAAATGAGAACTGTTCAATTTTTAAATCCCAAGAGAAAATATCTATACCCTGTGCCTCTTCTTTAGGTAGAGAAAAAGAAATAGTTAATGGGGAAATACCTGTTTGTTCTTTCTTTGGTTTCCTGATGATCTTCTCAAGATCTGATACAAACTTTGTTAGTTCAGGATCTAGCTAAATTCTTGTAGGTATCCTTCTATAAGCCATAATTCTTCCATGAAATTCACCAATCTGAAAGTTGGAGTCGCCATGGAAAATGTTACAACCTTGAAATTTTTGATCCTCTGTTTGCCTTCAGAGATCAGATTTGATGCTTTGAAATTATTTTTTTGGGAAAGAAGTCCTTCGACTCCCTAGTATGGTTGCCAGAATGTTACCACTCAATATTCTCCTAGGTTGCAGCAGAAGGGATCATGAGGTAACTGTTTCAAACAAAGCTTTGGTGGATGGAAACTAGCCTTTCCAACCATAGAGAGGGCTCTCTCTTTCAGAATTCACTCAACACTTAGAATATTATTTGCATAAGTTGGTTATAGGTAAAAATGGTGGCTAGACCTGTTGACAAAGTTCTGTCGATAGGGGTTCACTTCGCATTGTCGTCAACAAACACCAATCAAACACCCTTAATCATCATCCCAAAAAGGTTTTACCCTTTCCAGCAACACCCGCAGAGCGAGTGAAGCCTCACCTGAGATGGTTAAGGGGGCTGGAGGAACCAGGTTTTCGTAGTAGGGGGAGGACTTGCATTTAACCTTACTCCATCGCTACAGAAACCATAGATTCTACCTTCGCATCATACTTCTTAGCTCAAACATCCATTTGCCATTCTCATATTCAGAGGATAATTGACATTCGCACTAACATAATAAAACCAGCGATCGCATCAACAGAAATTAAGCATCACACATTATTTGAATCGCATACATCATTCAATGCAATAGAAACACAAGAAAGAGGAATAATTCAACATAAACGTATACATAGTCGAACATCTTCATGCATTAACTCATAAAAAACCTATGATTCAACCTCCGCAGAAACAGTTCAAGGAAATTGTCGCAGATCCATACAAAAATTGCCAAAGGCAAAGCAAAACATTACACAATTCATTTGCTTGGTGCTTAATCAACGGATGCCCTTAGGCTTACAATCATAGATTTATTTATAGCTATCTAAGGCAGTTACAAAAAGGTCCAAATGACCCATTCTAACTAACTAAACTAATCTTGCGCTTCCATCGGCTCCTTATTCTCCACGAATGGTCCTTCTTCCGTGGATGGTCTGTCTTCTCTACTGTCAGCTTCCACACTTTATGCGGTCTAACCCCATGCCAATAGGCCCTCAACACAAACTTGTGGCTCGCCCTCGAGCCACCTCAACTGGACACCTCTGGTACTGTTCTCGTCCTTCACTATACTTCTAAAGCTGATCCTTTGGTCTTGTGCTCGTTGTCATGTACTTCTCGAGCTCATCCTCCCATCTGGTGTTCATTATCATGTACTTCTCGAACTCATCCTCCAGTCTCTTGGAACCTTCATCATCTATCCCTTCCTGGCCATTTGTTTCCCTCGATTATGGCTTGCGAATGGACATAATGTCATCAACTGCACCAAACTGTGGAAATTGTGTAGCAGTCCGACACATCTGTTTCGCACATTTGATCATCTATTGCTGGTACTGGCACGCCTTTGCTTTTGGGACTTCAACGGTCAGAGGGACCTATATTCTTATAACACTTGAAACTTTCTTAGATATCTCAGTTAAAACCTCGTGTTTGTTCTTCCTAATACCTAGTGCCTCTGCATTTGCCGATTTCTCATGAACACTTGTTGTTCGTTCCCTTAGAGCACCTTGGGTGCTTTCGCTAGAAATGAAATGCAAAATGGAAAGTCTCTCACTTCCTTTTTCCACAGCTTCCTTACACTCGCTTGTGGGACTTGCTAGCTCTCCTCAACTGCTCATAATCCATAATCCACCAATCTCCTCACTTGTATTTATGCTCGTTCCTTCTGTCTTGGACGCATGATTGCTAATATTTTGCGTATTCCTCAGATCCTTTCCTGAAGTGTGTCATCATAACATTATTCCATCTTCCACTGATGCTTAGCCACAGTAATCATGCTATGATGGGACTCTCGCATGCTAAACATTGATGAGTGACTGCCTTGCCATGTCTCCCACTTTTTATCATTATTGGCTTCTTTTTTCTTTTTTCTTGGTTTTTTACTGTGCGACTCGTTCATTAGCTGCTATGTGCCTAGTCATGGCGATATGGTTTCAGGCGATTCCCATTTACTAAATTTTTAAATATTGTCCCATCTAGTATTTGTAACTGCACTGCACCTCCATCAGTAACAAAATTGATTATGTAGGGACCCAACCAATGAATCTGCAGTTTACCTGGATGCTTTGCAAACTTACTATCGTATAGTAAAACCATATCTCCTCACTGGAAGTGCTTTGCTTTGACATGTTGATCATGCCAAGCCTTTTGTCAATCCTTTTATACCTTCTGATGGAATCCTGCAACAAACCTATCCTCCTCAAGTTGTACTAACTGCGCCAACCGTTCTTCAATTGCTCCATCGTCGCTCATTCATGTTGCTGCTACGATGCAGAGACTGGGGAAGATATGCTCAATTGGCATAACTGCTTCCTATCCGTAAACTAGCTTGAACGGGGTCTATCCTATCAATCATTTGCAAGTTGTTATATATGCCCAAAGTATCGCTGGAATCTTCAAATCCCAGTTGTCGCGATTTGTGTTGCACACCTTTGTGAGTGCATGCTCCAATATTTTGTTAAACGCCTGTACTATCCCGTTAACTTGCAGGTGATATGGGGTACTCTTTCTGTGTTGAATCTGAAAATTTTCTGTCAATGCTGCGATCGTTTGATTAAAAAAATGAGTGACCTAGTCACTCATTAGTATCTTGGGACACCCAAACCTGGTGACCACGTCATCAAAGAGGAACCTTGTTGCGGTCGTAGCCGTGCAATCCTTCACCGGTGCGGCTTTCGCCCATCATGTCAAATAGTCTGTCGCAGTAATTATGTAGCATGAACCTGTTCTTCTTCCTGATGGGTTGATGGGTCCCACAAACTCGACTGCCCATTTGTAGAATTCTTGCAGTGTTAATTGAGGTACGAATGGAATTTCATCCCTTCGTGATGGTTTGCCTATTCTTTGACACACGTCCCAACTTTTTGCATAGTATGCAGCATCTCCATGCATCGTTGGCCACCATAATCCAACTCGAAGTATCTTTCTAGCAGTGGCACGTCCGCCATAGTGTCCTCCTGCGATTCCATCGTGAGCTTCCACAAATATCCTTTCTTATTCATGCGGAAGGACATATCGTCGAAGTATTTCATATGGTCCCATTTTGTATAGTTTCCCTACGATCAGCTAGAAATCTGCAGCTCTGAAAACTAACTGTTTCTTCGAGTTGGTAGTGAATTATTCTGGTGCCTTCCCTGTTGATAAAAACAGGATAATGTGCTCATAATGGTCATCCACCATTCTGACCCTGAATAACTGAGCGTCGGGAAATACTTCATCATTGTTCTTTGGTAACTCTCCTGATTCTATCAGGGACAGATGATCTGGTCCTGCATTCAGTCACCCAGGCTCCCAGGCTTCACAATATTCTCAAAATAAAACTCTAACGCAAGGTCGCCTTCACAAAGGTTCTTGCTTAATAATTACACACAACACACACGTTCACATAAACAAGATTTAAACAGGATTCCAGAATTTGGATTATATTACTTCCACTGAGACAGTTACAATGCGAAATGCAAGGAATGTAAATAACTAACTATTTTCGGACTTAGACAATTACAATACATAAGTAACTGTGTGCTATCTTAGTGTGCCGATATTCACCCTATCTTGGTTTGCTGTGGAACTCTGAGCTATGGCTCGATATTCTCTGTGTTCGGATGATGTGTGACTGTTCTCTCCAATATACCAATATTCTCCTTGAACTTGCTCTGTGCTAACTCCAAAATGGAACTAACTGAACTTTACTATACTCTTCCTGTGCCCAATCCTTCTACCCTGCTGTTGCTATTCCCGAGATCACTCTGATCCCCAAGACACTCTTCCTCTATTTGTCAATATCCTCAGATCATGTAGACCTTCAACTGTCAGCTCCTTTTCTGTGCTGCACAACCTCCACCTGTGTTGACATCTGTCACGATCCCAACTACCTGCAATAACTAATGCCAATAACTTCCTTAGCAACCCACGATCGGCTGCCAAGTACTCTCCTTGAATCTCTGCGCGTCCTTCTGACACTGCCACAGTAGTCGGTCTTATCACTGCCTCGACCATACTGTCTTTTGTCATCCTTCGACATACATGTCAGCTTCCCTTCGCACTTTCAAGTTTCGCCTGTCTTCCCATTCCTCTCCGCTTGGCTCATACCCAAACATGTCAGATTCGTGGTTCGATAACATGTCGTTCCTCGACACCTCTGCTGCAACTCCATCATCTGTCGACCATGAACAAGTCGACTCTCGACCTTATTCTCCTGTCGAAATACCTCGACAACTTTTGCTCGACTTATTGACTTAGACAGCGAATCTGCTCTTTCGCACCAGTGATCGTCGACACTCCCTCTGGTCGGCCTCTTCATGTCGATCATCTTTGACTGCTCTGCCTAGGCCTCGATGCTCCTGCATTAGACTCCCCAGGTGAAAAAGAACTCGACTGCTCCATCAGTCTCCTGAACTCTTCTTCGAAAATCCATGTTGCCTCCTACAACTCATAATATTTCCATCCCACTAAGTATTCTTTCTTTCACGAACTGTGCATACGCCCGACTTCGCATTCCTCTATTACTTCTGTGTTTTCCTCCTTGTGTCGATCTGGAATCTGCACGGTCCCGTCGATGTTTGACACCTCCGCGCTTCTGCTGATTGAACCTTCTTCGAATTTGTACAGATCCGAGACATTGAACATTGGTGAAATGCTCAAGTCATTCGGCAGCTCCAACACATGAGCGTTGTCCAAAATTTTCTTCAGAATCTTACATGGTCCAATCTTCTTCAGCTTCAGCTTGTTGTATGTTCTTGTCGGAAATATTTCCTTCCGCAAATGTGCGTAGACTAATTCTTCTTTGTTGAATGACAGTAGCCTCTTCTTCCTATCGGCTCTACTTGTACGTCGTATTACTCTTTTCTATGTGCTTTCACACATCGTCATTCACTTCTTTCATATGCTCTGCGAATGATTATGCATCCGCGCTTTTCCTGATTTCTGTCGGTAACTTGACCAAATCCACCACTTCATGTGGGATTCTTCCCTAAACAATCTGGAATGGCCTCAACCCTGTCCACTGATTCACATAATTGTTATATGAAAACTCTGCTTGTGCCAACACGTTCTCCAACTGTTTGGGTCGGTCGGTGGTCAAACACCTTAAAAGGTTTCCCAAAATTCTATTCACCACCTTGGTCTATCCGTCTGTCTGTGGATGATATGCCAAGATGAACTGCAACCTTGTGTCCAGTTTCTTCCATAGGGTTTTCCAGAAATGTCCCATTAACTTGGTATATCTATCCGATGTGATACTCTTCGGAGACCCGTGCAATTTGAATACTTCGTTAAAGAATAGTACAGCAATGCCTGTGGTGTCACTTGTCTTTTGACGTGGAATAAAGTGTGCCATCTTCAAAAATCTGTCGACTACAACAAAGATTGAGTCGCCTCCATGCTGTGTCTTTGGAAATCCTAGCACAAAATCCATGCTTAGGTGCTCCCATGGGGTATCCGGTACAGGTAATGGTGTATGCAACCTCGTATTCTAACTTCTTGCTTTCGCCAAATGGAAAACTCAACACTGTCGTACCCACTTCCTGACATTTGTCGTCATTCCTGGCCAATAATACTTTTCTTCAACCAATTCCCTGGTCTTGTCGATGCCAAAATGACTTGCTAATCCACCGCTATGCAATTCTTGTATTAGGTTCCCTCTTATGGATCCTCTGGGAATACACAACTGTTGTCCCTTGAATCCCTCTTGGATGAAATAATCCAAGTATGGGGTCCTATCGACACTCCGCGGTTCATGACAATCCTCCCATGCTTTCACAAAATCCTCGTCGGTATACTCTGCCTTCACCGACTCTATTCCTGTTTCCTGAACTATCATTGTGTTCAACAATGCAACTCTTCAACTCAACACGTTGGCAACTTTATTCGAATTGCCCGAATTATGTTGCAACATGAAAGTATATCCTTGCAGGAATTCAACCCATTTCATGTGCTACTGATTCAACTTCGACTAAGTATTCAGATACCTCATTTCTTGGTGATCTGTGTATAACACAAATTCCTTTGGAAACAAATAATTCCTCCACTTATTCAATGCTTGGACAATAGAATAAAATTCCTGGTCATAGACCGAATATTTCTGCTTCGCATCATCCAACTTCTCACTCAAGAATGCAATTGGTCGTCCCTTCTTGCTCAACACTACTCCAATTTCCATTCCACTCGCATCGCAATCAACTTGGAAAACTTTGTCGAAATCTGGGAGCGCTAACACTAGGCTCTCAATGACCTTTTCCTTCAACTTTTCGAAAGCTCGCTGGAAATATTCCGTCCACTTGAACTCCCCTTTTCGCATGCACTCTGTCAAAGGTGCACAAATCCTACTGAATCCTCGAATGAACTTCCTTTAGAAACTGGCAAGTCCATGGAAACTCCTTACTCCCGTCGCACTTGTTGGTTCCGATCAATCCAATATTGCCTTCACCTTTTATGTGTCCATCACCAACCCTTTACCTGAGATTACAAATCCCAAGTATACCAGTTCTTCCTTCATGCAGAAACACTTTTGCAAGTTCACCATCAACTTCTCTTCCTACAACTTCTGCAATACTTGTCGACTGTGCCCCAAGTGTTCTGTCTTGGTTTGACTAAATATCAGGATGTCTAGGTATACTATAGTTATATTATGACGAACTTACCCAAGAATGGTTTTAGTACCTCATTCATCAACCACATGAATGCACTGGTTGCATTAGTCAATTCGAATGGCATGACTAACCACTCATATAGCCCTTCCTTAGTATTGAATGTTGTTTTCCATTCATTTCCTTCTCTAACCTGAATCTGGTGATAACCTCTCTTCGGGTCTATCTTTGTGAAGTACTTCGCTCCACTCAAGCAATCCATCAAGTCGTCCATCCTCGACAATGGAAACCGGTACTTGATAGTGATCTTGTTGATGGCTCTGGAGTCTATACACATCCTCCATTCTCCACCTTTCTTCGGCGCTAATACTACTGGTATTGCACACGGGATCAAAATTTCTCTGATCAGTCCCCTGTCCAACAACTCCTGGACCTGTCGATTGAGTTCTTGACCTTCTGTTAGACTCATCCTATGCGGTGCCTTGTTTTGCTGACTCGGCCCTAGAATCAAGTTGATCTGATGGGATATGCTTCTTGTTGGTGGCAATGTCGTCGGTGTCTCATCGACTAATATGCTTCGAAACCCATCAAGCATCTTTCCGACTTCGACCGGAATCTTCTCCATTGTTGACCTCTCGACACATGGTCCTTTTGGAATGATAGCAAAACATCTCGACTGCGTTTCCTCCTCCGCGAGGAATTCTTTTGCTGAACATATCAACACTCGCTTCTCCCAAAAGTTGCTCTTGCACTTCTTATAGTCGGTTGGATCCTCCGGCTTCGGCTTCAGAGTCCTTTGCATGCCATTTTTCCACACCGTGACTGTGTTGGATCGACCATCATAGATCATATTCCGATCATATTTCCATGGTCTCCTTGAAAATAGATGGCACGCATCCATTGGGATTACGTCGCACAACACACTGTCTTTAAGCTTCCCGACTTTGAAGTTAATCAGGCACCGTCTAGTCACCTTCACATGGTGTCCTTTCTGCAACCATGAGATCTTGTATGGGTGTGGATGTTCCCAACACTTCAACCCTATTCTGTCGATGACCTCTGTCCACACAAGATTCTCATTGCTTCCACCATCAGCTATGGTCTCGCAACGCCATTCATCGATTCACACTTTAGTTCGAAAGATATCCTTTCACTGTGTCGGCTCTTGCTCATCGCGTTGGTCTTCCTGAACCAATGTTCTCCTGACTGTCAGGTTTTGACTTTTCTTCTTGCCAACCTCACTGCTGTCAGATGTCGATTTTGTCCTCTCGTTGACTTTCTCATCTCTTCGACATCTGGGTTTCGACTCCTCTGTAGCATGTAGGTTCTCTGGGCATTCATAAGCCTTGTGTCTAGATCCTCGACACTTGTAATAGATTATGGATGGTCTATCAACTCCTTTTTTGTCGGATGGACCACTTCGACCATACGCACCACGACCGTGTGTTTCTCGACCATTGCATCGATTTTCTTGCGCCTTCTCTCTTTTCGATGTCCCCTCCTCTCGTCGGTTGTCTTCGACGGCTTCTCTCTTGTAACCGCTACTTTGGCCTTTTGCGGAAACAGTCTTCACATCCCGACCAATAATCCTAACTTTGGTCGCTGTGGATTTCCTCGACAGTTTCTCTTTTGCCTTCATAGCTAACTAGTAGGCTTCACCGCGCGCTCTAAATCTTGACATGCTCAACTCCTCTTGAATGGCATATTTCAAGCCGTTGACATATCTTGTGACAGCTTCTTCGCCTTCATCATTATGTCCCGATCTTATCGACAATCTATAGAACTCTTCCGTGTATTCCTTCACGGTCATCTCTTTTTGTCAAAAGTTCTGCAATTTCCTAAATAAGGAAATCACATAGTCATTCAGAAAGAACTTTCCCTTCAGCTTGGCAACCATCCTATCCCAAGACTTGATTTTCTCCTTTCCCTTCTTGACTCTGTCAGCCTGCACATTGTCCCACCACAATTAGGCATGAGCCTTCAACCTCAGACATGCAGCCTTAACCCGTTTAGGATCCTCGATCTACTCTATGTCGAAGTATTTCTCCATTTATCTGAACTAGTCGATCAAGTCTTCTGGATCCAGAACCCCCGAGTAGGTACGTACATCTATCTTTGTTCGACCTCTCATATCAGTCAGAATCTTGATGATTTTGTCTTCTTGTTCTTCTCCTGTTGCTTCCCGTGCTTCCAATTCTTTGACCTCCTCGTCGTTGTGGTCTAACACATCAGGAATACAACCCCGCCTTTGGCTTTCTTTGATCGATGTGACTTTATTTGTCAAAGTTCGCATTGTTTGGACGCACTCATCGAACATCTCACAATCAAGTGTGACTGATGTGCTCTTCATCCAACTCCTCGAACATTAATGCCTCTGTGAGCCATTTTCAACCTCGGTTGAAACTTCCACTCTGTCCAATCACAACCGGACTTCCACAAGTCGTCTACAACCCAACCCAACCGCAACTAGAGTTGTTCAATGCACTTTCTCACTGGATTCACTTTGATACCACTTGACCTAGTCAGGTTGATATCACTATCTTCTTCACAGTATTCTCTTCCTGCTCACAGGATTCTCTTCCCGCTTTGATACCACTTAACACAAGGTCTCCTTCGTAAAGGTTCTTTCTTAACAATTACACACAACACACACGTTCACATAAACAAGATGTAAACAAGATGCCACAAGCTGGCTTATATTACTTCCACCGAGACGGTTACAATGCGAAATGCAAGGAATGTAAATAACTAACTATTTTGGACTTTATCCAATTACAATACAGAAGTAACTGTGTGTTATCTCAATGTGTCGATCTTCACCCTCTCCTCCTATGTTGAGAAACTCCAAGATATGGCTTGATCTTCTTTGCGTTCAGAAGATGTGTGACTGTTCTCTCCAATTACCAGTCTTCTCCCTAAACTCGCTTTGTGCTAACTCCAAAATGGAACTAACTGAACTTTACTATATTGTGCCTACACACAAGCCTTCTACCCCACTATTGCTATTCCCGATATCACTTTGATCCCTGAGACACGCTTCCTCTCTCTGTCGATATCCTCAGATCCTGCAGACCTGCAACTGTCAGCACCTCTGTTGTGCTGCACAACCTCCACCTGTGTTGACATCTGTCACGATCCCAAATACCTGCAATAACTGCTAATAACTTCCTTAGAAACCCCGAATGGCTGCCAAGTACTCTCCTTGACTTTATGCGCATCCTTTTGACACTTCCACAGTAGTCAGTCTTATCATTGCCTCGACCATACCGTCTTCCATCAGCCTTTGACATACATGTTGGATTCCCTTCGCACTTTCAGGCTTCGCCAGTTTTCCCCTTCCTCTCCGATTGGCTCATACCCAAACCTGTCGGAGTCGTGATTCGACAACATGTCATCCCTCGACACCCCTGGTGCAACTCCATCATCTGACGACCATGAACATGTCGACTCTCTACCTTGTTCTCCTGTCGACATACCTCGACAGCTTCTGCTCGACTTATTGACTTCGACAGCCAATCTGCTCTTCCGCACCAGTGGTCGTCGACACTCCCTCTAGTTGACCTCTTCATTTCGATCATCTTCGACTGCTTTTCCTAGGCCCCGATGCTCCTGCATCAAACTCTTGGAATAGTAAGAGCCACTGAAAAATCCCCCCCCAAACAGAGGCTTATTCACTAGGTATTTAAGTGTTGAATGGTCAGTGACCATCTTGAAGTTGCCTCCTAACAGATAGTGTCGAAACTTTTGTAAGGCATAGACCATTGCTAAAACTTCTCTTTACATCATTGTGTAGTTCTTCTCTACATTATACAGCTTCCTACTTGCGAAGGCAATTGGATGGTCGATCGCTCCTTCTCCTGGCTAGGCCAAAATTACTCCTAGCGCAACTGATTACAAATCAACGAGAACATGGAATTCCTTCGTCCAATCTAGAAATACTACTATGGGTGCGGCGACCATCTTTGCTTTTAGTGTGTCAAGGCTCTTTTGGCATTCTTCATTCCATTCAAACTTGGCATCTTTCTTCAACAGTTTTTCCAGCATTGCCATGACCGCTGCATACCCTCTGATAAACTTCATGTAGTATCCTGTGTGTCCCAATGTCGCTCTTAATTGCTTTACTGTTGTTGATGGTGGTAATTCGACTATAATCACAATCTTCGTGGGGTCAACCAACATTCCTTCCCTGCAAACCCTGCAAACAATATGTCCTAGTAAAATTCCAAATGGAGCGCAAAAAATACACTTCTTCAGATTTAGCGAAATCTGGTGTTGTCGACATCTTTCGAGCATCAACCTCAGATTTGCAATGTGATATTTAACCAACCCGTAGATTGTCCAATCATCCATGTATATTGCAAGAAATTTATGGATGAAATATTTGAACACAACAAATACCAATCTTGAAAATATTGTTGGTGCATTCTTTAGGCCGAATGGCATCATCGTGTATTGAAAACATCTGCATTCTATGATGAATCTCGTTTTGTGTCGATCCTCCTTTGCAATTTTTATTTGGTGGTAGCTCGAGAATCCATCTGTAAACGAGCAGATCTCTTGACCTCCGACACCTTCCAGTACTTCGTCGGTGAACGGTGTAGGGAATGGGTCGTGTAAAAATGCATCATTCAATTTTCTCAAGTCGACACAAATCTTGATTTCCCTAGTATTTTTGTCTTGTACCACCATTGGGTTGATCCATTCGGATTCCTCCACTAGTTTGATGATTCCTACTTCCAGAATTCTTTCAATTTCGGCCTTCACCTGCTTTGTATACCTGATATTCAACCTAGAAGGTCGCTACTTCACTGGTTTCGCATCAGGCTTCAGTGGGATCTTCATCTCACCTAGGTCCCCAAAAATACCTTTCATCTCTGAAAATTTTGTCGGGAACAGGTCCTGAAACTCATGTAGTAGGTCAGTCATCTAAGAAATAGTTGAGTCGTCCCAATAGTCTCCGATGCTTGCGAACTTGGGATTCTCCTTCAACCCAATGTTCACTTTCTTGATTCGCAATGGTTGCTGAAACTTGTTGGACGACATATCTGGTGCTTCGACATTGTGACTTCCTTTTGACTCTAGTATATACATAGCTCGCGGATCGTCCTCATCGTCCAGTTCTCCTATTATGTTGTAGCATTCCATTATAATTTTTGGTGTCGCAGTCCACTGGATTCCCATAGGTCTTTTTGTTGGAACTGCTTCAAATACCGTCTCACAGAATTCCTGTAACGCGTTGTGGATGAATGGGTTTTCGTTGGAGAAACTAAAGGTTTGGCTAAAGCCAATAGTTAACTGTTCCCATGAGGTTGTTCCACGTCGCATTTTTGATGCGACATACCAACTTCGCGGTACTTATCCAACGTGTGAATGAATTCATTGACCCATTCCTATTTCGATCTTGTTCCCCATTTACTTTGACATGCATTCAAATGCTCCTTTGGATCTCCTCTGCCATTGTGCTTCTTTCCACAGTATTCTTCACTGTCATCGAACCTAATTTGCATTAGGTGTCGATATAGTGGCCAGTTTGTTATGGTGTATTTGTGCACCGCCCACCATCGTGTCGATGTAGCCTTCAAGGCTTCCTCCAAGGCCAGTAGTTATTGTGGTTCTGCCACTTTTTCTTCAAAATTAGTGATAAATGTAGTCAAGTTAGGCAATCCTTCATATGTGGGCATTTCGCATACTTCTGTAGCCACCCGTCTCAGCGACTGGGTGATCCTTGCACACCTCCTAAATGATACTTCATGCATCCAATTCTTCCAATTTTCAAGTGCTTCGTTTGAATCCGATGATGTCAAAATAATGCTGCGCCATCCTAATTCTCTATCTATGGTAGGATTTATGTAGTGTTCTGATATGTTGTAGAGAATATCCCATCCCTCGGTGAATTCGTCCCTTGTAGGCTCAACATACCTCTTCCCTTTTTCTAGATTGAGAGGTGTGACAACCCTCATCTCGCGGTTCTAAAATGACATGGTTCTTTTCTTGAAGTTAATGATGTCCTGATTCTTCATCGCCTAGTCTATTCCTAGAAGCACTGGGTAGGGGCTTGTGTTGTCGACAATCTCTATTACATCAAAATCAACGTATGTTTTTGTCCCTTCTATCTCAATAGGGACCTGACACAATTGACCAATCGGGGTGACCTTACTTTGATCCACTAATCACGCTTGTACCGGGGACCATGCCAAATGTGGTTTCCCCATCATCTTCCAAGTCTGCTTCGTCAAAATTTTTACGTCTGATCCAAGGTCTAGGATAATGGAGTCGACATTGAAAGCTCCAATTTGCGTGGAAATCCTCATTTCCCTCCATGTCTTCCTTTTATGTATTCGATTGACAATCCAATCTTGTCGTGCACCCTCTCATCGATACAATAGACTAGATATCTCTGCTAATGCATCCTAATCCTTTTCCAATTCCAGGCATTTTTCTAGAAAGGCTCTTAAGGTATTATACTTTCTCTGCGAATTCATTGTGTCGAATAGCGGCGACATGTCATAGGTGAGTTTTCCCTGTGAAGTAGTGGTTTCCTCATCCATCTCATTGCTTCCTGTGCTTTCAAGAAAATATCCTTTTTTGCTTCCACGTCGAATGTAAATTATTTTCTTGCTAACGGCCGGACACTCCCCTGTGGCCTGTCGTCGCTCCTTTGCGAGTCACTACTCTGACCGTCGCAGTTTGACTTCTTATCTCTCTTGATATATTTTGTACCGCTAGTGGCATATTCTGGTTCTGGTTTTGATTTGGTGGAGGTAAGTTCTTGGTTTTCTACTTTGCAATAAGCTGAGGACAATCCTCAACACCATGGTCCGCGACACTACACTAAGTGCACTGAGGGGTTGGATTCGGGCAATCCCGCTGGTAATTCCCTTGTTTACTGCAATAGTAACATATGATTAGCCCTCGAACACGCCCAAATTCTCCTCCTTGGCCAACACTAGTACCTCGACCTCCGCGGAACCCCCCTCTGAAGCCTCCTCGCAGTGGCCCGTATTGAGGGTACTGCGGTTGACCATACTACGGCTGTGGATATTACGGTTGGCCATACTATAGTGGTTGATATTGCTTTGGACCAAATTGCAACTGATCATCTTGCGGTTGCGGATTATAGTGAGATTGATGCTGATTGTAATGTTGTTGCAGTTGTACTGGAGGTTGCTCCTCTCCCTTCATGAAAAATGTATCCGCAGTCCTTTCTTGGAGTAGGTCATAAGCTCTACAATCTTTTTCTTCATGGCCAACCGATCGACAGAATTTGTAATACAAATTAAATGGCTTTAACACCATATTCTGTAGGTACATGCATTCTTCTGGTCGATGTCCTTTCGTCTGACATACGCGACACGAAGGCAGTCCTCCCTGACTGAGGGGATTTGGTGCACCCGACTGTAAATACTCTCAAAATTCTGGGCATTGATCCTTATGATGCCCTTCTGTTTTGCATCTACTGCACCATATGTCAGCGTGGACTTCTTTCCCCTTCTTAATATCTTGTAGCTGGATTGTCAATTTTTCCAACTTTGCTTGTATCCGATCCATACCTATGCCTGTTTTGCCGATCGGTGTATCCTCCAACTTCATTGCAATTTCTAGCACTTCTGCTTGAGTCGCTACCTTATGTTACATCAGTGGCCCACGAATGTTCAGCACCAACCCTGCGATGAACGACTCTTATGTTTTATGTCGCTCATCTCGAAACTTACCTTTCCCATTAGCATTTTGTATCGCCGATCAAATTCCCACACTGACGCATTTGGAAACTGCTTGATTTCCTTCAATTTTGTAATGTACTACTACTCAGATTTCATTTTTATGAATTCATCAATGAGTCCCGCCCTGATCTGCTGCAGTGTTTTGTCTAGAGTTCCTGTCGGTACCTTGGTAAATTTCATGAACCAGTCTAATACACGGCCCCTAAAGGTCGTCTCCAATTGTCCCTTTTTTATATCTTCGTCCTGGACCTACTTCACGGTCCATACCGCTTTGCACAAAAACCAATACTGTTCAGGATCCTCAGTCCCATTACCTTGGAAAGTTGGCATTTTTACATCATCACCTGTCATTCTTGCACTTCTACTATTATTATTCACTAATCCGCTACTCTTACTACTGTTCTAACATGTAGGGAAACCCTACGAATAAATTGTGGTTCTTACAAAGTTGTGGATAGTGCGAAAAGTTGAAGGTACGCTGTAGTTTTGGGTCTGTCCTTCTTCGGCTTCTAGGGTAGCCTGGTTACCCTCTCTGTCGCAATGAGGTTGCTTTGTCCCATGTGGTCCTATTTCACATTTTTCCATTCCGTTTGCCTCATGAGACTCTCTCTCATTCCTCCTCTTCTTCTCTGGTTGCCGGAATATTTCCCCACTTCTTAAGGTACCACATCTTCCTCATCCTCCCTCAGAAATTCATCGTCGCTCATGTCCATCTACCCCGTATCTTTCTATCATACCCGCATTCACGCGGTACCCACAACCTCTGCACACCGATCTCTACTCGTCAGAGTTCATCTTCAGTATACCCTTTTCGTAGACAAGCATCTTAATCCACAACTTCAGTGATAGTAGAAATATCCCTCTAGGTCCTTTGAAAATTTTTCTTTCTGCATCGTTGTAAGATTTGATTGTGTTGACTGCAAAATCTATAATGTACCCCTCTAGCATATTGTCTACCTAGAATTCGACGGCCCTTGATACCATATTGTAGACTCGTTTCAACTGTTGGATCAATTCTGGGGTCCAATGTTTGGACTCACCTCCTTGGAAAATTTTCTTCTGAAATGTTTGTTGCACTAACCACTCGTGCAACATTACTAGGAATTCACAAAAAAATACCTCGTGGATATCAGAGTAGATATGTTTTTGCAACCATCTAATCATCATCTTCCCAAGGTTCTATCTTTCGCCTTTTGCAAATTCTTCTATCTTTTTGTCGAACCAATCATGAATCTCCGGTTTTGTCAAATGCCACGGCATGTCCTCTTCTTTCTTCTTCAGGGTCCCGGCAACAGAACCATTTGTTGACACAGTTCTATTGACAGGGCTTCACTTCGCACTGGCGTCAACAAACACCAATCGAACACCCTTAATCATTGGCCCAGAAAGGTTTTACCCTTTCTAACAACACCCACAGAGCGAGTGAAGTATCACCCGAGATGGTTAAGGGGGCTGCAGGAACCAGGTTTCCGCAGTAGGGGGAGGACATGCATTTAACCTTACTCTATCGCTACAGAAACCAAATATTCTACCTTCGCATCATACTTATTAGCTCAAACATCCATTTTTCATTCGCATATTCATAGGATAACTGACATTTGCACTAACATAATAAAACCAGCGATTGCATCAACAGAAATTAAGCATCACACATTATTTGAATCACATACGTCATTCAACGCAACAGAAACACAAGAAAGAGGCATCACTCAACATAAACGTAGACATAATCGAACATCTTCATGCATTAACTCATCAAAAACCTGTGATACAACCTCCGCAGAAACAGTTTAAGACACTTCTTGCGGATCCATACAAAACTTTCCGAAGGTAGAGCAAAACAATACACAATTCATCCGCTTGGTTCTTAATCAACTGATGCCCTTAGGCTTACAATAATAGATTTATTGATAGCTAACTAACGAGGTTACAAATAGGTCCAAATGACCCATTCTAACTAATTAAACTAATCCTGCACTTTCGTCGACTCCTTATTCTCCGCGAATGGTCCGTCTTGACTACTATCGGCTTCCGCACTTTATGCGGTCTAACCCCATGCCAACAAGACCTTTAGATAAATACTTATAGGTATTTTTCAGCTAGTTGGGGTTAAGGACAAGAGCACCATTGGGCTTGGAGTCAAACTTCAATGGATTTATAGTCACAAATGACTGATTTAGACCACAGTTTAAGAGGCAAAGGCAAGGTAGATGAGGTTTTTTCAAGTCAAAGGTACCAGCAGATGAAGGAGGAAAAGGAAACAAATTCCATCACAGAGCTAGAGCATTTTCAAATGAATTCTAACCTGAAAATTTAGGAAGAAAGGATGGAATACCTAGTCATATGCATCTGAAGCATAACATATGAATTTCCGACCATGTAATCTTGATCTAGATACTACAGAAGCAAACAATCAATGGAAATACAAATGAAGAACACATGTACAGGAAGTAACAGACATCAAAACACTCATCACAAGAATCTCTACTCTAGAATACGTTATTCTCATGAATTGAAAGGCTGAATTTGATACATACATAGAGATTTTAATCTCTTAGAATCCATAAACATCCAACCTTTTGGTTTAGTTTAGACTCTACCTTTATAGGCTTACAAAATATCAAACAACCTCTAACTAATTCAGCCATAAATGACGGTTTATTGTCAATAGTCTTGAACTGGAAAGGATGAGGTCATTCACGCTGAACTGCTCGAACCAACTGCCTCTAAGCCTATTAGACGTGCCGATGAGAAACTCTGTGCGTTGTTAGTGTGCCTTTGGGCCTTGGAAACCACTTATTTGTCCTTTGGATTGGGCCCTTTTAGGTTTATTTGGACTGATAACCAGGATGTGCTTCTCTTTGGATTCCATATCGGTTCCCAATTGTGCCATTTCCCTATGAAATTATTCATTTTTCATGGTCGTAATTTACCTTGTAAAACATATTCGATCTGCAATTATCCTCCCGCAATCTGCATTCCGCAATGTGGTTTTCAGGAAGCATAAATCCAACTTTATGCCTCTAAAATATCACTTCCGCAATCCACATTCTGTAATGCGGGTTTCGGAAATCGGAAAGCCATTGCACAACCTTACGGAAATCACCTCCACAATCTGCATTTCGCAATGTGGGTTGCTGATATCGGAAACCTGAATTTGTGCCCTTGAAAAATTATGCCTCCGCAAACTGAATTCTTCAATGCAGGTTGTGGAAATCAGGAACCTAAATTTGCGCCCCCAGAAAATTATGCCTCCACAATCTGCATTACGCAATGCGGGTTGCGAAAATCAGAAACCCAACTTTGGGCTCTTGAAAAAATATTGTTCCGACTTCTGCAATCCACAATGCGGGTGCGGAAAGTTAGAAAGTGGGACCTGCGGGAAAGAAAAAATGTTGAAATTTTTTTGATTGGATGCATTGTGTATTGCTTACTAGTCGTTGATTTGTCCCAGCTCTTCAATCCTGACTTTTCATCTTATGTTTGAAAGCGGAAGATCAATCGAGCAAATCAATCTTCCGCATCTGTTTTGGGCCATCGAATCCGGACTTCTGTGACCGATTTCGCCATTAAATTTTGAGCTCTTTCCCAGCTAAATCCGTCCTTTGTCTTCGATCTCCTTAGCTCTATATGGACCATTCCTTCTCGCTTGATTGCAAAAAACCTGCATTTCTTCATCCTTTTCATTGCGGATTGGTCATTTGGCTTGGATTTTCTTGACACTTAGCCATTTTTTGGGCTTTTTTATTCTTCCTTTGGTGTAAGAGGTCAATGGGCATGCATGGGGTTCCGGTAGGGGGATTCCCTTTCCTTCTTTGTTGGGGACATTGATAGGGGTGATAACAGGAGGAATGGCGAACTTGGCACGAAGGTTGAGAATTCTCTAAGGCTAGTTTGGAGGAACCCTATAAAAACGTGGGCAAGTGCTCAATGGAATAGGTATCTAAAATTTGAATAATTCATACCACAATGATCACATAAACATATAGATAACAGGTCTGAAGGAGAATAATACCACAGACTTGGCAGAAATACCAAGTAATGCTCAACACAAAGAATGCCTTCAGAATGGAAGACTTGGCAGAATAATTAATATGATATATAAAAAACCAAATACAAGGAAGAGATGTTCTTACACAGAAAATAAAAGTTTGAGTAGACTAGAGAGCAGAGGGTATTAAGTGCATGAATCCAAATTTAGCAGAGAATATGGAAAGGAGTGGCATGAATATTTGCAAAGTGGTACAGTCCTCAAGCCAATAAGAAGCTCTGATGCCACTGTAAATTTCCCAAACGGGAAAATAGACAATTAATTCATGAAGAAAACAGGATAGGAGTGAAAGAACGCATAATTCTCATTAACAATTGTACATATATACAAGATAATTGTCCCTTGGGTTTCAGATTCCCAAGTGGACTGTTGGAATCTTGGGTGACTCTTGGTATACCCTCAACAACTATTGATATTCTTTGCACATGATTGGTGCACACAAATCCTAACACCAAGGATTAGGCTCCAACGCGTATATATTTCTTTAGAGAAATTTCCATGAAGAAAGGCATTTTTAACATCCATTTGATGAAGTTCTCATCCAAAACTAGAATCAAGGGAAATAATCAATCGAACAGAGTTCATATTTGCAACAGGAGAAAAGTTTTCAATGTAGTTGATTCCTTCTTCCTAAGAGAATCCCTTGGCTACCAAAGGAGCCTTGTCATACGTTCAACAACCGTGTCGGAAGTAAACTTGTTCTTATAGACCCATCAACATTTCACAACATTCTTTCCTTGTGGTCAAGGATCAAGTTCCCAAGTATTATTATTCTTCAAAGTATCAATTTCAATAACCATAACATTTTCGCATTCAAGCACTCCCTGAGAATCAACATAAGTGTAAGGATCACAGGTTCCAACAACACGTGCCATCATTTCAACACTACCATGTTTTTTATGACTGTGAGTCTGTTAACCAATAGTAACATCTCAAGTGTCTGGTCCAACAACTTTAATTGTTTTAGCATCTGACAAAGCTAAACAAGTCGATGGTGATTAAAGTTGGTGAATGTTAGTCAAATGAGTCGGTGTGTCGACGTCTTCAATCATAGTAGACCAATTACCAATCGAATAAAGAGTGGAATTCATCATTCCGGTCGAAAATCTAAAGAGGGGTACATTCGATCTAGATTCTTCAAAAATATCAAACATATCACTATGAAATAGACGAGTGGAGGAATTCAACAACTAATTTCCTGAAATATACTCATCAAATATCATATTTCTACTCAAAAGGATATATTGTTTTATAGGATCAAACAATTGATAGTATTTTTATTCATAATACCAGCCCATCATGATGCAAGCATGAATATTTGCATAATATTTATTCATGTAGTTACTACACTAACATGTTCCTAAGTAACACATCCAAAAGTTCTTAGGTTTCATACAAAGGGTTTCCTTCTAGTCCATTTCTCGACTATACGCATGTTGATGACAACTCTAGTTGGTACAAGGTTTAGGAGATAGTTTGAACAATAAACAAATTATGCGCAAAATTTAGTTGGAAGATCTTTGGTATGCAATAGTTACCAATCCATTTCCACCAAAGTTTGATTCTTCCTGTCTATGATTCCATTCTGCTTAGGGGTGTGAGAGACATATGTCTACCAAGAAATACCATTCTGCAAGAGGTATTCTACAAATTATAAACTCACATATTCATCACCATTATATGGTCTCAAAAATTTGATGGTTCAGACACATTGCTTTTCATACAATGCCCTAAATTCCTTGAATCTTTCAATGACATGAATCTTATTCTTCAAGAAATATACCCAAGAAAATATAAAGAAATCATCAATAAAGGTTAAATTATACTTAGCACATGCTAATGAGGTTGTGTTCATGCAACAAAGATGATTGTGAATACGTTCCAGTCATTTCTGTGCTAGCCATGCTTTCTTCGAATCAAAGGGATCTCGATGATTCTTTCCAAGCACACATCCTCTACAAACTGCATTAGGTGGAATAGTCTTTGGCAGATGAGTAACCATATTGTTAGTTACCATCATCTTAAAACATTGAAAGTTTATATTTCCAAGTCATTCATGCCAAATTTGACTTCTCTCATGGGTCTAAGCAATGAGTTTTGTTGGTCCATTCGGTCAACAAAATCATAGAGCTTGTAACATTTTTGTTTGGGTTCTATATATCCAAAAGCAACAGTTTCCCCCCCAAGCCTCAGATCCTTTACAATAAATTGATCTAACCAAAACTCAAATTCCTTCTTGTTATGTGTAAGTTCAGTAACCAAAACCAAATTTACACTCAAGCTAGGCACATGATAGGACTTGGATATTCGACCATGTTGGCATTCAAAATCACCACTTCCAACAACTATGAGAGAATAATAATCAACGACATAAATCTTCTATTATGGGGATCCACTTAAGGAACGGAACAGAGAAGCATCCTTATCCATATGAAAAGTACAAAAAAATCAACTATCAATTATGTTTGAGTGGTATGGAAATGTAATTCCTTGGAAGTGCTAACAAAGAAGGTAAAATTTTTAGCAGGTTTGTTAATCAACTGACCAGTCGACACGCTATCCTCAATGCTCTTAACCTTTTCCTCCAAGTCCTTCACCTTCTTCCAACATGTTTTCTTGACATGTCCAACTTTTCCACAATAATGATAGGTTTTCTTCTTTTGATCCTTCTTCATCGATGACAAATATTCAGTATTTTCTTTAGTAAGTTGGTCGATACATTATGTTTGATGATTAGGTCAACCATGTTCTTTGTAATTTTCTTTGACCTTTCCCTTTAGCAAGTGAGCCTAGTGTTTAGTACCAAGCTTCCCTTCTTCAAGGAAATTTTGTTGGTATTTAATTAACAAATCATAAAAGATAACAAAGGTAAAGTCCTTACCATATTGTTTGTGTGACATCCAATTGGCGTGAAAGGAGGAGCATAATAATTTATAAGGAGTCCTCAAATTCAATAGGACCATTTTAATCAGTTGTCCATCCTTCTTCGAAAAATCCTTACCATATTCACCCAATTTGAACTATAGATCCTTGATGCGAGATAAATAGTCCTCAATCCTATCAAAGGAAATGGGTTCCAGAGAGATCCAGACTCTTTCTCTATTTCCATTACTTGACTCACATTGACCTTGTTGAACAATGACTTCATCTTACTCCAAACAACATGAGTACAGTCAATACTGCTTGTATGAAAGCGAATCTCCCTGAAAATGTAGGTCGTGATGACCCCAATAGCCTCATCCTTCTTTCCGTCAATGAAAAAATTATCTTGGTTCTTCATCGGATCTAGAATAGAGACCTTTATATACTTGAACATTCATTTGTTCTTTAATAAAGTCTCCATATGTGGCACTCGAATTACATAATTGTGTCCATTTAGAAAAATGGGTTTTATCTTGGAAGTCATCCTTTTTATTAAACATATATGATCTAAGTTCAAATAAAAGGTATAATTTGACAAATATTCATCTCAGAGTCAATTAACCCTAGATCTGACTTGGCACAATTCATAGACAACAAGCTAGGTCAAAACCAATAGCTCCAATACCATGTTGGGGAACCTGTTCACCTTGAACCATAGAACATAAAATAAAATAGCAGAAAGGAATTGTATTCCACGAAGAGAGGTGGTGTCTAAATACACTGTTACAACACTTGAGCATAGTGCATTGTGATTAGAACATCACAATGCATTATTCATTACACTATTTGAAAATATCAAGCAAATAAACACAACCCACATGGTCGTTCTTTTATAGTATCTAGATCTAACAAAATCCCATGAAGTGAGAAATATATGGCCCACAAAAAGGAGTTGTTGCTTCTAACAGTTCCCATGAAATATGCAGCATCCCATAGTTTAGTCATTTTTTGTAGTCGATCCAACCACAACCTCGTTGACCACTAAGTCAATCCTTTGAATCTCCCAGTCGATCCACCAGTCGACAGCTTTGCTAGTCGATTATTATCTATCATCTGGCTATCTCTAGAAGATCCAAAGGTGTGATGAACTTGCATAACCTTAGGTTCTAATATTAGATCATCGAGCCAATCCTTAGGTCAAGGGAGGGTTCCCTAATTTTGTGAGGCATAGTTCCTTTGTTTGTCATCCTATGTCTCCTATATATTCAAATATGCTTTTATTTACTAGATTTAAAACTAAAACATGTGGTTCATAAGGTCATTTCTAAATACTGGTGTGGGATTTTGAATGTTATTTTGATTCAGGAGGAGAAAAAATATCTTGCAGAAATACAAATTAAATCGAACAGAAAAAATAGGGGTGCCTTAATCATAGCTCATTTATCTGAAAGAAGAGGAGAAAATCATGTGGGAATGGGAATTGTAGATCCATATATTCAAACAAAGAAATAAATAACATTCATCCATAGAAAGAAAATCAACAACCTAACTGAGACAAAGTTTCATCAAACACCAGTGGCAAATTGCCTCGTTCCTAGCTTTAATTTAAGAAAAATATCATTAACAAAAGGGACATGATACAAAATTTCCTCAAACATCAGTGGAAAATTGGATTGGTCCTAGCTTCAATCTAATAGAAATCTCATTTATAACCACAATAAACATCAAGGTGGGTCCATTGATCTCATCCTTGATCCTACTAACTCTCTCTATGAGAGGAATATGTCTACTTTCATTACAATGAAGAAGAGGAATAGAAATAAGAGAGGGGGTAATGTTGCATATTCCTGCACTGATCCACCCAACAGTTGGAATTATTGTCAGATTCCAACATCGACTTCAACAAGTTCAACGAATTCGACAAGTTCCTCAACTTCGACAAGCTCAGCGACTTCGACCACCTCATCAACTTTGACAAGCATCGACTTCGACATGCATCGTCGACATTTGTGACTGATGAACTATGACAGATTGTCTCTTTGTCTTCCAATTGACCGTAACGGTTGAACTTTGAAACCATTCTAACTTCTCTTTTAATTGAACGTAATAGGAAGACAACCCAAGTGTTCTCAACACTCTATTTAAGCATGTAACATATTGTAATACACAAGCGGAGAAGAATCAAGAAGTAACAAAGTTTACATTCCTACATATTGTCTGTGTGTATGTTTATGTGTGTATTGTATTTCCTACTTTGCTTATGATTATGCTTCTGCCATAATAGTATCGATTCATTCAGTTGAACTGTTGTCCCCGTCGTGCACCTGGGTACGTACGGATCATTGGTATCAAAGCTTGTTTTCAATTAGATCTTTGTTTGTGCTTAAGTTGTGTGTAGACACTTCCGTCAGAGTTACATGACTTATTCCTATTCAAACATGCTCGCAAACTCAACAATCCAAGTAGACACTACCTTCAAAGATGGAAGAAGAAATAGACAATAGACATGCAATTGATGAGAAAGAGCAAATCATAGAGAAAGCGTTGGATCGACAACGAACTTAAATGCTCGCCCAATTCAATGAGATTCTCACACAATTTGCTTCGACATTAGGAGGATTTTCGACAAGATCTAACTTGGACAAAATTAGTCCATTCAAGGTGCAAATGAATTTGGACATACCGAATCAGAAGGCAAGATTGACACAGAATCCGTCGACAATTGGGTACAACAATTGGAATCCTGCTACTATGTGAATCAACTCTCATAAACTAAAAAGATCACCATTGCATCCTTAAATATGTCAACATCTGTGCACTACTGGTGGGAGCATTAGAGAGATTTTGAGGTCAAAAAAGGGCCTCCTAAGAGATGTACTACAAAAATATGAGATATATTAAAATATTATGAATTGGGGGTTTTATGGGGTAGGTATATATGACAAGTCACCTTCCACACTATTTTCTATGCACAATATAAATAACCATGGTTGAGTTACTTTTCAAAATTCACTAGAAATAAAATTAATAAAATAAGTCTACATTGATGTGACTAAGATTCATTGTAAATTCCCAAAAATGTATTGTCCTTTAACATTTATTTGTCTTGAACTTGCAAATGAAATTAAATAATAAAAAACATTTTTAAGAGTTTTTTTTTAAATTTTATGTTGACTTTTTTATATTTAGTACTTTTCTCATGAATTTAATAATGTAATTTAATTGAGAATTTATTTACATGTAAAATGTCAATAATATTATTATAATCCACATTGCATTATTATTATTATTATTATTATTTATTAAATCTATTATTATTCTTTATTAGTTTGACATTATGTTATTAAATAGAATGGAGTGAATATATAATTTAAAATTAAAAACATAAAAATAATAATATATTATTTTATAAAAAAATGTGAAAGGACTTTCTTTATGAATTAAGAGTACTTCAATTGAAAATGACAATAATATTATTTTATGTGAAAGTGTGAAAAGACATTCATTATGAGTACTTTACTTGAAAATGACAATAATATTATTTTATGAAAAGACTATCATTATGAGTACTTTACTTTATGACTTAAAAGTACTTACACCACTACCTTGGTTAACAATGTGTTTTCATCCACCATAGAAAATTTGACAAATAAGCATTCTTAACTCATGCAATGCCACCTCACCAAGGGGGATGATGTCATCTACTAGAATGTGATTGGTTGTATTTTATAGTACATTTTCTTTGTTTTGAGGCCCTTTTTTGACCTCAAAATTTCTCTAATGAACCTATCGACAAAGATGAAGAAAAGTGGAGACCCCATAGACATGGGAGAAATTTTTTGAATATGTCCGAAAGGAGTTTTACCCACCCAAGTACATTGAAGATCAGTATAAGAAGTGGAAGCAACTAAGGAAATGGAAATACAAGTTTGTACATAGTTACACCGATGATTTCTATCAACTAATGGCTAGACTTGGCGTTCAAGAAGAAAAGAAACTGCTTTTTTTTTAAGTATGTCAGCAAATATTCCCCGTACATTCAGCGAGATATGGAGTTTCTGACTATTAATATGCTTGCGGATTCATTCCACTATGCCAGTAAGATTGAATCAAAACAGAAAGTAAAATCACGCTTCGTGACTTAGACGATAGGAAAACCACCCAATAAGAAGGCACTAGCCGACTTCGACAAGTCAATATCTTCTCAACCAACTTCGCTAAAGCAAGATCGTGGCAAAAAGCATTGTTAGAAAGACAAAAGGGAATGTAGCAAACAAACTCCTACCGAGAAATGGTGTGATTACCACAATTCATCATGGCATGATACATCTCAATGCAAATCTCGGAAGACATTTTTGGAAAAAGTGTCGACATCTGACTTGTTCGACAAAACTCTGGTAGAATCTGACCCATAAGCAATGACCCTTTTGACATCGAAATCGACCACGCTAGTAGCCTCGACTATCGTCGATGAGGAGGAATGAGAATGCCTATTACATACACATATATGGGTTCAAAACAATCCATTGCATCTGATTGTGGATAATGGTATCCAAAAGAACTTTGTTTCTGAATATCTTGTGAAGAAACTAGGTCTTGTTACCACTCCACATCCTCAACCTTATAATATTGGTTGGATGAAGGATGGATAGGAACTAAGGATCACCCACCAATGCAAGCTCACCTGCTTCATTAAGCCTTTTGAATATGAAGTACTTTGCGATGTGGCACCACTCTTCGTAGTCGATGCCTTGTTTGGGAAACCTTACCTATGGGATCGACATGGAAGTTCCTAGTCACGACCTAAGAAAGTGATTGTATGAATTCAGAACCGATGGAACGACATACCAGAGCGATGAACTACACCAACAGTTGCAATGATATCTTCTAAACAGACGAAGAAGCTTATCAACCATGCTCAGAAGTTCACATTGATCATGATTAAGTCGCAACATTCTAGGAAGACTGCAACAACCATTCGACTCATCGACCAGTGTAGCTCCTGACAGAAGCAACAAAATATTCTTGATGAGTACCGGAACCTATTCCAAGAGCGAGATGGAGTACCTATTCCAAGAGCCAGACGGATTAACCTAATGCATCTGTTTACAGAAGATACATTATCAAAAATGAAGAGATTCGCAAACAAATTCAAGATTTGATGAATAAAGGACATATCTAACCCGACTCCTCTCCTTGTGGAAGTCTAGTCATCCTCGTTCCAAAGAAAGAAGGGACTTGGCACTTTTGCATCGACTACCAGGCCCTCAACAAATTTTTGATAAAGAATATATACCATTTGCTGCAAATAGATGAGCTCATTGAGTTTTTGAAAGGTGCTAAATTATTTACTAAGATCAACCTCAAGACAGGATATCATCAGATTCCAATCGAGCCCGTAGATGTATGGAAAACTGCTTTCAAGACCAAGGAATGATTGTTTGAATGGTTAGTCATGCATTTCGGCTTAACCAATGCACCTGTGACCTTCATGCGGTATATGGATAACATTCTTCGACCTTGCATCGGAAAATGGGTCATTGTCTACCTCGACGATATATTGATTTTCATTCGATCATGGGAAGAACATGTCAGGCAACTTCGACAAGTCCTCGACACACTCCGACAACCTCGACTCTATTTGAACATGGAAAAATGTTCATTTGTGATGAACATCATCAAATATTTGGGGTAGGTAATTGACTCTGTAGGCATTCACGTCGATCAAGACAAACTGAAAATCCTCAAAGATTGGCCCATTCCTCAAAGCATTCATGAACTAAGAAGTTTTCCTGGTTTGGAGAATTTTTATCAATGATTCATACTTGGCTTTAGTCACATAGCCTGGCCTTTGAATAATTTGAACAAGGGAAATGGGAAAATTATCTTCAAATGGATATCGACACAACAAGAAGCTTTCGAGTAGCTCAAACACAATATTTGTACTGCACCAGTACTTGTGTTACCTGATTTACATCAACCCTTTGAGATTGAGATGGACGCATCAGACTATGCCTTTGGTGCAGTGATCACTCAGTTTGGTCACTGAGTCGCTTTTCATTACGAAACTTTTAACGACACTATTAGAATATATTCAACATATGAAAAATAACTGTACGCCATTGTTCAATCTATTAAGCAATGGAGACATTATATCCTTAGCAAGGAGACGGTCATTCTCACTAACCACAAGCCTTTACAGTTTGCCCCGTCCTAGTCAAAGTTACAGAGAACTTGACAACTCAAGTGGATTAACTATTTGCAACAATTTCAGTTGGTAATTAAGTATTGGAAAGGTAAAGCCAATGCCACCACCGATTGGCTAAGTCGAACACCCATTACTCTCCTTCTTACAATGATGAGTATGCAGGGTTATGCCACCACCACTTGGCCTCAATTTTATCAAGATGGAAACGGATTTTCATCAGTCTATCGACAACTTCAGACCTACAAGTCGTCAACCTCTGACTATTTCTTGAAAGACACGTTGCTATACAATCTTGGACAGCATTGTGTACCGACATGTGAGCATCGACAACAGCTCATTTGGGATGTGCACTATAGTAAGACTGCAGGACACTTTGGAGTAGCAAAGACCCTTGTTATTCTCCAAATTATTTATTTTGGTCTTCACTTAAAATTGACGTCAACAAGTACATTCGATCATGCATGGTTTGTGCCATTTCTAAACCGCCTAATCGACGACAGGGATTGTACACACCTTTTCCACTTCCTAGTCGACCATGGGAATCTATTTCTATGGACTACTTGATGGGATATCCTACTCGCAAACATCAGCATGACACGATCTTAGTAGTATTCAACAGATTTTCCAAGATGGCCATTATCATTTCATGCAAGAACACTACGACAATGCAGCAGGCCGCTCATCCCTTCTTTGAACATGTATGGAAACATTATGGTTTACTGACAACCGTTGTTTTCGACAAGATGCCATATTTTTCAAAATATTTTGGACACAATAATGCAAGCACACAAGAGACACATATTTTACTTGGGGAAAACCATAAAGGTGAAAAACCCCAATAACTTCCTTAGAGATAGATAGAGTAATGATACAACCAGAATACAAGAGATAGTCTTCTCCTAGCAGCAGAGCCTCCTCCTCCACAAGTGCGCCACTCTCCCAAGTGTGAGTGAGAGAATAGAATGTGTAAAATGAGAGAGACACACTCTCTATTTATACACTAACTTGACTTGACCTTTACTGAACTAGGTCGGCCTCAACTTAACCACTTAACATAATGCTGATTGGGCTGACCCCCACTAGGGTGGTCTAATAACCCTTTGACCCACATGGCCGACCCCCAATAGGGTGGTCTAATAACCCTTTGACCCACATGACTTATACAGGGCCGACCCCAACAAGGTGGTCTAATAACCCATCAAGTATAAGTTACGACACTTACAATATAAATGACGACACTTCCATATAGAGGAATAATAGCATCTCTATAGGAATACAATATACATATATGTGAAATACATTCCGAAGTTACATATACATCAACACGCTTCACTGGTCCATATAAGAAACTAAAGCCTTTGTGATATGGTCCATACAGTATTCTTGAGCATATTGGAGAAAATGATTTCCAGCTTGACATTCCTTCATGCTTGGGTCTGCATCCAGTATTTAATGTGGATCTACTTCAACCATACTATAGCTAGGGTTTTCACCCTAGCTTGTGCAAATGAGCAACTACTAAGGAGAAGGGCCTCCTTAGTAGCAGTTCAGAAAATAGTAAATAAAAGCAGTAAAACAGTATGAAATTTAACCTAGGATGAGCATTCACATAAATAATAAAACATGAAAATATGGAAAAAGATTTCTCTTTTTGTATTAAAGATTACCTCAGGTGTAGAGGTTGGTGAAGCCTTTGCAGCAGTCCAAGAGGGTTGCTTCCAAGCTCCAGTTTTGTTCCTTTCTCTTTTTCCAAAAGGTTTTGGAAATGGGCCAAAGGGGCACTCAAATGTGAAAGTAGCTCAAGGGTGAGCTAGGGTTTCAGGAGTGAGTTTGGCAGAGTAAGGGTGTGGTTGACTGTGGATATGAAATGAGCGTCCTCCATCACCTATTTATCGGTTTTTAGTGGTGGAGTGATGGCCCATGGTTTTGGGCACCATATGGTTTAGGTCAGCTGTATAGGGTTTTTGCTTCCTTTTTCCCTCTTTTTCCTCTTCTTTGTATTTTTTATTCCCTTTTTAGAGGGTTTTTGCTATTTTGAAGGAATTTTGGATTATTTTGGGGGAAAAAGGGGTTTTTTGGCATTTTGGAGGATTTTTAATGGTATTTTGGCCTTTTTGAGGCTTTTTAATGGGTTTTTAAGATTTTGTTAGGATATTTAGACACTTAGGAGTTAGTTAAGATCAACTTGTGTAATATATCCGTTAGGGATAGTGTGTTTCTTTAGTATGCATTAGTATGCATTTGTAAATACTTAATCCGACGGTCACGATATGTTTCCGACATAGAGTGATCCGACGGCTCAACTTCTCTTAGATCAAACCTAACCTTGATCCGTGGCTTAACACCCGATTGGTCCATGATCTCTATTTAAAGAGCATGGAGAGTCATTGTTTAGTTGATCGATTATGAGAAGCTCATTTGTAACTTTCTTTCTTTGCATAATAAATTGTCCCGTAGAAGCTATTTGGCCGGGGCCGTGGAGTGTTTCCCTCAAGAGGGTTTAAACCACGTCAAAACATCGATGTGTTGATCTGTGATCTGTTTGTGTGAAGTGGTTGCTCTTGGTGTTCGGTCCTTTGGTAGTACCCTGTGTACCCGAACATGGTATCAGAGCTTTTATGAAGTGCCGCTTCCGGTTATGATCTAGATCTTGAACTGCTGTTGCCGAAACTCGAAAGGGTTTCTAGTTCTGATATTTCTGTGCATTTCTGGGCTGTGGGAGGTGTTCCATTGCGTCCGGAGCGTCGTTTCCATTGAAAAATAGTTTTCGTTTGATCGAAAACGGTTCCCAGTTGCTCCAGAAATGCGTATTTCATCAGATCTGAAGGTATAATGTTACAGTGACGCATTTTTTTTATTTCGTTTTTTAATAAGAAAAAAATCTCATATTTCATTTTTTTTATTGTTAGTTTTTTTTTTGGGGTTCGGATTGTTGCTTTCCCATCTGCGTATGCTCTTTGCCGTGCACCTTGAGCGATCTCGGCAAATCAGAAACAGAAAGGGAAAGGATTTTTTCGGCTGCGTATGCTCTTTGCCGTGCACTTTGCGCGATCTCGGCAAATCAGAAACAGAGAGAAAACGTAGACTTTCCGGGCAAGCTAACAAGATCTAACTCCACAAGTGTGGAAAAGTTTTTTTGTTTCGTTTTGTGGTTTGTTTTGCAGGAAAAATGGCAAGCACGCAAACCGAGCAAGAAGAGTTAAAAAAAAAAATTAAAAAAAAAAAAAAAAAAAAGCCCCCTTCCTCATTTCCATATTTTACATGCCTTTTAAACTAGCTCACTTGGTCCAAAGTTGCTTTATTCCTTAATAGGTCTTGAGTTCAAGTCTTAGGAAGTTACTTTTAAAAAGAAAAGTGCATGCAATTTTTATTTTCAAGTTACTTTATTGTAAAAGTGCATCTCACTTAAATAATAAAAAATAAAATACAAGTGAGTCACTTAAGCTTTTTATTTATTGTTGCACTATTTAAAAGTAATATCATTGTAAAAGTGATTCACTTAAAAGCAATTTTTTTTTTGTAAAGTGATTGTCAAAAGGTTCATCTTGGGAAGAGGGGGGTTCTTTTTTTTGCTGGACATTCTCTAGCTGCCACGTCACTATTGGGGACATCTTCAACAATTTCTTTGTTCAAGCATAACTTCATCATACAGAGTCCGTTTTCAGTGCCGTTTTTTTTGAAACCGCCTATTTTTTCGAGCTCTTCACATCCAGACTATTGGTTTCTGCTTTTACAGCCATTAATTTACAAATATGGCCGCCCTTTGTGATATTCTACTTAACAGTTCCAACTATTTCTCATGGAAATCTCGTATGGAGGATGTTCTACGAAGTAGGGGACTTTTCAAAATTACAACAGGGAAAGAAAAAGAACCCACTGATGATGATAAGAAAATAAAATGGGCAAATAGATGTGATGAAGCTCGTGGATTGATTGGGATGTCAATCTCTACTGATTTGCGATTCCACATATCTGGAATTGATGAACCTAATGCTGCTTGGGACAAGTTGGAATCTGTGTTTGGTAAACACAATGAAATTCGGGGTCACCAACTCGAAAATGAGTTGATTTCTTTAAATCCAAGTGACTTTTCATGCATTCAAGATTATTTATCTAAGTACAAAACTCTCAAGCTCTTATGTGCAGAATGTAAGATTGAGAGGGAAAACAAACAATGCATTTATCATATTCTTTCCAAACTTGGACCTGCATATTCTGTTTTTGTATCTACATTTTACTCCATGAAAGCGTCATTGAATGCAGCTAGCTATCAAGAGCCTAGTCTTGAATCCTTTTTTGATTCCTTGATTAGAGAACAAGATAAACTCATTCATCTTGGAATAATCAACAATGCAGATACATCTGGGAAAGCCTTATTGTCCCAACAGAAAGAAAAGTCCAAGCCTCCCAAGAAACAAAATTTTCGCAATAATAAGTCAAACAAGGGTCCAAAACCCTCTCAGTCAGCTCCTTCTTTAAAAAATGACAAAGGATCCAAGCCAAAAGGCAAGAAGACTGAGCGTCATTGCAACTATTGCGGGAAAGATAATCATGATGAATCTAAGTGTTTCAAGAAGATGGCAGCCTTGGAAGCAGCAATGAAGAAGCACCACATCAGCCTAGATTCGCCTTCAGAATCTGCCTCTCATGGACATGCACTTTGTGCTTCTGGTTATTCTTATAATGCATCTTCTTCTTCTACTTCAAATGAATGGCTCATTGATTCTGGAGCATCTTATCATATGGCTAAGGATCAAGCCATCTTTTCTACTATGCATGAATGTAACACCAAACAAATATTTGTTGGTGATGATAGATCTCTAAGTGTTGTAGGAGCTGGAACAGTTCCAGTAGATAATGTCCATTTTAGTGATGTACTATGTGTTCCAAGAATTTCCTGCAATTTGTTATCAGTCTATCAGATCACTCATTCTGGTGAAGGTAAAACTGTGACCTTTACACCTCACCAAGTTGTAATCAAGAATTTTAAAGATCCTCAACAGGTTCTAGCTACCGGAATTGTTGATGATATTACCAGGTTGTACAAGTTTAACAACTTTGGGTCATCACCTTTCCCTTCAGTTTTTGTTGCTCATAGTGATAACTTGAGCAAACTTTGGCATGAGCGATTTGGTCACTTAAATTATCGCTCATTGCAACAACTATGTAAAGAAAATATGGTGACAGGTCTTCCGATGGTATCTTGCAGAGATGGTGTTTGTTCCGGTTGTGTACTTGGAAAACATCATCGGGACAGTTTTGACAAACGTGCCTCTTGGCACGCCTCGGTTCCCTTGGAGCTTGTGCATAGTGACTTGTGTGGTCCTCTTCCATCTGCTTCCTTTTCTGGTTTCAAGTATTTCTTAACTTTCATTGATGATTACACCAGACGCACTTGGGTTTATTTCCTAAAACTTAAGAGAGAAGTATTTAACATGTTCTTGGCCTACAAGGCCCTTGTTGAAAAACAATCTGGTCATCAAATTATCAAGTTAAGATCTGACAATGGAGGAGAATATGTTAACAAACAGTTCACTACTTTCTGCACTGAACAAGGCATCCAACAACAGCACACTGTTCCATATACACCACAACAAAATGGTGTAGCTGAGCGGAAGAACCGCACTTTAAAAGAAATGGCTAATTGTATGATCCAATCTAAGGGACTAAGTCTTCAATTTTGGGCTGAAGCCATTAATTGTGCAAATTACATAGTTAATCGCACCCCCACTAAAGCATTACAAGGTATAACACCGGAAGAAGCATGGACTAAAACTAAACCTGATGTAAGTCACTTCCGTGTGTTTGGTAGTGAAGCATGGGCTCACATTCCGGATGAAAAACGGAAAGCATTGCATCCTAAAAGTGAAAAGTGCATATTTGTTGGATATTCTGAAGATGTAAAAGGTTATAGACTTCTTCAACCACATTCTCATGCTATAATAATTAGAAGAGATGTTAAATTTGATGAAAATATCTTGGCCTGCGAGCCTAACTCGGCGAGTGTGCCATCTTTGGCCTGCGAGCCTGATTCGGCGTTTGTGCCTTCTTCTTCTTCTTCTTCCAGCTTCCTTGACAGGTTTCCAACTCCAGTTTCTGATGATGACAGTGAGGATGAAAATCCACCTCCGCCTGCTCATGTTCCTCCAGTTGCACCAGCACAAGTGCTTCCTCGATGGGTCCGTTCAACATGTGAAGCAGCTGGTGATCTTGCCGGTGATCCTAGAGATCAACGTCGAACACGTTCTCAGTTTCAGCGAGCCTCTTCTCTTTTGGCTCAAGTTTCCGAGAATCATGATCCAGAAACTTTTGCAGAAGCTTCAGGGAATCCAGATTGGGATGCAGCCATGGATGAAGAATATCGTTCCTTAATGGCGAACGATACTTGGGATCTTGTACCTCTTCCAAAAGGAAGAAAACTTGTCAGATGTAAATGGGTCTACAGAACTAAGTATGCATCAGATGGAAGTGTTGAAAGACTTAAGGCAAGGTTAGTTGCCAAAGGTTTTTCTCAAGTTGAAGGGATTGACTACAATGAAACCTTTGCTCCCGTCGCCAAAATGAACTCCATCCGCCTTGTTCTTTCCCTTGCAGCCTTACACAACTGGGAAGTCCATCAAATGGATGTCAAGTCTGCCTTCTTACATGGTGATTTACAGGAGGAAATTTACATGGAACAACCTCCTGGCTATGTTCAGAATAACTCTAGCCTTGTCTGTCGCCTTAAGAAATCCTTATATGGCCTTAAGCAAGCTCCTAGAGCTTGGTATGCCAAAATGGATAACTTTCTCCTTGACACTGGTTTTTCTAGATGCCATTCTGACCCCAATGTCTATACCAAGAAAGTAGGAAACCATCTCATCATACTTGTTCTATATGTTGATGACCTTATTCTTACTGGTAGTGACCCTAAGCTTATAACCCATGTGAAATCCAGTCTTAAACAAACTTTTGAAATGTCAGACTTAGGACATTTGCATTATTTTCTTGGTCTCCAAGTTCTGCAAACCAAAGAAGGAATCTTTCTTTCTCAGTCTAAGTATGCTTGTGACCTTCTTCGTCGCTTTCACATGGAAGATTGTAAACCAGCCCCTTCTCCCTTCCAGTCTGGAGTCAAACTTTCTGCCACTTGTACTTCACCTGAAGTAGATGCCACATTGTATCGTCAGCTTGTTGGTAGTCTTTTATACTTGACTCATTCCCGTCCTGACCTTTCCTTTGCCGTTGGTCGAGTTGCCCGTTATATGCAGACACCTCATGAAAGTCACTGGAAAGCAGCTAAAAGAATACTTCAATATATTCGAGGTACAGTTCAGTTTGGGATTCATTACAGTACAGGGGGGAAACCTTTATTGGTTGGTTTCACTGATTCAGATTGGGCCGGCGATCCTGATGATCGAAAGTCTACTGCAGGTTATGTTTTCAGTCTGGGATCTGGACCTATTACTTGGGCTTGTAAGAAACAACAAGCTCTTGCTCTTTCTTCAGCAGAGGCAGAATATCGAGCAGTTGTCAATGCCAGTCAGGAAGCTTTATGGCTTCGACAGATCCTTTCAGAGTTTGGATTCGAGCAGCAGCAGCCTACTCCACTTTGGTGCGACAATCAAAGTGCCATCAAGCTTTCCAAAGATCCAGTTCTACATCAACGCAGCAAACACATTGAGCTACATATGCACTTCATCCGAAATCTTGTTCATGATCGTGTTCTTGAAGTGCTCTTTTGCCCTACAGATGATCAAGTTGCAGACATCTTCACCAAGTCTCTTACAGAAGCGAAGTTTTCTAAACTTCGATCTATGTTAGGAGTTCAGGAACTTGTCATTAAGGGGGGATAGGCTCTAATGCCTCCTTCCTTCTCCTAATAGTGTCACTTTGTAAATCCTTCAATCCTATCCCAAGTTGTTCTTAAGGGGGGATGTTAGGATATTTAGACACTTAGGAGTTAGTTAAGATCAACTTGTGTAATATATCCGTTAGGGATAGTGTGTTTCTTTAGTATGCATTAGTATGCATTTGTAAATACTTAATCCGACGGTCACGATATGTTTCCGACATAGAGTGATCCGACGGCTCAACTTCTCTTAGATCAAACCTAACCTTGATCCGTGGCTTAACACCCGATTGGTCCATGATCTCTATTTAAAGAGCATGGAGGGTCATTGTTTAGTTGATCGATTATGAGAAGCTCATTTGTAACTTTCTTTCTTTGCATAATAAATTGTCCCGTAGAAGCTATTTGGCCGGGGCCGTGGAGTGTTTCCCTCAAGAGGGTTTAAACCACGTCAAAACATCGGTGTGTTGATCTGTGATCTGTTTGTGTGAAGTGGTTGCTCTTGGTGTTCGGTCCTTTGGTAGTACCCTGTGTACCCGAACAGATTTTGGAGGCAAATATGGTAGGAAATATGGACAAATGAGTCATGTAATGGGGTAGATGAGGTAGTGAGCACTTTTTGGGTGTTAATAGATTGCCCCCTGATGTGTGAGAGTAGGAGCTCATCGTATGGCCGATAGACATCATAAGTCTTTTATGGTTTTCCTAGGATGTGGAGAAGAGAAGAAACGAACTAGAGCCCAGAACAATGGTCCCGAACACACTGCAAAAATTGAAAGTACATGACCTCAATAATGAATGAGGAATAATCTGAACATATGGACGAGGCGGGCATTCCCATGCTCGTATCAAGATATAGAACAATAATAACAATGGGGTCCAAAATATGGGGACCTGAAAGATACATGGCCTCAAATAATGAATGAGGAAGAATCTCAATATATGGACGAGGTGGGCATTCCCATGCTCGTATCAAGATACATAAAAAATAACTGTGAGGCCCGAAAAGGGGGACCTGTAAGATATATAGAGAACCATTGTGTACATCATAAGGGTCCAGAGGGGACACAAATCTGACACATACTGCTGGGCTGACCATGTCTGAGCGGAAGAACTGATACACTGGAATAACAACAGTGCTGCTGAGTGTGGTACCAGAGGAACTGATGAGCTGCTGGATCATAGTGATGGGGAGTCATACCCTCAATGGTACACTGAACTGGGTACTCAAGGAAGCATATAACTGGACGGTTTCCGAATACAATCACCTAATGCAACCCGGACATCCACGGGAACATATAATTGGGCGTTCCGAAGTGACTCACCAATGTGCTAGAGTCGGGGGAAATCCAGGGTCTTCGAACAATAACTGGAGGGATATATACCCTGCACAATTCTCAGTGATGCGATCAAGGTGTTGAAGTCAAGCATGTGAGAAACAACCACTCGGAGAGGAATTGATGACTCCTCTCAAAGTGGTCCAAGGCGCAGGGACCTCTGGGTCTATCCGCTGGAATAGAGGGGCTATCGTCGACAGAGGGAGACCTGCAAGTAGCAAGGCAATAATGTTTCCTTGATAAGAGCACGAGGTGGAGAACCGAAGTGTGAGAGTATTGATGGTAGGATTGTCATATTGTGGGGGATAACTGGACAAGTAGAGTGGGTGGACTCAAACTTCCTTTGTTCAGAGTATGATGGTGGGGATGATCGGGAAGCATATGAAACTGACTGGTGGGAAAGGGATCATAGCTATAATGGATCAAGGATAGTGACTGGGGTGAGTGATACTCAAGTTGGTGTAAAATGGCAGGAGACTGCAGAATACTCTGAACAAAGGCGACCTGATTGGGGGTGCTGCCAAGATGATCGATCATAGTGCCAAGAGGTACGGGGGGACTTCTTCATGGGTTAAGGAACTAGAAGAAGTGGGTTTAAAATGGTACTGTCACGTGGATTGATACGAGCCCAGGATAGTTCATGCTCAGGATTGCTTTCAATTTTAAGGAGTCTGAAAGCGATAAGAAGACTCTGAAATAATGGAATGGTACCGTCATGTGGATTTGTACGAGCCCAGGACGGTGCATGCTCGTGGTTGCTTTCAATTTTAGAGAGTCTGAAATCAAATAAGAAGACTCCAAGGGGGTGCTTTTTCATGTGTTAGTCTCTAAGGCCCGAAGAAGCGGATGCAATGAAGAACTCTTCTAGCCGGTGTGACTAGAGTATTCATTTTTCGTAATTAGTCTACCAGGTCCAGAAAAGGGTTAAACTTATACCAGATAGACGCCATTTCAGGTACTTTAACGAGCATGAAAGGAATCAAGATTGCTCGGCGATATTTTCATTGTTTTAGGAGTCAGAAAAGAGCTTAACAGAAACTCCCTAAGTGCCTTTTTCGTAAAGGACTTGTCCGGCCCGAAAAATGGATAAAATTATACTGAACAAAAGGAATGGTCAGGCAAGGAGGAAGTGCTCAATCAAGGAACATTGATGATGACCAAGAATGAGGGTAGGGGGGGAACACTGGTGGTCCTCCTTGCGAGATAATGAATGGTGGAAAAATAACAAAATAATTGCAGTATGAAAGGAGTGAATGGCTCATGTAAAAATGTGGAACAATCCGATGGCAACCGATGTGGCGCGCAAACCGAGGAAGTAAGGTGTCGGGACACAATGTTGAAACTATACCTGGTGAGAGTGAGAAATGATCTCAAGCATCATCACAAGCTCGAAAAAAATGAATCTGGCGATATAAAAAGTGTCAAAAATGGATAACGACTGATGTGGCACGCAAACCGAGGCGACGGGGGGCGTTTTGGAAAAAATACTCGAAACATCTGGCAGTGAGAGCGAGAAATGATCTCAAGCATCATCATGAGCTCAAAAAAATGAATCCGATGATATAAAATATATCAAAAACAGAGAGCAGCCGAAGTGGCATGCAAACCGAGGCGACTAGTGGTGTCTTAAAAATGCTCAAAAAATGATGTGGAAAAAATAAGAAAACAAGTTGACTATCATGACGGTCCCGTCGTGCTAATTCTAGTGGTGGAAACGGTTCGAAAAATGGACTCCGTATGGGTTCAGAATGGCCAAAACAAGAAAAAGTCAACGGACTATAAATAGTACGTGGGTCCAACATGACAAGTGTCATTTGGACTTGTTGACTTTGACTAGTGGTCAGAGTGGACCAGAGTTGAGTTGGTGTTTCTGGACGATTCGACTGGCCATTTTTCGATACGGGAGTTACAAGTATTCCGATAAACTCATACCTGCATTTTCATTGGGTTCGGGGGGGGTAGTGGGTCCTAGGGGAATTTTTGTACAGTCCACGTGGGGTGGACCGCGGGTTTGTGGGGTGGAACCGCGGTCGGGGACCGCGGGTTCCAGGGCTGATTACGCGGACGGGGACTGCGAGTTCTGGGTCAGAATACGCAGTCCTGGACCGTGAGTTCCGAGGCTGGACTCCCAGTTCGGGACCGCGAGCTCGCCTCCTACAAGCGCGGTCCCGGACCGCGGCTGTAGCCTTGACAGCGCGGTCGAAAACCGTGGCAAGGGACCCTAAAGCCACGATTGGGATCGGGCTTTTGGGGTTTCCCCCGGGGGGGGAGGGCTATTTCTTTGACATGAGTCTAATGAGTTTCCCTTGTGTGATTGACAGGATGCCATTGGTGCTTTTGCGAGAGTGGGATGTCCCGGATGACATAGTGGATGTCATCCGTAGGGATCGGCATGTACGGTCTACGTTAGGGTTGTGCGGGCTGCTGAAGTTCGCACAGGTGCCTATGATGCGTTCAACAGCATTGCTGCTGAACCAATTAGTGAGCTTTTGGGAGCCGGACATTCATGCATTCAGGGTGCAGGGAGAGAGGGTGGATCTCACCCTCGCAGATGTATACTTCTTGACGGGGTTGCCTTGTCTGGGTAGGGTGGCTGATATGCAGCTATGAGTATTCGCAGATGTGGATATGGAGGATATGTTGGAGCGGTATTGCGTTCCGGAGGCTAGGGTGCAGAGGAATGCACTTCGGGTGGTGGACCTGTGGGAGCCAACAGTACAGGTGATCGCGCCATGCGTGGTTTGGGTTTTGGGGTCCCAATCACCTGAGAAGGTGTCTAGGGGCCAGATGCAGCTGGTGGAGTGGGTGTTGGATGGTGTATATTATTCCTGGGGCCAGATGTTCCTCACTTGTGCTCAGCGACAGCTGACATCGGTGAAGGAATCTGGCAAGGGATTCTGTTATGGATCCTTTCTTTGCACCTTCTTCATGGAGCGGGTACCTACACTGCGGCCGCGGGTGCCGGTCAGGGCGGGAGGACTAAGGGAGCTGCGCATGGTGTGGTGGGGAGAGATGATGCACTGACGGGGTGGCAGTGAGCTTGGGAGATACTTCACCCAGGAGCTCTACCTTCAGTGGTTGCAGATGCCACTAACACTAGATGACTATCCATACAGAGATATGGACTACACCGGGGATCCGGAGGCACCACAGCCTCCAGGGTAGGTGTGGGGACCAGATGGTACGTATTGATTTGCTTGATTGTTGTTGATGTCAAGTTTTGGGTATGATAGGTTTGAGATGTTGATATGCTGTTACTGACTGATTTATGATCTGCAGATGTTGGCCCGAGACCACCACCAGGACATGTAGCTCCCAGGGGGCATGTGGCGGTACCAACTCTACCAGGCCGAGAGGAGGTGCATCGATGGGACGCTGAGGGGACTCTGGAGTCCATACGGATGCTTCTTGATCGTTTGTTGGTTGGAGTGATGGATGATGGATGGCGGGACGTGGATCCGGAGGTGATTCAGGACTATCTGAGGGCGCCATAGGAGTTCCGATCGATCGCGATCCAGGTGGCCATTTTGGCAGATAAGGGTCAGGCACAGGAGTTTGCAGGGGATGAGGAGCTGTCGGAGGAGGAGCAGGGTGAGGAATCAGAGGCAACTGATGCAGGAAGTGATGGAGGGTATGACTCTCAGTAGGGAGTGTAGGGGACTCCCCCTCGATTTTGTAGCTACGGCATGTATTCTATGAGGCGTAGTGATGTATAGCTATTTTTTGTACAGCTGAGTACGGGGGTACTCATGACATGTGTAGCACATTGAAGTTTATTTTTTGATATATATATGTATGCACATCGATGCACCTTTTTGTGATGATGATGTAGTGTACGCACGTGGATGCGCTTATGGTTTGTTATATGTTTGTACTGCATGTGGATGCAAGTAGTGTAGGATGATGGGCACATGGATGCCTCTTGTGTATTTGATGTTATGCAACATGATGTATGTCGGATTAGGCATGTGGATGCCCCTGTATAGTAATGTGTTTTGATGTTATTGCACATGGATGCAAATGTTTATGTGATGATAGGCACGTGGATGCCCCTGGCAATCTTTTTGGATTTTATAGATTTTTGATGAGATGATATGGGATGATGATGCATGATGGAGGTTTTACATGGTGTGATTGATGTGCCAATCTAGGATGTTGTTAGCCATTTGATCTGCGACACTATTCTGAGCTCTTGGGACATGGGTGAATAAGATGGATTCAAATTGTCGGCTGAGTTGTTTTGTGCACATGAATTTTCTAAAGAGGCAGGGATCACACACCTGGTAGCAGTTGTTGAGTTGGGAGACAAGTAGCTGGGAGTCAAGGAACACATGAAGGTGACATATGCCCATCTGGAGGGCAGCAGTCAGGAGGCCGGTCACCGCATCATACTCTGCCTGGTTATTGGTAGCAGCGCCTATACATATTCCGTCAAGGTGAAGCAATTCATGTGAAGGGGAATATAAGACCCATGCTGCAGAAGCCAGGTTTGGAGACCAGCGGCTTGCTCCATCAGCGAAGCCAATGTAATGAGGTGGAAGATGGTCCATCTGTGATCATGCAAAAATGATGAATGTAAGATTTCGGTAAAAAAGGTGAAAAACAAAAAGAGAGCAAACTGTACAATACGGACCAATGGGGCTGCGGGTTTATTTAGGGATAAAAGCGTTTAAGATACAACCCATTATGGGGGTTGCGCAAAGGGTGACTTTCTAAGTCAGTTAGAATGTATGCCCCATTGCCGAGGTAGGTCTGCACGATGTAAGGGCCTTGCCACATGGATTCAAACTTTCCTTTACCAATCTTGTCATGCACTTGGTCATAGGCGAGGACGAGGTCCCCTTTACGAAAAGTTTGTGGGTGGACATGTTTGTCGTAACCAGCTTTGGAGTGGTTCTTGGCGGCTTCAATGGTCTGTAGAGTGGCACGACGGTCTTCATCAGCTTGTTCTAGGGATAGCATATGTTGCTCGAGTGGGGAGGTGTCTGGGAGAAGCTCGACAGCGATGTGTAAGGCAGGTATCTGACACTCGATGGGGAGGACAGACTCTATACCGTGAACTAAATGAAACGGGGTAAAACTGGTGGCGGTTTTGGTGGATGTTTGGTAAGCCCATAATGCAGGGAACAGCATGTGGTGCCAATTGGACTTATGCCAGTCAACAGTGCGTTGGAGGATGGTTTTTAAAATTTTGTTAATGACCTCTACTTGGCCGTTCCCTTGGGGGTAGTAAGCAGAGGAATACTGATGTTCGAACTTCAGTAGGGTGGATAACTCGCGCCAAAGGGAATCTTCGAAGTGTGAGCCATGGTCGGAGACCAACTATTTGGGGACCCCGAATCGAGTGATAACATGGTTAAAAAAGAAACAGGCAGCGGTGTCAGCTTTACAATTGAAGGTGGAAATGGCTTCAGCCCATTTGGTGAAGTAGTCGACGGCGGCAATGATGTACTTATGTCTGTTGGCGGATGAGGGTTTACATTCCATGAATTCGATGGCCCACTTACAAAAGGGGCCAACGGTGACGACTAGGTGTAGCGGAGCAGGTGGTGTCCGAGCCTTAGGGGAAAAAAGTTGGCAATTATGGCAATGTTTGACCACTGTGATGCAGTCGAAAAAGAGTGTGGGCCAGAAGTATCCGGCGCGGATTACCTTTTGGGCAGTGGCCATTCCAGAGAAATGTCCGCCACATGCACCGCTATGACAGTGATTGAGGACTTGTTCGGCTTCCTCATGAGTCAGACAACGACGGAGAATCATGTCCACCCCTCACCCGTAAAGGAAATCGCCCAAGAGGAGATATCGAGAGGCCTGGTGATGGATACGATGGCATCCATCACAATTTATGTTGGGTTGAAACTTCTGCATGCGAAGGTATAACAAAATATCACCGTACCATGGGTCATCAGACGAGATAGTGAACAAGTGATTGTCGGATAAATCCTCGGAGATTTGTGGGGACGAAAAAAGGGATGGGAGATCGGTGATGAGCTGGGCAAGCGCGAGGGCTTTAGTGCTCTTAGGGGTTCTAAAAGTGAGGTCACATTCTTGGAGGATAATCACCCATTTAGCAATGCGACCTTGTAGGAGGCGTCGGTTCAAGAGATAGACCATAGGGTTGGAATCGGCGACAACTGTGGTTTGACTGAGTAAAATGTAATGTCACAATTTTTGGATGGAAAAGACCACAACAAGGGCTAGTCTCTCCTCATACGGGTAACGTAGGGGTGGTCCAGACAAGGTCTGGCTGACGTAATAAATGACATGCTCCTGGAGAGCGGCGTCTTCTTGAACAAGGACTTCGAACACGGCATAATCGGATGCCGAGACGTAAAGGATGAAGTCCTGAGAGAAATCCGGAAGGGAGATCAAAGGGGCTTGTGTGAGAGCTTTCTTAAGGGCTTCGAATGCAGCTTTTGCTTGCTCATCCCAAACAAAGGGTATGTGGGTACGAAGCAGGCGTAAGAAACTGTGAACGGTGGTGGCATAATCAGGAACGAAGCAACAGAGGAAATTGGATCGCCCCTGCAGTCTCTGGAGCTGCTGGAGGGTGCGAGGAGAGGGAAGGTCTATGATGGCTTGGACTTTCAGGGGATCCATAGCAATTCCTTTCCGGGAAACAATGAAACCCAACAACCGGCCTGCCGGAACACAAAAGACACACTTGTGTGGGTTCAAGCATATTTGATATTTGCGACAACGCAGAAAGACTTGCCAGAGGTCGTTAAGGTGGTCTGATCGTTTCCGGGAACGAACTGTAAGGTCGTCAAGATAGACTAGTAGGATATGGACCAAGTTGTGAAAACAATAGGTCATGGCCCGCTGGAAGGTGGCACCAACATTTTTGAGGCCGAAAGGCATGACGCGATAGGAAAAAGTGCCCCATGGGGTGGTATAGGCAGTCTTGTACTGATCCTCCTTACGGATCTGAATCTGGTTGTATCCAAAAAAACCATCCATGAAAGATAGGACTTCATGCCCCGCACACGCATCGATGAGTTGGTCACTAAATGGCATGGGGAAGTTGTCTTTGGGACATGCTCGGTTTAAATCATGGAACTAAGTACATACTCTAATGGTGCCTTGTTTCTTATTAACAGGGACGGGGTTCGAAACCCAAGTGGTATATGCAATGGGATAAATGAATCCTTCTTTGCGAAGTTTCTTAATCTCTGCTTTAACAGCTGGGAGCTTTAAGGGATGAATGGGGCGTTGTTTCTAGCGAATGGGGGGTACATCCGGCCATGTGTCAATGTGGTGTTCTATAATAGCGGGGTCGAGACCAGGAATTTTGGTATAGGACCAGGCAAAGACATCACAAAACTCTTGGAAAAAAATTTTGTAGTCTCCAATCTCATACTCACTGTAGGAGGCTCCTAATGTAATGATTTCAAGAGCACCAGGTGGGTCAGAGATATCAATGTGGATGATAGGTGAGATGTTGGCCATGTTACCCTCCTCAAAGGCATTAGGAGCGGGAATGGGATCCTTAAACCAGTCGACTTTGGTGGAAAGGAAATCTTTGGACTCAACCACAAATTGGGTGGCTGTGGTGGAGGAGGACTCTTCTGGGAGGAAATAGGAACGATGGTGCATATCTTCCCAGGGATAATCCGGGGCAGTGAGAGCCTCTAGAATCTCCTCATCATTGCCGAAACTTTGAGTTGTCAAATCGGTTGACGAGGGAGTGGTAGTCGAAGAGATCATATAAATGGTGTTAATCTCTCTAGATGAGGGTGATACTGGGGGGTGGATCTCCTCAATTGTGGGGGGTGCCATCTCAAGGTCCATATTATTCATCTTGTAGAGAGCTGCTCTATAATCTGGGAGATTAGGACAGTGATGTGAGTAATGGCCGTAAATACCGCATATTGCACAAGGGTGGTTAGTACACAATGATTTATCACGAGGCTTAGGGGTTGGATCGAGTTCGACAACCGGGATGTTGGGGTCATCGTCAAGCATTTGCATGTGTTCCTGTAATGCAGGTAATTGCGGACATTGATGAGTCAGATGGCCTAACTCATCACAGAACGAGCATTTGGGAGGAGTACGAAACATGGGGGGGTTTTTAACTATTTTGGGCGAGGGTATAGCAGTGTATGGTTGTGGGCCTCTGCTCCTAGTGTGCTTGATAAGAGGGGGTGGATTCGTAGATGACGAAGGGGTAGTGACACCGGGAGGTGGTTGACTAGTAGTGGCAATGGGTTGCACCGGTTGTAGGATGACATTTGGTGTTGGTGGGGGAACGGGAGGCGAAATATACCACACAGGTAATCCTAAGGTTAAACCGGGGAGGCTGAGAGTAGCCATAACCGGGGTGCTTACTACTCCCTATGGAGGGAATAGGAAGGGGATTGTGTGGATGGGTGTAACACCAATGTGACTAGGTACCAATGGTGGTTTGGGTAGCAAGGGCGGTTGATTGTTGGGTGTTTGTGTATTGTGGGAAAGGGTACATAGGTCAGATACTTCGGTCGCGGGTGACGGGGGTGGAATGGATTGGAATGTTGAGGTCATCGACGTATCTGAGTAAACTCCGGGTCCCACAGAGGAAACAAATGAGGTAGTTGCACCACAAATAGGTTGTTCAACCATGGGGAGAACATTTTCGGGTGCAGCGGGGGCATTGGGATCGTAATAGGTGAGTTGGTCGACCTTGACCACGCGTCTGTCATAGGGGAACATCATGGTATGAAAAACGGATGAGGCAACCGCCCGCATAGCATACATGTAGCTGCGACCAAGTAAGAGGTTATAATCAAGTTGGGCATTGATGACCTCTATGTCAATGAGCATGGTTTTTTCATCCAACTGGATGGGGACATTAGCTAAGAGACCTTGGGGTTGAGTCGAATGATCGTCGTAGGCTCGCAATGCAGTGGTGGACTGCTGGAGAGTAGGGGATCCCAACTTCTGCCAAATGAATGTGGACATAACGCATGTAGAGGCACCTTCATCGATAATGCACCGATGGATGATAAGATTCCGAACGGAAACAGAAACTTGGAACGCTAAAGTGGAAGGCAGGCGTGGTTTGGATTGGTCCAAATCGAAGGCCATCAGTTGTGAATCATTTGGGTCAATAGAACCAATGGCGGAGAGCAAAGTCTTGCGCTGTGAAGGATAGTTTTTTAAGACTTCTAATGTAGACATGGTTGCAGGAGACTGGGCTAAGTCATCTACAATGTTGTAATTAGACGCAGTACGAGCATTGGGATTATTGTTGATGCGACGAAGTGGGAAGCGAGGTGCTTTGGAGGCGCCATCTAGTGGAGCCGAAGGTATACATAACATCTGATCAGTGGGATGAGCGTTAGTGTTTTTGTTGGCGGGAGGGGCTTCAGGGGTGGAGCCATATTGGTTCCCATTGGTTTGTATATTGACATCGATGGATGACATCATTAATAAGTGGTGGGTACCTGGGTCTAACATGGGTTGATTAGGAGCGGCATAAGTGATCTGTTGCTGTGGTAGCGCGTTTCCTTGAGGGGGAGCTAACGGCTGAGTGTTCACTACGCCTTGGGTTGGTAGAGGGTTTTGTAACACCAAGGGTTGATGTTGAGGTGGTGGGGGGTTGGGCAGCGCCTGAGGAGCCGCGTGCTCTTGGCGATGGGCATCATCAGTCCAGAGTTGCCGAGCTCGCTCCAAATGTGGGAAAGCATGAGTGTAGTTGCCATAGACCCCGCAAATAGAACAAGGATGGTTTGTTCGTAAATTAGGATTTTTGGCTTGCTTGGGCGGCCGATCAGGGTTTTGGTTGGCAGGTGCCGCGTTATTGTTGTTTGGGGGATTGGGAGGTTGACCACCTTGGTTTGGAGGAGGGTTTTTCCCATGGTTACGGCCTTTTCCATGGTTTTGCTGGCCTTGTTGGCGCTGGTTATTTTGGTTCTGCTGGAGATTCTGTTGGGTGTACACTTGCCCTTGGGCAGCAGGTGGGTTCTGGGGTTGTGCAGGTGCGGGAGCAGGTTGCGATGGATAATTAGTAGGTGGAGGCTGCGCAGGTGCTAAACCTTGTGGGGGTTGTTGATACGTTTGCGGAACGGGTTGTGGGTTGGCCGCAGGGGCAGCCTGTGGCGGGTAATAAGCAAGTGGGGCTTGAGAGGACACAGGAGCTGGTGCAGCCTGTGGGTGGTAATATGGATGAGGCGCGACTAGGGGGGCGTAAGCGGGGGATGCATGACCAAAGCATTAAGGTGGACATGAGGGTCTGTGGGAATGATGGTGATGGGCCATGGGAGCATACGAATTGGTTGCTTCAGACTGAGATGTAGCCCGCGAAAGGTCGGGGCCATAGCTAGGACGTGAGTTATGGAAAAGGGTTGGGGATGCGAGGCAATACGGCCAATGATGCCATCTGCGGCATGGGATGCCCTCAGCGCATCGTGTCGGGAGGAATCGCCATGAGGGGCATCAGGTATGATGGAATACAGATAACCCGACTAGGCGTAAATAAGGTCAAATTGTTGGACTTTGAGGATAGCCTCTTCTTCGGACTAGGGTCGTTTAGATACCACATCCTTGGCAATGATAGGAAGGAGAGATTTTAGAAACCAATCTAAGAAGATACAGTCATCTAACTTGATTTTGCAGAGGCTGTGGCATCGACGCCACTCATGAATGTGGTCAGTGATGTGGGTAGCCATGTTTTGTCTGCAAGACAGTAGGATCTCGACTCCCATGTCGTAGCGGACAGGTAACTGAAAGAACTACAGGAAAGTCAAGGCAAGGGAAGTAAAGGTGGCATGGGTCCCATGGGACTACTCGATGTACCACTTAGTTGCAGAGCCAGTGAGGGTGCACTGTAACAAGTGGAGGCGGACAAAGTCGTCCACTATGGAGTTGGAGGAACACCATAGATGGAAGGACATAATATGGTTTTGGGGGTCTTCACCTGCCTTTCCCTCAAACTTAGGGATGTCGGAGGGGAGCTTGGTGGGCATGTGAGGCCACGCAGGGTCGTGTCTGATGGGATCGTTAGTCAGTCTAGCTAGGTCAGGAAGGTTGAGACTAGCCATGAATGGAAAACTAGTAGAAGGATGTGACATACTAGTGGTTGTGACCATGTTGGGGCCAATGCCCCCAAGTGGGGGGGCTAGGTTTGGGATGTTGCCCCCAAGTAGAGGAACGAAAGTGGTATGGGACGGTCCTGCACCACCAAGGGTAGTGTGAGTCACTGATGGAGTGGGGATAGGTATGCCAGCTACTGGAATGGGTACAGTGATCAGAATGGTAGATGTGGGTCCCATTGAGGGCATACCCAAAGCAAGTGTGGTAGCTGGTGTGGTGGTGGATGCTCCACCAATGGTCTCTACAAAGAAAGGGGTGGAAGTCATGCCAGCCATGGGGCTGGTTGGTGCAGTGTAAGTGGGGTTCTCAGACTCTGTCTCAGAATCAGAGGTAAAATAAGGGGCGTCTAGATCAGGTGACGGAGTTCTATGCCGTTGACAAGTGGAGTCAAGCGACAAAGCTTGAGATCTATGATGAGTGGTATAAAGTGATGAAGATCTACGTCTATGACAGGTGATGTCAAGTGAACCGTGCTGTGGGGGCTCACCCCGGAGGCGCCGAGAATGTCTCGGTGACTCAATGGTGACAGATGGATTCGAGTATCTGGGGGTTGTGTTGAGTGAAAAAATAGCTCAAAAACCCTAATGCAACCGAGTGTGCAGAAGGAGAGCTCAAAAAATATGGCACTCAGGCCAACAAACAACTCAAAACACTTACTGCAACAGCTGTGCTACAATAAGTGGAGTATCAATAGAAATGGTCAGAATACCAACAAGTAGCAGGTTTCCTAGAAAATAAAAATAGTGGACTCGCTACACCAAAAGGAGGTAAGGGAGCATGTAAACACCTAGCTAAATAGTATTCTGACTCAACTAGACATATCCTCTACAAGGTGATGAAATCCAAGTCAGACAATATGGATAGTAGAGCCAAGTGGCTAAAGATATCCCCCTACCGGGAGGGACACCGGGTAGTCAATCCTAGAACAAAAGCAACTAAGATACCCCTCTCATGAGACGTTCAGTTGGGTGAATCTGCCATTTGGTTCCATCGCCGCTATATGCCCATACGAGTGATACACTGAGAACTGTGAAAGGTATCCTTCGGTTACTGAATGGATTGCGGTATTCCACTCAGGCTTCCGGAATCAGTCTGGGGACTTCAACCCTCCTAGGGGAGAGGCCTTCCTGATAAATTGGTTTTAAACTGTGTCAAAAAATAGTAGGGGATTTTGGTTCCCTAATGGACAACAGCTATGTCTCAAGTGTAAGCAACCGAGGGGTGTTATTTGGATGCCTATCCCCCCGATCCTACCTAACTACAAAAATTCTTATGTGTTCCCTAAGTGGGGTTAGAATGTTGGTTGTGTTAAGTAGTATTTTAGGGCTCACTTGAATTAGATGACATAGTGTGTGCGTGTGAGATGATGAACCCAAGTAAAAGTTCCACGGGGTGGGCAACTTTCTAACTAAAAATATCAATGCAGAAATTGAAACTTTAAAATGCAAAATTTTCTCTTTTTAATTAAAATGCTAAAATTTTAAAAATATTCTGTAAATGCAACAGAAATAATACTGCAGAAAAAAGGTTGTAGGGAAGTATGGCCGCAGATAGGACAGATGGCTGTGCAGGTGCAGAAAATATAGCAGCAAAGTGCTGGGTTCAAAACAGTGAAAAAAAGTGCAGAAAACAGACCGCAGGTTTGTGGCAAATCTGAGCGGTCGGACCACGGGAAACAGCTCGACAGTCACGGACGGGTTGCGGGATTTTGGCCGAAAGACGCAAGCAGACCACAGGAAAAGGGTCGAAAGTCGCAAGCGGATTGTAGGAAAATGGCTGAAAGCCGCAAGCGGGACGCGGGAAAAAGGCCGAAAGATGCAAGCGGGTTGCAGAAAAATGGCTGAAAGCCGCACGCGGGACGCAGGAAAAAGGCCGAAAGACGCAGGCGAGTTGCAGAACAATGGCTGAAAGCCGCAAGAGGGACACGGGAAAAAGGCCGAAAGACACAGGCGGGTCACAGGAAAATGGCTGAACACCGTAGACGGCCCGCGGAAAAAGGGGTTAACAACCGCGGTTGGACCGCACGAAACAAGCTGATAGCCGCGGTCAGATCGCAGGTAACAGACTGAAAACCGCTGGTAGGTCGCGGGAAACAGTCTGAGAGCCGCAGTCGAATTGCAGGTAAATGCCTGAAAGACGCGGTCGGAATGCAACTGCGGGGGCAAAAAAAAAACGCGGTTTACGACAGCCGAAAGGAAAAAACAGAAAAATATTGCAGAAAATTTAAAACGTTTAAAACTTTAAACTATAACCAGAAATTCAAAGGAACACAAGGGGAGTCACCAAAACTGTAGCTAGGGTTTTCACCCTAGTTTGTGCAAATGAGCACCTACTGAGGAGAAGGGCCTCCTTAGTAGCAGTTCATAAAATAGTAAATAAAAGCAGTAAAACAGTATGAAATTTAACCTAGCATGAGCATTAACATAAATAATAAAACATGAAAATATGGAAAAAGATTTCTCTTTTTGTATTAAAGATTACCTCAGGTGTAGAGGTTGGTGAATCCTTTACAGCAGTCCAAGAGGGTTGCTTCCAAGCTCCAGTTTTGTTCCTTTCTCTTTCTCCAAAGGGTTTTGGAAATGGGCCAAAGGGGCACTCAAATGTGAAAGTAGATCAAGGGTGAGCTAGGGTTTCAGGAGTGATTTTGGCAGAGTAAGGGTGTGGTTGATTGTGGATATGAAATGAGGGGCCTCCATCACCTATTTATAGGTTTTTAGTGGTGGAGTGCTGACCCATGGTTTTGGGCACCATATGGTTTAGGTCAGCTGTATAGGGTTTTTGCTTCCTTTTTCCCTCTTTTTCCTCTTTTTTGTATTTTTTATTCCCTTTTTAGAGGGTTTTTGCTATTTTGGAGGAATTTTGGATTATTTTGGGGGGAAAAGGGGTTTTTTGGCCTTTTGGAGGCTTTTTAATGAGTTTTTAAGGTTTTGGAGGCAAATATGGCAGGAAATATGGACAAATGAGTCATGTAATGGGGTAGATGAGGTAGTGAGCACTTTTTGGGTGTTAACACATACCATGCACCACTATTGGAACATAACGACTTACAGACAACATAAACCGAAGACATCCATCTAGATGTTCATGATCATCTTCCTTGCGACACCATTGTGGGATGATGAGTACACCATATAAGGACGAACACAATTCCCTTGTGTCAGGTGGCCAAATACAGACATATTGCAGCACAAGGAAAATGGTACTCTCCTACTGAACTGACCGACAAGTTTCCTCATCTGCACGAGCAAACAATGGGGACAATTGTTCCTTAAGAAAGGAGGTATGATCCACCCAGAAGTTGGAATTATTATCAGATGCCAACATCAACTTCGACAAGTTCAATGACTTCAACAAGTTCCTTGACTTCGACAAGCTCAACGACTTTGAGCACTTCATCAACTTCGACAAGCATTGAATTTGACATGCATCGTTGACATTTGTGACTGACGAACTATGACATATTGTCTCTCTGTCTTCAAGTTGACTGTAACGGATGAACTTCTGAAACTGTTCTAACTTCTCTTGTAACTGAACGTAACGGGAAGACAACCCAAGCATTCTCAAGCAAGGAGGTATGTTCCACCTAGAAGTTGGCATTATTGTCGGATGCCAACATCGAATTTGACAAGTTCAATGACTTCAACAAGCTCAGCGACTTCGACCACTTCATCAACTTCGACAAGCATCGAATTCGACATGCATCATCAATATTTGTGACTAATGAACTATGATAGATTGTCTCTCTGTCTTACAGTCGACCGTAACGGTTGAACTTCTGAAACCGTTCTAACTTCTCTTGTAACTGAACGTAACAGGAAGACAACCCAGCAGTTCTCAGCACTCTATTTAAGCATGTAAAATATTGTAATATACAAGCGGAGAAGAATCAAGAAGTAACAGAGTTCTCATTCCTGCATATTGTATATGTGTGTAATTTATTTCCTGATTTTCTTATTATTATGCTTCCTCCATAATAGTACCGATTCATTTAGTCGAACTGTTTTCCCCTTCGTGCACCTGGGTGCGTACGGATCATGCACAACTCTTTCTCAAAATTTTGGCATCCTTCAAATGAATGATGAATCTCCTATTTTTCTTCTTTCATTGCTTCATTTATAACTATAAATTCCTAACTATGAATTTCCATCGTACACAGTAATGCAAGGAGGGATAAGTGGTGTATCTCTATATCATGCACAATCATGGAGGAGATAGAGATTTGTTACAACCATAACAAGTACGATGGGAAATTCTAATACAATTTTCCAACCTGATAGCTATGATAATTTTTAACCGCTTCATTGTATGGTTGTGATTTCTTCCGGAACAACTGTGGAATTTTACCTTTTTGGAATTTTCTCCAATACACAAAATCAATAGATGGATCTCATTGGCTATCAGACTATCCCATCAGTGTTTACTTCAATGACTGTGATTGGATATCGGATTGTCCCATCCCAGTTACCTTCGATGGCTTTGATTGATTTTTGGACTATTCCATCATGGTTTTCTTTGAACTTCATCAGGAAAACTTTGACAGAGAACCCTAATAAGGTGCTTCTGATTAGCTATCGAACTGTCCCATCGAGGTTTCCTTCAAAATCCTTCAGAGAGAACTTTGATAGATAGCCCTGATAAGGTGGCATTGACTGGTTGTCAAAGTGTCCCATCAGGGTTTCTTTCAACGATTTGATTGGTTGTCGGATTGTCCCATCATGGTTTCCTTCAAACTCCATTGAAAAAAATCCAATAAAAAATCCTAATAAAGAAGCTTTAATTGGTTGTCGAGCTATCCCATTAGGGTTTCCCTTGGTGGATCTAATTGGTTGATAGACCATCCCATTAGGGTTTCCTTCGAACTCTTTCAAGAAGAAATATGACAAACAACCCTGATAAGGTAGCTCCAATTGGCTATTGGACTGTCCTATCGAGGTTTCCTTCGGTGACTTTGATTGGTTGTCAAACTTCCCTATTAGGGTTTCCTTCGGTGACTTAGATTGGTTTTCGGACTTTCCTATTGTGGTTTCCTTCGAACCCGATCGAGAGAAACTATGATAGACAACTTTGATTGGTTGTCAAAAAATCTTTTCTATCGTTGATTTAAGTTAACCTATGAACATGCCATTAGTGCGAAATGAATTGGGAGCATTGAATTCTTCCACCTTATGTCGATCATGCATGCTAGTGATGTTTAGTTCCTTTTATTTCACCTCGAGTTCCCTCCTCTGGTTGCTTGGTTCATCGGGCCTATTACTCTGGTACTTTTCTTGTTAAGTATGAATTATTCTCTCATCCTGAAAAATCAATTTCACCCAAGGAGAGCCATGGGCCATTTTTTGAATGTTAGATAGAAATTATGGTAACTCTTTAATGATTCATGATCCCCATAAACCTACTTAATACATTCCCTACATTCAAACAAGCAATTTGGTTGATTTGTAAAATTTGGCTTGTGGTGAGCCCATAGTGAGCCCCCCACGCAAAACTAGCTTTGGAAAATGAGCCACCCCTTTTAGGAAAAAAGATAGATGATAAACGCAAGTTTTCTAAAAATGATGCATGGATAGACTCTTCTTAACCGGATTTGTTTGTTATTGTGGGATATTTATAGTTTTGTGTTTTTTTCTTAAATAGATTCCTATTACAAAAACATTACGATATATGTCCAAGCAATCTTGTATTTCCTTATTAGTTACATGCTCCTAGATATGATAGTTATAATAGGCTACATTTTACATAATAGTACATAGTTGCAAGTTACATATTGTTTTTCATTTTAGCTCAACATTTGAATCGGCAATGGCTACCAAGCTAGAATTGGGATGGGCTCCCCATACCAAATAGTGTGAATTCTAATTCGGACATCACATTGGAGAGAACCCTTGGTGTTGAGGAGTGTACTTTTCCCATGTCCACCTCCTTAAAGTAAATTCCTCTGCACGTTTCCCAATTAAAGAATTTTTTTAGTTTATTTTCACTTCTCTCCAAATATCCAATTATTTCAATTTTTTGTTTATCAATAAAACCAATATCTTGCAGATGCTTCCTTTTACTCTATAAATTTTTTATTAATTATTTTGTAGAAGGCATAGATAGTGCATAGTTCCTTGGTCTATTGACACTCAACCAAAGGCGTATCTTTAGTTGTTTATTGTTTCCTTCAACTTCTTCATGGAGGAGGGTAAAGCAACATGTCCCAACAATAAGATATAGTAAGTGTTCATAGTATGGAGGGGTTGAATCAACAAGGATAAATGTTCATGATAGTGCAATTAATACCATGTAATCAAATTTTACATAAATGGACCAAAAGGTAAATACCTACATAGTCACACACAAGATGAAAAAGCAGAAACATAAAATATTTGCAATGGTGTTTATATTGTAGAATACTTTGAAGGGAAAACCCCAACTATTAAAAACTCATTGCATTTATGTGAGTGCATGGGAGTGGTATAAGGTTCCATTATATAAGGTTTATGCATAGCCACCTCATAAATGAGGACCGCCATTGACTAAGAGACACCACCACATTAAAAAATTGAACACTAACCCAGTAACAATCTCATTAATGAGGATCAATCAATGAAATGAAGTATAATGTCAAATATTCCAACGTATATGTTCATTAAGATAAGATTAACTAATTAGGTGAAAAAATGGGGAAAGTGTTGGTTGTGGAGACTAATTATCTTCCTAATTTAGAGGTCTTATTTCAACAGTGTTTGGATCCTAGTTCTTAAAGAAGGGAGCTCTCCACCCCCAATTGAGGGTTCTGGGGCGGATCCCCTGAAGACATTTTTAGAAAAATGCCTAGTATAATTTTGTAGTGAATCTTGATCGTTCATCATTAGGTTGTAAATTTGACAATAGAAGTTATGTTATGATTTTTTTCCCTAGAAGGAAAGCCTCTTTCATGTATGAGGGAATTTATTGCGAGTATGTATTGTGAAAGATCATTGTGACTGAGTGAGAGAGACAGTGAGAGAGTGAAGTGTAGGTCGCAATGGATGTGTTGCAAGTTGTATCCCTTCATTTTGTTGGATGAAATAAAAGAAAGGGTTAGCTATTTCTTTGTGGATGTATCCCATATCGGGTGAACTACGTATATTGGTGTTTCTCTTGTATTGTTCTCTTATATTTTTTATTTATGCATTTATTTTATTTTATTGCTCTGCTATCTTGTTTTCTAACCAAAAAGGTTTCCTAATTTTGTGGAGAATGTTATGTGTTATTTTTTTGGGGAACAAGCCTTCATCCCCCAACACAATCAAGACTATTTATTTGTATGGGGGATCTTAATATGATTTTTATTCTGTCCTCATCTTTTAGTGTGACAAAAAGAAAACCTTCATTGGATCCCATTGCAATAGAATCTTCCCTTGCAAAAAGTATGTGTTCCTTTTCATGATTTTTCCTATCTATGGAGTGTGACCTACACATTATATACTATGTATCATTTCCCCATACTTATCATCATATCTATATGGCACATTTAATATTAATCAAAACGAACTATTTATGCTTTCTCAGCTCTATATTATTTGGCAATGTCAATGGAATCTTAATGTTGGGAATATTGGTAAACGATCATTTGGAGTGATCAAAATTGAATAGTTTAGAACAAATGTTAATGATCAATTTAGAGAGATTTTTTGCACCCCAAGTTTAGGATCATGTTCTTGTAGAATGCAAAAGAGGTGGCCCACTAATTTCTAGGGATCACAATATTTGTTTCCCTTATTTGGAAACTTTGATGTTGACTTTGTCCTTACCTTATTAATTGTATCATCACATTCTAACTCAAGTATAAATAAGGCATCACTCTGTTTGTAAATGGTTGTCAATCTTATAGTAGCAAATCTAGTGGTACTCTCTAGTTAGATTGAGATTTGCACAACTAGTCTTATAGTTTGAGTCACAACAATATCCTACACCACTTCAATCTAATATTATAGCTCATTTTTTTGTATCAAGAATAAATAAGCCAATTTCTTGTGTTTTTCTTTATTATCTATTTTCGGATGTCTCTTTTATTTCTTTGTTTATGTTTATGTGCTAATTTGTTCCACTTACTTTCCTTATGTTCAATTAGTGCACTTTGTAATTCATATTAAAGTGTTAACCATACTAAGCTTCCCCTATGTGGAACCATTATTAGAATATCTCAATGGAGTTGTCTAAAAATTCTACGATTTAGATCGGATGATCATTTTTACCAGAATCCGATGTTTTTTTCTTTTACAAAATCAAAATTTAATTGTGTTTTATTGGGATTTTTGATGGTAGAAATGGATTCAACACCGTCAAAAACCCTTGGGACACCCAAAATTCTAGAATTTAACAGTTGTAATATGGATTTTGAAAAATTATGACTGGTTTTTTTCAAAATCTTGCCCGGAAAATCTATTTATTCCAGCTCAAATCGTAGAATTTTTAGACTATGGATATCTCAACAACGCATTATAACAAAAAATCACTATGAACAACAAAATCTTTATTGTTGTATTTAAAAACAACTAAGTTACATTGGCTAACTAAATCTCCCTATAGATTGAAGAGAAATGTGGTAGCTTTATAGTAGCAACCAAGCCATGATCGTAACTTGAATCAACTACAAAAATGAATCGTGGTTGCATTACTCAAAAAAACCTTTACCAAATGATTTCTTATTACAAGTGGAAAATGGATAATCACGTATTAAACAACAAGGTTTCACTATGCCTAACTTGGTGATTATGTTTTAAAGCAACCACATTGCATTACCTTTCTTAATGTCCTAAGAAATTGAAGTGAACTTTGTGACCAAAGTTCTAACGTAAAGAAAGCTCTTCCAAATGATTTATTAACATAGAGAAACCCAGTTAAGAAATTGAAGTGAACTTTGTGACCAAAGTTCTAACGTAAAGAAAGCTCTTCCAAATGATTTATTAACATAGAGAAACCCAGTTCAAATGATTACTGATTAGAGTTTTGGAAAAGGGGTGGCAGTACTCTTATGCGAGAAAGCGAGGGTGGTATTCTTATGGAGAGGGTCCTACAACGCCACTAGAATGCAAGTTAAAATAAAAGGTAGTAAAAAGTTAGGAGACCCTATACTACCATTTCTTATATTTTTTTTTTAATATTATGATGGAAAATTGTTTTTTTGAATTTTATCGTCTAATCATATCGATTGACTCAAAACCTTCCCTTTAAACTATACAGGGTTTAAACAAACAATTATTTATGTTAAATTAAATTCATCTATATATGACATATCTCTAATGTACATCATATACACATAAGCTAGAAGCGATATACACCAAACAAGATTGAGGTGCATCAAATAGGATATATTCTTACACACGCTTGCTCCATATTGCTTACCTAAATTATCACTATTGATATCCAATCTCATTTTTAAATGTAAGTCAAATATATGAGTTTTTTTTTTGCTTTTTGTAGCAAAATAGCTTTATGAATATATGAGGCCTCTTTTCCTTTTCTACCAAAATATCGTCTGTCGGTTTGCTCTGCATCATTTTGGTTATTTGCTTTCGAGCGAAGTTTTAGATTTATTTGACCTAGAAAGTTCAAACAGCCGCAGATTCTCTATCCATCAAGCTGTCTCGATTGGACGTGCTTTGTCCGTGTTGACTCTATTAAACGTGCTTCTTCCGTGTTGAATTGGACTTTTCATATTCTGCTTTCCCATTCGTGATATTATCAAGCTTTCTACCAATATTTGTATTCATAGGGTTATCGACATTTAGGGGAAGAAATGATTAATCAGCGTTGATATTTATTAAGTGCAGTGCAAGTTGGTTATTGTGTGAACTAACTATAGATAGTTATGTGTGAACTAACTATAGATAGTTACAGCCTACTGGCTCCATGCCCACGAGTCACGAAGCTGCCCATTCTATGAAAATGGCTTTTGTTGACCTCAAAGTCTTTGCCATAATTTAATGTTTCCAAAGAAAAATCCATAACCACCGTCTCGTGGATATCCCGGCATAACTTATAAAAAAATCCCAGTACTCATTTTCACGGTACCTTCTACGGTTTTTTTCTTTCAAATACAGAATATTGAAATGATTAATTTATCGAAAATGGATTAGCCAACAAAATTGATTGACAAGGAGGGGAAAGGGGAAGCAGTGGATCTATATGAAATAATCCAATGTTAGAACCAATTGAAACGATTACGTTGATTTCGTTCAGTTTTATAGACATTCTTGAACTGGCGCTCAATCTGTTGCTGTGAGATTGACCCCGAAGAGCCATCGGATAGCAGGTCACAAGAAGAACGATGCTTCCTCAAAGATCTTATTCGAAGGAAAGTCTACAGGGGCGGTAGGAGATTACCTCAAAATCTCTTGCTGTGAGGGGATCATTTTGTTTTCCCAACGCCTGATTCTATTGGTTTCATCTCATCTTCTCCCGATGGAATTATATGTTCCTCGCCTTCTTCCTTCCCTTCCTTCACACCTCTTCTTCCTCATCGTTACTGCATGCTGTGCCTCTCTATTCCCCTACTCCTTATGCTTGGACCCGCAATATCAGTATTGCCAAAATACTAGTATATGCGGGAATATGAAGAATATATCGTATCCTTTCGGTGTCGGAAATCGTGGATGTGGTCTCCCTACCTTTCAGATCGACTGTGTGCAGAACTCAAGCCTAGTAATCGCAATTCAGGGCCAGAATTACACAATACTATGGTTTTACCGGAATTATAACTCCTTCGATATTGTCGGGGGCGAGAAGTGCAAATTTTTAGATGAGCCCATTAACATGCAGATACCGTCCCCAAGCAATACAAGCACCACTTTCAGAACCATTCAACAGAATCGGACCCTAAACGTATACAAGTGTAGTACACAGGGTCAATTCAACTACTCAGGACTGCCCTCGATTTGGAAATGTAATGCTACTGTCTATTACGGTTTGTATGACACTAGGATTCCGACTCCCACGGGATGTTATAAGGAACAAGTAACAGTTAATACGGGAACTATGACATGGTGTTCTAATGATACAAAGACAGATGAACGTTGTAGATCATGTGAAGCAAGTAGAGGGATATGCGGTTACAACACTTCGGATTCAGCTTCGCCGTTCTTGTGCTATTGCAAGGATGGACCCCGTTCGTACAAATGCCCAGGCCACGGTATGCTCTATTTTAAATTTCCGCAAAACTTTCTGGGACTACAGGTTCAGTTAAAGATGTTATGATTTTATTCTTTGAGATCCAATAAATTGGGTTATTATAGGTAGCAGTATATGGCCCATCTCCATTCCTCTCATTTGAAGCTTATAATGTTGATATCAATAGGTTTACTGAACTTAAAGCATCATATCTACTTGTGAATCCTTCCCATTACTTATCATATCTGTGTTTTGGCCGCCTTACAGGTAGAGTTCTAAACAAGTCGGCCATAATACTAGTAGGTAAATTAATGATTTCTTCCCAGCTTGTTTATCAATTTTAACCCTACAGTGAATTAGTTTCAATTATTCTATGCGGCGTTGGACGAAGATCACATTGATATCAATCTCGTCATTCCACTGCAGGTTGTTCCGTGGGAGGAGTTGCGCTGATAGCGGTACTGTCCTCAGCGTATTATCTGAACAGAAAACCTCCTCGTAGCGGGGATCTTCCTAGACATTTGCCGGGGTGCGAGATGGGTAATTTGCCAATATTCTCTTACGAAGGACTTCGTCAGTCTACAAATTGCTTCCACGAGGAGAAAGAACTTGGCGTTGGAGGGTTCGGGTCGGTGTATCTGGGTAAACTTTGGGACGGGCGAATGGTGGCCGTAAAGAGACTTTATCAGGATAACTGTAGGAGACTCGAGCAGTTCATCAACGAGGTGAAGATATTTTCGACCTTGAATCATCCACACGTTGTTCGTCTTTATGGCTGCACCCCTGCAGACAGTCCAGAGCTGCTGCTCGTATACGAATTTGTCCCAAATGGGACCTTGGCCGATCATCTTCATGTCGATCGCAAAAAACCCAAGGGATTACCATGGAACACTCGCTTGAACATTGCTATTCAAACAGCCGAGGCGTTGGCTTTCCTTCACGGCCTTGATTCGCCTATATTCCACAGAGATGTGAAATCCTCTAATATTCTCTTGGACGAGAATTTGGATATCAAATTGGCTGATTTTGGGCTTTGCAGGCTTGCGCCTGTGGATGCCTCCCATGTCACTACTATCCCCCAAGGCACGCCAGGGTATGTTGACCCAGAGTACTATCAGTGCTATCAGCTGACTGATAAATCCGATGTCTACAGCTTCGGGGTCGTGTTGGTGGAGATTATCTCTGCTAAAAAAGCGATGGACATAAATCGGAACAGAAGGGAAATAAACCTTGCTAACTTGGCGATAACGAAGATTCAAGAAGGGACTTTGAATGAACTAGTGGATCCGCATCTGGAGATTGAAGTGAATCATGAGGTGAAGGCAATGGTAAGTACAGTTGCAGAATTGGCCTTCAGATGCCTCGCGTCAGAGAGGGATGACAGGCCCGATATGAAGGAAGTTGTTGCTCAGCTTCAGGAAATCAGACAGTCGTGTGGTACTTCAACTGGTTCAGGTGAACAACAGTTGGCATCGTTTTCTAACATCAAACAGGTAAACACAGCGCCATTATCTCCCATATCTGTGCAAGACAAGTGCCCCAGCATAAGCTCCACTCTCAACATCACTGCATGAATTTTCCGTTTTGCTTAAAAGTCATGCTTATGAGTTATGGATATAAACTCCCAGATTTAATAGCCGCATGTAATTATTGGTTTTGTATTTTTATGTTTTATTGCTTTTATTATGCTTACCAACCATCCTTGACTTTTAATTAGATTGTAGTGGCTAATTAAATTTGGTTTTGTGAAAATTATGTACTAAAACAATTATTAGAAAATTTTGAAAATGATGTAAAATGTTTTTAAATATAATTATAATAATTATAATGTGTTAATATCTTTAATTTAATTAATTTAATATGGTTTTATAAAAATTTGTGAAATAATTTTTTTAATTTTTAAATTTCATTCCTGTGTTACATTATTATCCATTCTAGGTTTATTTAATGTATTTAAAAATTATTGATAAAAAAATTTATTACAGTAATAATAAGTGTTTTTCTAGATTGTATGAGAATGAAACAAGTGTAGAGATTGATTTTATGATATTGTTTCAAATTTGAAATAAGTAATTATAAAAAGAATAAATATAAAAAATAAGTGGCAACTATATATAGTTAACTAATATTGCATGAATAACACCATTTCTTACAACACTTACCTTGTTAACCCACCACAAGTTAAATGACTATGCTAGTTTTATAAATACCATTCTCAATTCTAACTTCTCATTTCAAAATACACAATTCTAACTTCCCGTCTCAAAAAAATAGTTTGGTTCGATGATTGTGACCACTCTTTTGGTTATTGTCAAAATTGCATAATTCTACGACTTCTTTAGACCACTAATTTATTTTATTAAAATCATAAGAGTCACTACGAGTATAAATATTAATATGTACTTAAATACAAAGCAATGGCCATCACAATAAAGTTGTTAAAACACTTTTTTTTTCTTTTTTTTCCTTCTTTTTAAATTGTGGGAACCTCTGCAAACCAACCAGCGAGCGTTGGTACTGAACCACTTGGATATCAAACCCACGATCCGGAGCTAGCCTAAATGTTGAACAGGTTTTCAGCGAGAGTACAGCCACCACCGCAGTCGTACGAGCTTTTTCTGAGGTGCAGTTTTCTGAAGGAGCTTACGCCCGCCGCACCTCCCCCCCTGGAATCGAATGTTAAACACTTTTTATAACCGTTAAAATGATTCTCGAACCGAATGTATTGTTGATGTACAATTTGTAATTGTCCATTTCCCCATTTCTTATAGATAGTTCAAACAAATGGGATTGTCTTTTATTTTTCCATTTGCATATTATCTCTACTTTGGTGAGTGAAATTGAAAATCATAAATAGTTTAAATAAATGGTTTCAAGGATCTTTCACCCATTTATTATAGATAGTTCAAACAAATGGGATTGTCATCTTATCTCAGGCCATTTGCATTTTATCTTTATTTTACTAAGTAAAATTGAAAATCATATATAGTTTAAACAAATGATTTTAAGGATTTCTTACTATGAAATCAATTGTAATACCTTTATTAGAAATACAATATTTGTTGGTTGAAATTGGAAATCATTTACCCTTAAAACAAAGGGAATGTCTCAAGGATCCCTCACTATGAAATCAACCTCAAATAATAAGCCGTAAATGATAATGTAAAGTGTCATGCAAGGTAAGGAAACAAAGGATGTGTGGTGAGTGGGCTCACTAGAGGGTTCTTTTCAATAATAATAACAATTATAACTAGTAATTTCCCTTAAAGGTGCAAAGATACACTGATAGGTTGTTGTTGAAGGGTGAAATGGTTGAAAAGGGGAAACTAAAAGTGAATTGGTGTTTTTGGAAAAAAACCCTAAAATTAGCCCATGGGCTAAATTTTGCCCCGAATTTTTTTCCCTGTCAAAAGAAAACCTCAATCAAATGAAATTTTTAGTCTCCAATACTAAAGTAGCTTCTAAGATGAGGAATATTGATCAAGGTCGAGATACCAATAGAGGAACCAGTCAGTTAGGTAGGTTGGGTTTGGTTTTGGGTTTCATAAATTTATATTGCAGTCATGAAAGTTTTCGCATCGAGGTTATGTTTGCATATTCTTGACCAAGTCTCCATCAATTACTTACTTGCATCCTCTTACAAAAAAATCAATCCTGAAAGTTTTGGTTATTAAGACATTCTGGTACAACATAATTGATCCAACTATTATGTGGCAATATCGTATTATTCAAGATCTCTTTTATGTGGAACATACTAATAATTATTAAATGTTATTAATACAAAATCCTCTTACATAATTTGGGACAATCAATGGACAAATTGGTCAAAGATCATAATCTAGGATGATCAATGGACAAATTGGTCAAAGCTCATGATATAAAAAAGGTTGCCACTGTGGTAATTCAAAAGTTGAATCATAATGTAAAACATATTGCAATATATAGAAAACATTAATCAAACATATTTTCATTTATCCAACATTAATAGATAGAGAACTAATTGAGTCACCCCAAATCAAACCATCCTGTGTCATTCATCAAAAAGCGAAAAGAGCATTGTTAGTCATGTCAGACACTTTTTTCAACTTGCACAAGGGCCAAGTATTCAAATAGCATGTCTAATTAAGAAACTAATTAAAATAAATTGACTATAAAAGTAACCAACCATTCAATATCTAACAACAAAAATACATCCATACTCAACCATGGACAAAGTTCAAAGCATATCTTGAGTACATAGATCAAGTTTGGGGCATATCTTGAGTATACAAGTGAAAGAGCTATATTGTAGAGTATTTGCAACAAACAGAAAGTACAAACTCAATTTGCAATCAAAATCGATGATAGAGTATTATACATGACTTGTAATTATAGAAAATACAACATCGATGTTTCTATCCCTGTGCATTCATCTCTAAATATGCATTTTCCATGATGCAAAATGATCCTGGTGAAAAAGGTCAAGTTGACCATTGCTTAACTATGTAGTTACATGCTCATCTACTTCTATTCAATTTTCACATTTGAAGTTATTCACCCAGTGCAAATGTAGGAGTCATTTGTAATACCATTTCAACTGCAAAGTTTCCTTCTTGAATAGTTCTCATGCTTCATCTGGAAATAATGTTGTTTCTTCTACACTTCAAGTTCAATTTTCATAACCTAATTGACAACATAATCTTTCTTTGATATTTATTAACTTCACTAGATTTGCATTTTTTTGGGTTGGTAAATGATCATTTTGTTAAGGAAATGGGCTTGCATTTGGCCTATAGGTGCCACTCCCAAGGGAAATCTAGTATGTCAAAATTCCCCAATACTTGAACCTAGTCTCATATATTTAGATATGGGTCGTCAAAATCACCAGTACTTCCAACTAGCTTCGGATGTAGTAGTTAAAGTTGGCTTGCTGCATCGACGTAGAAACATGCCTTTGGGGGGATTTGAACCTAGATCCTAGCTCTGAATGTGATTTCATTAACCACTTCACCACAACACACTTGTTGGCGCAGATCTACTTTGACTAGGGTTCACTCAGTTAAACACCAACAAAACCCAATATACCAGCCCAAAAGGGTTTATCCCTTTCGACAACACCTACGAAACAGATGAGATCTCACCCGAGGTATCTATGGGAGATGTAGGAACCAATTTTCTTAGTTGCGAAGGGAAGCAACAGAAAAATAACATCCATGATATTCTAGACTTCGACAAAAAAATTTACTTGACAACTTGCCAATTTGCATATATATTTCATTTAGCTACTATAACTTATATTCATTGACATGACAATCATACACATTAATCCATAGTTATTCAACAATACTCAAATGGATAACAACATACACATCACATCATCACAATAAACACACATAATGAACACCAGATGTAATGTGGAAACCCAAATGAGAGAAAACCACAGAGGCACTTTCTTTATTCATGAGTCGCAGTCAAAATAAGTACTTCATGTTTTACAATGACTTACAGATTTCTCCTTATTTGACAATGGATCTACAAACACAGCCTACAGGTCATGCGACTCTTCTCCTTTACAGTCAATATCTTAGACATACAAAACAAAGCTCACAAAAATATTGAACATCAACTAGCTAACTAATTCACTAACAACCTCAAAAATCCCAACCCTTTACATATTTATAGGGCGCACATAGCGTGTCCCACTCCCACTACTCCACTACTCAACTACTCCACTCATAAATGTAAGTGGACAAAATTCCCAACTAACTCACTTAACTCCACCCTTGACATAGTCAAAATGCCCAATTTCCTAGATTCTCAACCGCTACGTCAGAGTTGATTGTTCTTCGTCGGACCACTTCTCCTTGGCCTTGTTCACACCAAAAATTCATAAAAATTTACCCCAAAACTTGACCTGGCCCAACAAGCGCCCAACACTCACATGTGGCTCATCCCGAGCCACTTCAAGATTGTACTGGTGGGTTTCTATACTTCACCTTAAACACCGAAAAATTTCGCTAAACAATTCTTCAACAGTCTACTGAACTCCATCCTGATGCTGGAATACTTCTTGCACCAGATCCCCTATAAGGTGAACGTTTTTCTACTTGTCGCCCCATTCAGCTGCTTCCTACACTTTCCTTCTCGTACTATTAATGATTTGCAACACCTTCTCTGCTTCTCCCTATAGCTCTTTAACTAATTCAGTTCATCGCTATTGCTCCCCTCTCAGTTGGTTAACTTCTTGTTGGAGCTTCTTGTTCTCTGGTACCTTAATCAATTTCCCGGCAAGTGATAGAGTCAACAGTTGATTCCTCAAATTTGTCATTTTTTTTGTTTCTCTTCAAACCTAACGATAATATTCTACAGCTCTTCGGCATCTAGTAATGGGGCCCATTCTTGTGTGGCTTCTTCAAATAGTGTACCACATTCACTTTCGCAGTCCTTAATGGTTCTTACTACTTCAGTAACCTCCTCGCTTTGCTCCGTTGTGACCTTCGATGGGGTACTTGGTACCAACTTCGCGTCTAACTCACCAATATTTTTGTGGAACTCCAAAAGGACTCTGGTCAGTCTCTTCATCTTCCTCAATAGCCATATCGTCGACTACCTCAGCCTTAGGTATTGCGTGGAAAGATACCATGACAACATTTTGTAGTTTCTCCTTCTCTTTTACAACTTCCTCCCACTCCTTCCTCAGCTTCTTATCACACTTCTCCTATAGTGTAGTATGCTGCATGCGATACTTGATCATTTCTCCATATCGACAAGATGTCGTTGAAGGTTCGACAGCATGAACATTTGCAGTACTGACAACTATAGATCAATATAACTTAATTTATGGCCTTGTTCCTGTAGGCCTACATCACCGAAACATCACTGAAACTTAATGCTCTTGACAAAAATTGTATTTCACTTCCTGTCGTAGTAGTAGAATCCTATGGCATTGCATGCTCATCATACCATCCCTTAGTTTGATACGAGGCTCCATTCTAAACTAGAGCTAAACTAAGTCCCTGGATATCTCACCGTGTTAATTTTTCGATAATTTCATTCAATATTTTCTAGCATCACTAAGATAATAACATGTACAGCATATCAATCATAAACACAAGAGACAATAGACACAGAGTTTCCTCGGGGAAAACCGAGAAGGTGAAAAACCCTGCAACTTCCTCAAAGATAGAATAAGCCACAAACCAAGATCACAATGATCAAACCCAAAGAGATGTCTCTAGCATATACTCCTCCTCCTCCACTTGTTCGCCACTTTCTCTCTTAGCTATGTGATCTTGAGAAGTGAGTGAATGAATAGAATGAGAGAGGCACACCCTCTATTTATACATTGACTTGACCTGCCAATAAACTAACAAGGCCGACTTCCTAAGGAAGTCTAATAACCCAACCACATGACCTAACTACGACCGACCCCACACTGGTGGTCTAATAACCCATCAATACAAATGACGACACTTACAATGTAACTTGTGACACTTGAAAATACAAATGACGACACTTCCAATCATAGGAATAATACATCTCTGTTGGATATACAATAAAGTACAAATGTAATACAGAAGTGAATATCTTCCGAAGTTACAAATACATCAACACTCCCTCTTAACTAGGAAGTTATTCTTTCGACACAGGTCATCAATACATATTAGCGCAAGTCTTCAATTCTGGAGTTGGATCATCATCACTGGATCATGGGGCATCATCATCACTACTGCTGCACTCAACATCTCGATCACTGGGCTATCTATGAATTCTTCTCGTCATAGGAAGTTCTACAGAGCTAGCGCTTTTTCATGATGGTTGTAGGCCTAGCCTCCTGCAAGTCTTCATCATCACTGGCCATACTATGGAATCCTCAGGACTTATTACGTGCATCAACAAAACCTCAAAAGAGCATCCTAGCTCAGACTATAGGATCTCCCAGGATCTTTTACATGTTGACTATCACAAAACCTTAAAAGAGTGTCTTGCAACCTACAAGAACTCTAAAGAGCATCCCAGGACTGATTATGAGCTTACTGCTCAACATATCAGATCTTCAGGGCTGATTACATGTGACCCCCACCACAAAACCTTAAAAGAGTGTCCTGCATCCTGCAAGAACTCTATAGAGCATCCTAGCATAAACTATAGGATCTCCAGGGATGATTACATGTGGTTAGGAAAAACCTTTAAAGAGTGTCTTGCAACCTGCAAGAACTCTAAAGAGAATCCTAGCACAGACTATAGGATCTCTAGGGCTGATTACATGCCTCTAGTAGCAAAACCTCGAAAGAGGATCTTGGCTCAGACTATAGGATCTCGCAGGATCTTTTCTATGCTACATGCACAACCTGTCCATGGCCACGGAGTACCAACCTGATACTCATGATCATACCGATCATCATCATATAGTACATCACCCTGATGCACATCATCATCGCATGATCATCCTGATCATCGTCACAGCATTATCCTGATGCATATCATCTGGAGTGTCGTCCTGATACTCATCACGTATGATCATCTTGATCATCATATCATCGTCCTGATGCATATCATCTGGAGCATCGTCCTGATACTCATCACATATGGTCATCCTGATCATCATAGCATCGTCCTGATGCATATCATATGGAGCATCGTCCTGATACTCATCACATATGATCATTCTGATCATCATAGCATCGTCCTGATGCATATCATCTGGAGCATCGTCCTGATACTCATCACATATGATCATCCTGATCATCATATCATCGTACTGATGCATATCATCACTCATGATCCAACTGATCATGTAAAGCATCCACCTGATGCATATCATCACACATTATACACCTGATCATGTAAAGCATCCACCTGATGCATATGATCATCTTGATCAATATCATGCAGAACATCATCCAGAGCATCATCCTGATGCTCATCATACAACACTTACATCCACAGCCATGGGAAGGACCCTGCTATCACCATGCTTGGAATGGCTCCTGCAAATGTGTCCATCACTTCTTCCTCGAAGTATCTTCTATCTGAAGAACACCAAGCCTCTCTCTAAAGTATTCAAACTTCACTATGGATAGTGGTTTAGTCAACACATCTGCAATCTTCTCATCCATCGCAACATACATGAGCTTCACTGCTCCTCTCTGCACCATATCCCTGATATAGTGATATTTTATCTCAATGTGCTTCGACCTGTCATGGAACATCGGGTTCTCAGACAACTTCACACTGCTCTGGTTGTCACAGAAGATACAGGTAGCATCCAACGGGAGATCAAATAACTCAGACAATAGCTTCCTCAACCATATTGCCTCACAATTGGCTGAACAAGCTGCGACATACTCTGCTTCAGCTGTACTCAGTGCTACGTAGGACTGGTTCCTGCTAAACCAAGAGATCACACCTGATCCCATACTTTCTAGCACTACCTGCCCAATCTGAATCAACATAACCCTACAGGTTAAACTTTTGATTCACATCATACTTGAGCCCATAATCAACCGTACCCTTCAGGTACCTCAGAATATACTTCACATCAATTAGGTGAACATTTCTAGGATCCGTCAAGAACTGGCTCAATGTGTTCACCACAAAGCAAATATCTGGTCTCGTGTTCGTTAGGTACATCAAGGACCCAATCATCTGATGATACACCGTGACATCAATCGACTCAGATGAAGCATCACACAGAAGCTTTAGGTTCGATGCCATAGGTGTGTCCATGGCCTTGCAGTCCATCATCCCAAACCGCTTCAGGATCTCTAATACATACTTCCCTTGTCCAAGGAAGATTCCATCTGCACTCTACCACACCTCCATGCTTAGAAAGTAATGCATCATCCCCAAGTCCTTCATCTCGAACTCGGAAGCAAGCTTCCTCTTCGTGTTGGCAATCAACCCATCCTCACCTGTAACAAATAGTTCATCCACATACAGTAATAGTATCACTGGATTGCCTTCCTCAACCTTGTAGTAAAGGTTGGAATCTGCTTTGCTCTTAGTAAAGCCCAAAATGGATAGGAAACTGTCTATCCTTCCATACCATGTCCTAGGTGCTTGCTTCAATCCATACAAGGCTTTCTTCAATCTGCACACATATGACTCGCTATTATGTGTCTCAAAACCGAGTGGCTGCTCCACATACACTTCCTCTTCGACTACACCATTCAAGGAAGCTGTCTTGACATCCATCTAGTGTATCTTCCACTTCATCACTGCAGCCAAAGTAAGTACTGCTCTGATGGAAATGTATCTGGCTACAGGATCAAAAGTCTCTTCATAATCTATTCCCTCTTTCTGGGAGAAGCCACGAGCTACTAACCTCACCTTTTATTTCTCTATGCTACCATCTGCAGCATGCTTGATCTTATCGATCCACTTTGAAGTCACAACAGACTTCCCTTCAGGTCTTGGGACCACATCCCAAACATCATTCTTCATGATCGACTGATATTCCTCGATCATGGCATTCTTCCATTACTGCATCCTGAATCCTGGGAACTTTAGATTCTTCAATATCTTCAATAGATAGTTTTCTTTGAACTTTGTTGCTGGAACAAATGTTGTAGTCCTTCTTTTGTAGGTGATTGTACACGATCTTTCCTACAATTCAAATTCAATTGCATAATTAGAAACTTCTCATAGTTTTCAGAACAAAATCTTACACATAAGAATATATTTCATACAGTCATGCAATTATCTTTAGTCAATGCTTCAATACAACTTTTATCCATATCCTCTAACTTTCTAGATGCCTTCCATCTCTACCAAAACATTGTTAAGAGTTTGCACTACTCCCAACATGTCAACAAAGAGGTTTCATTCTAGATAAGTAGCAATGGAATGTTGTACAGTGCCATAAGTCACTTACCCATTACATGCATATTAGTAGTATATTGTTCATTAATGCAATTATTCTAATATGCATAATACACAACCTAAGTCTAGGAGCATAAGTAAATACATCATTGAACAATATTATTTAAACAATTAGATATACAAGAAATGACAATTCAAATACTTATCTTTGTTTGTTTGTTGGGTGGACTCCCTCTCAATCTTTGCTTTCTTGCAGGAGCTGCTGGAGTCCGACTTTGAAGTAGCTTCTTCTACTCCTTTCTGTTTTGAATTGTAAGGAGTGTTCAACTCCCTCTTAATCCCTAAATCACCACTCATATAACTGGATGACATCGGACTGCATACATCAGAGTGGATAATTTCCAAGACTCCTTATGCCTTGCTTTCACTGTTTGGAAATGCTTTCTTTGTGTTCTTTTCTTTTGTACATCCTTTGCAAACACCTTCATGCTTTGACTGGATTTCAGGAAGACCTTTTACTGCTTTGCTTGCAATTGGTAGTTCCCTATAGTGCACATGAGCAAGCCTTCTAAGCCAAAGTTCACTTGGCTCCATGGATTCATGTACCATGGCATGTTCAGGTTGTCCCTTAAATTTGTACAATCCTCCCTCTTGCTCTCCAATCACCACCGCATCATCTAGTGTCTTACCCTTTGGCCACATGAGTACTTGGCCATCTATAAATGCAACTCTAATTCCCTTTGCATACAAAGATGATATGGAGAGAAGATTCTTCTTAAGTTCGGGTACATATAAAACATCTTTCATTTTCAAAGACTTCCCAGAGTCTAACTTGTAGGAGGCTTCACCACTTCCTTTTATAGGATATTGATAGTCATCCCCAAGTTTCACCTTATGGGGTGACTCATGTTCAGATAGGTATACAAAGGATTCTTTAAATCCTGTCATGTGTTTGGAATCCCCACTATCAATAAGCCAATCATCACATCCATGTGAGATAGTACCTGTGAGAGCAGAGATCAGCACCTATTCTTCCTCACTTGAAGAGTCTTCACTTTCTATCTTAGTCTTCTTCTTGGAAGGTTCATCATCCTCAGCAGCATGAGCATGATATCTTTTCTTGTTGTTGTTGTGGTTGTTCTTTTTGTTCTTAGGACAATCTGAAGCAAAGTGTCCTTTATCATCACAAATGAAGCATCGAACATGAGAGAGGTCTTTCTTCTTTTGATGGAAGTGAGAATGTTTCTTGTTGTGAGATTTCTCCCTCTTAAACTTACTTGCCTTAGTGTGTGCTATGAGGGCTTGGTATTCACTTACCATCTTTTCTTCTCGGGCCACAAGCCTATCTTCTTCTTGCGAACATTCCTCCCATAGTCTACTGAAAGAGATCAATTTATTTCTTGCACAGATTCCTTGGATGAAGGAGTCCCATGACCTAGGTAGGAAATTCAATGTGGTCATGACAATTTCTCCATTCTCCACTACTTCATCCACAGCTTCAAGTTGTTCCTTGATTTGAGAGAACTTAGTAAAGTAGGATTGGATGGTCTCTCCATTCTGGATCTTTACCCCTTTCAATTGGTTCCACATGGTCATCTTCCGATTTATGTTCTTTCCTTCAAACAACTTGGTCAAAGAGTCAAACATCTCTTTAGGTGTCTTTAGGGAAGACACATGGGGAATGAGATGGTCCTTGATAGAATCAGCAATGATTTTCTTGGCTTTAACCAAGTTCTTCTTGTGTAAGACCTTAGCCTCTTCTCCCTCTGGAACTGGAAACTCTTCACTTATGTAAGTATCCAACTCATTCTCTTATAAGATTAACCCAATCCTATACTTCCAGGCTCGAAAATTATTAGCCCCTTCAAGCTTATCCTCAAGCTTGGTGTGGTGAGACATTTTAATGAGAAACTCAAATGGAAATAAAAGATTTAGGTCTTACCACTTGATTTGTTGAAAACTGGATCTGGAGCTGGATTAGGGTTTGTTAGAGAAACCCTAAAAATTAAAACTTTGAATTTCAAACTTCTGAAATGATAGAAAGATGCGCCTTGCTGAGCTGGTCAAGCTAGTGTAGTCTGATTTTGAGATCTGCAAAATTTAACCCCTCAAAATTGCCTTTGAAACTTCTGGATTCACTGGACAAGACCTCGAACTAGGGTTTGATTTTCCTGGAGCTTCACCCAACCAAAAATTTTGATCTTGTGCTCTAAAATTTGATTTTTCTGAGGAGCTTCCAGCGATGGTCTTAGATTCCAAAAAATCCAACTTTCTCCAAAACCCTAATTTTCCACAGCAGTGACGGGCCAAAAACTAAAAATGCTTAGAATTGAATTCTGTCTCGACAGAAAGATGCGCCCTTGCTAGGAGAGTCAATCTAGCCTCCTTCCTTTGATGATCTGTCGATAGAAACCTAAAAATTAAGAAGTCCTGGCTTCCGCAGCTGCATAGTGCCTTCTTCTTAGGTCAGCTCTGATACCATGTTAATTTTCGATAATTTCATTCAATATTATCTAGGATCACTAAAAGAATAACATGTACAACATATCAATCATAAACACAAGAGACAATAGACACAGAGTTTCCTCGGGGAAAACCAAGAAGGTGAAAAACCCCACAACTTTCTCAGAGATAGATTAAGCCACAAACCAAGATCACAATGATCAAACCCAAAGAGATGTCTCTAGCAGATACTCCTCCTCCTCCACTTGTGCGCCACTTTCTCTCTTAGCTATGCGAGCTTGAGAAGTGAGTGAATGAATAGAATGAGAGAGGCACACCCTCTATTTATACATTGACTTGACCTGCCAATAAGCTAACAGGGATGACTTCCTAAGGAATTCTAATAACCCAACCACATGACCTAAGTAGGGTCGACCCCACATTGGTGGTCTAATAACCCATCAATACAAATGATGACACTTACAATGTAGCTTGCGACACTTGCAAATACAAATGACGACACTTCCAATCAAAGGAATAATACATGTCTGTTGGATATACAATAAAGTACAAATGTAATATAAAAGTGAATATTTTTCGAAGTTACAAATACATCAACACATCAGAGTCCTTTGAACTGATTTGTTACCCCCCAAAACATGATCTGCATAGTCTTCTCTTCAGCTAACTTGGAGGTTTCTTCTACGACCTCTAGCATGCAATCATACAGAATGCTTATGTCATCCTCTATCAAGGCCATCACAACCTTTTTCTTCTTTTCCTTCAATCTCTTCCTTTGCCCCCGCACCGCAGTTGTCACTTTTCTCTTTTCTCTTGGCTCCGAATCCGATTTTGTTGCACTCGAATCCCAACCTTCTTCCTGCAATTTCTCTTGAGTATGGATATGTCCCCAACGCTCCCAGCAGGATGGGATTCTTTATCATCACCCTGTGATTCATGCTGATCCTACTATGACTCGTCTATTGAGATCTATTCAGCTTTGATGGGGTTCTTCCATTCTATTAGTCATTCATAGGTAATTGCAAGGATATCCTACTCCGATAATTTCAAAGTTGTCACCAACCATTTTTTATCTGGGTCATGTCATGCTTGGACTTACATTTGGTGGGGTCCATCCATAAACTTTATAAATCCATTGAAATTCATAATCACGGGTGCTTCTATCTATGGAACCATTGGTACATGGTGTCAGAGTGCTTCCAAGTGCATATAAAATTACACAATGTTCTCTATCTTTCTCTTGTGCTCGTTGTTAAACCACAAGTTGGCATACCGCGTGGCGAAGAACTAACCAAGTCGATAATCCATTACCTAGTATTCCTCCAGTTCCTCCCAATCAACAAAGGAAATTCAAATAATTATACAATAATAGTGGAATGGGTTACCTTTATCTAGCGCATCCTAGCAGTCACCAAGGAATTCGTTAAGTAGGAAGGTGGCCTAGTTCATTTACACCCACTGGACACACTGCTCCGTAACTGCAATTACCATTGTAGGGACTTGGTTTGGTTGACACTTCCTCATCACCTTAATTTCAATTACTTTTTCTACGAAGCGCACTGATTGATCATTAATCGAGGCTATTTCCTAGCCCTGCTTGTCTTTCATTAGATTGTACTTCACTTTCATCCAGTTCACCAACTCACTGTCTTTCTCTTTACCTACAAAAAATTTAACAGGTTAAAGTCCTGCCTTTGACAACCTGGTGATATTCACTATTAAATTCAAATATATGGATATATTCTTGTCGAGCCATGAGAACCCTCCATGCACACAAAAGAGCAACTTTTTAACATATGCATTGATCTCCACCGATCATCCAAAGTGTGGTATATCTATCAACGACAAAACACCCAATTGTTGCAACCTAACGGCCCATGGTATAGGCTCCAGAAAAGTATTATGTGTCGTAGGATCTATAACTCGTTCCATATACTTGGTCGACGAGAATTCTAGAAATTCTTCAAATCATGGTCCACATACAATAGCTTGGAAATCTTACCTATCATCTCTCCTTTGATTATAACCCCCTTTAGAATCCTAGTAATATCCACGGTGGACTTCGCATTTATCCCAATATTTATCGAATTCGCACTCGGCTTTCTTGGTGGAACATATGTTGGAAGTAATGACACTAATCTAATTCTAGGCCTAGACACCTCCTGATCATTTCTTCATCTCGAACTTGTTTCAGTGGTTTCCTTCCTAATAGATGACCTCTTCTTCTTTGTCAATTCTAGCGAAACATGGGTCTACATGGTTTCTAGCTACTCTTGTTCAACTAGAATGGATGCTCAGGAAACAAATTCTGGAATATAAATTTTCTCAACACTCACATCATACATGGATGCTTCCATAGCTACATACTAGGATTCAAATTTATTCAACACTCTAAGGCTCTTAGCTCTCAACTATCATCTCTCTCAATGCACTCAATCACTCGGGGAACAATAGAGCGACCCTTCACCCTGCTCAGCCTTTAACTAGTTCCTTCAATCTATTCTTTTAGTGCTTTTCCCCAATATTTAGTAACTCAGACCAAATCCTTAACAATGATTACTCTTTCTGATGGCAATCTTGTTCACACAAGCGTGTCTTTTCGTCATTCAATGCGAGATGCTCCAGTAAAGCCGCCATATTTTGTGCAATTAATATAGCATTTAATGAACACTCGAGCCACTGCGACACAACCTCGACCTAGAGGAAAATACAACTTATTTACAAATTCCCACTACGATTGAATAAACTTCGACTCAACTAACTTCTACAAACCATACTACGACAAGCTACATTTTGACAAAATAATAGGCTATGACTTTGACACTAATATTTCCTTCAACACAAAAATGACTTGGGGTTTCCTAAACATTTTTTTTATATACAACCATATGTACAAATATCTTCAGTGCAAGAAGGCGTGATTGTCCTTGTAAGTTTTCAGCTAACTTCCATTGACCAAGCCTTGAGGATTTCTCCATGCAGATTTTGCAATTGTACAACACCTCCCTCTGTGACATAGTTAATCACATATGGCCCCAAATAGTGTGTTCTTGACTTACATGGATGCTTGAAAAACTTACTTTCATACAAGAGTACTAGATCTCCTCTCTGAAATTGCTTCCTTGCGATGTTCTGATCATGCCATTCCTTTTATCGATCCTTTTGGACTTGTTGTTGAAAACTTGCTATCAACCTATGCTCTTTCAACTGTAGTAGCTACAACAGCTACTCTTCGACATCACCAGTGTCCAACATACCTGTGAATGAAGCAACCCTTAAACTCGGCATGATGTACTCCATTGGAATAACAACTTCCTAACCATACACCAGCTTGAATGGTGTCTGACCCGTTAACTTATTACACGTTCTGCTATATGCCCATAAAAATTCAAGGATCCTTAATTCCCAATCATCATGGTTCACATTGCATACATTCATCAAAGCATGTTCCAGTATCTTGTTGAATGCTTCGACAGTCCTATTAGCTTGTGGATGATATGCGGTGCTTTTCCGATGATGAATTTGAAACTCCTGTGTAAGTTCCTCAATAATCTTGTTAACAGAGTGAGATCCTTGATCGCTCAACAAAACTCATCGACAACCAAATCTAGTGACTACATTTTGAAATAAGAACTTCGCAGCAATTGTATCACTACAATCCTTCATGGGTTCAGCTTCATCCCATCTATTCAAGTAGTATGTCATAGTAATAATATAACATTCTCTTGATCTCTTTGTAGGGGGTTTAATTGGTCCTATGATGTCAACAACCCATTTCTCAAAATCCTACAAAGTAACATGTGGCACTAACGACATTTCATCCCTTCTATATGGTTTTCCTATTCTTTGAAAAATATCATAAGATCAACAATACTCCTTAGCGTCCTTATGGAGTGTGGGCCACCAAAGTATTGCTCACAATATCTTCTGGGTGGTGGCTTTTCCTGTGTAGTGGCCTCCTGCGACCCCTTCATGATCTTCGCCAAAGACCATTGGTCGCTCATGCTTCATAACATAGCACCTCAATACTTTGTCTGGTCCCAACTTATATAATTGATCGGTTATAAACTGATAATCGGTTGCTTTTACAACCATGCGTTTCCTTTGATTGATAGACATCCCTACTGGTGCCATTCTTATTTCCAAAAAGGTTACAATGTCTTCAAAATATTCATCTACCATGATGATTGAAAAATAGTTGCACATCTATGAGGTTTTCATCCAAATTAACCACCTCTTACCCCGTCTCCAACATCGACAGATGGTCAGTTCCTACATTTAACCTTCCCTGTTTGAATATGATTTCAAAGTTATACTCTTGAAACAATAAAATCCATCCGCAGATTCTCCCTCCCAACACTAGCTTGTTAACTAGGTACCTTAAAGCAGAATGATCAGTAAACATATTAAAGTGACCCCCTAAGAGGTAGTACCTAAACTTTTGTGGTGCGTAGACCATGTCTAACCCTTCTCTCTCTGTCGTAGTGTAATTTCTCTATGCAGTGGATAAATTCCTAATGGAAAATGAAATGGGTGATCAATAGATCCCTCCTCTGGTTGAGCCAAAACCGCACCCAATGCAATGGATTAGGCATCAACATGAACATGAAATTCTTTCCTCCAGTCAGAAAACACTATAATATACGGAGTTACCATCTTTTCTTTCATGTGTCGAGGCTCTGTTGGCACTCTTTATTCCACTGAAATTTGATGTCCTTCTTCAACAACTTCTCCATTGGCACCGTGATTTGTGCATATCCTTTAATAAACATCCTATAATATCCCATATGGCCCAAAGTTGTTCTCAATTTTCGTATTGATGTTGGTGGTGGTACATCGACAATAATAGTGATCTTTGCAAGATCTACCAGTAGACATTGTTTGAAAACTACATGGCTGAGCAATATGCCAAATGGAGCACAAAACATATATTTCTTCAAATTCAAAGATATATGATACTATCTACAATGCTCCAACATCAATCTCAAATTCTCAATGTGATTCTTTGGAAATTCGTAAACTATCCAATCATCAAAATATACCTCTAGGAATTTATGGATGAAGTCTTTGAAAGCTATGACCACAACTTTGGAAAAGATAGTTGGTGCATTCTTAAGACCAAAGGGCATCAATGTGTACTAGTAGAAACCTCATTCAGTTGCAAATGTGGTCTTGTGTTGATCCTCCTTATCAATCTTAATTTGATGATACCTAAAAAATCCATCCATGAATGAATAAGCCTCCTATCCTCATACATTCTCTTTTACTTCATCTATAAAAGGTGTCGGGAATGGATCATGCAAGAAAGCATCATTCAACTTCCTTAAATCTACACAAATTTGTATTTCACATGTCTTATTATCTTAAACAACCATCGGGATAATCCATTCAGACTCTTCGATAGGTTAAATGATTCATGTGTCAATCATTCTATCAAGCTCTACTCTCACCTTTTCCTTATATTTTGGATTCAATCTGTATGGTCATTGTTTAACTGGATTATTGTTAGGTTTTAACAGGATTTTCATTTCTCCTAGATCACTAGCAATACCCTTCATCTCAGAAAAAATTGTAGGGAAGAGATCTTAATATTCATGTAGTAGTTCAATAAGATTCCCTACAGTCTTATCATCCCAGTAATCACCAATATTAGCAAACTTAGGATTTTCACTTGAACCAATATTTACCTTCTTTGTCTTCAACGATTGTAAGAATTTATCATACTTAATATCAGGGCCCTCCAACTTTTGGCTTCCTTCTGTTTCTGGGATATTCACATCCCTTGAATCAGCATCCGGGTCACCAGAGCTATTATAACATTCTATTTCCTGCTTGAGTGTCACGGTACACTCTGGAAGACTAGATAGCTGCACGGGTATTTATTCATAAATTGTCCTTAATTATTTGTAGATCTTCATCTATTGACTAGTTTTCATCTTCATAATTGAATTCCTTCCTGAAATTGAGAGCCATATTTTCCCAATCTGTTGTACCTTGTCGTAGTTCCAATGATGTATATTAGCTTCATGGTATAGTATCTAAAGTATGGATGAACATGTGAACCCACTCTTGTTTGGGTACATGTTCGCATTCTCTTGTACATAATGCCAAATTATCTACCAGACTAGTTAACCCATTTTACTTTTCTTTCTTATAGTATACGCCTTCTCCAAACCGGATTTCCAATAGCTTTTTGCACTGTGACCAACTTTGTATATTTTCCTTATGAGTAGACCACCATCTTACTAGAGTAGGTTTCAATTCTATTTCTAAAGATAATACTTTTTTGTTCAGGTATCTTTACTTCAAAATTATAAATGAAAAAATTTAAATTAGGTAACCCTTCATAAGTAGTTAGATCGCATACCTCTTTACCAACCCAACAAAGTGATATGGTAACACGAGCACACCTTCTCATAGATACTTCATGTAGTCAGTTCTTCCAATTCTCCAATGCTTCCCCTGAGTTTGAAGAGCATTAACTAACAATTATCCAACTCAAGCTACCATCTGTAGTTGGGTTAACATAGTCATCCATTATTGAAGTGACTTTATAGATATTGTCTAAGTCTTCTATGGTATATTCATCTTGAATAGGTTCAACATATCCTGTTCCTTCTAAAGGATCCAATGGCATAAAAACTCTCATATCCCCTCCTTCAAACATCATTAGAATTTTCTTAAGATTTATAATTTTCTAGTTCTCAATTTCCCAATCAATACCAAGCATTGACGAATATGGGTTGGTTTCATCTACAATTTCTATAACTAAGAAGTTAGCATAGCTTCGTAGACCATCAATGCAACCTAAACACCCACCATTCCTCCAAATGGTATTACTTTCTGTTGATTATATAATCACAACTGGACAGGTGACCATACCAACTTAGGATTTCCCATAGCTTCCCATGTTTGTTTAGTTATGACATTGACATCTGACCCTAGATCCAAAATAATGAAATCCATGTTGAAGTCCCCAATATGCGCATTAAGTCGCAGTTCCCTCCTTGTTCTTATCCTCCTTTGCAAATTATTTAAAACTTTTTCTCGAGGAGTATCTTTTTCTAATTCATCAAATAAATTCTACAATTCCTTTAAAGCAGTTTCATCTTTTACTAAGTCTAGACAACTTTTAAAAACATTTTTCAATGTACTTACATTTCCTGACCTTCTCTTTGGAACTGATTGGTCGAAGCATACTAGCATATCATATACATGAAATTAATCAAAAACTGGAGCTGTAGATGTTGAACATCCCCTTTGGGTTCTAGTAAATTCCTTCCTAGCGTCCACAAATGTTTTCTTTTCCTTCTAAACATCAAATGGTATTATTCATTGTGCAACTGTTTTTTTTTAGGACCACGTGGGCCAATATATACTTCTCTATCATCTCCTATAACAAAGCCTCTTCTTGTCACAATAGCAACAATTGGCTACTCTTATCGAGGTTCAGCTAATATCTTCTAGACATTCTGGTTCTGGTTCTGATTTCAATTCTAATTTTCCTTAGCTTTCCATTTTGCTATAAGTTGTGGTAAATATTCAATAATATTATCCAGTGCTCGACAATATGTAAGTGTTGAACAAGTATTTGGACAATCCTTGGAAAAATGTTATGTATGACCACAGTTGTAACATATTATCTGACCTCTACCTCAACCAAGTCCTCCTCGTCTCCATCCTCAAATGCCACCCCTTGGTTGATTAAAATATGTGTGTTGGAGAAAACTCACTATGGATTGGGGTAGGCCACAACAGACAATTGACTACTAGAAATCAACTCAATTCTCAATGCTATGCTATATAAACGACAATGCTAAGATAATGAAGAATATAACCAACCTAGATCCAAACGTTTGATGTAGATCCCCGTTGGAGATTCCAATCCGTGCACTTGAATTTGAAAATTAGTCTTGACAACCAATATACAACAAGTACATATAATATATAAACGGCATTAACATCATATATAGCAATGGCCCATGATATTATAAGTAAATGCAACCCAATGTAGTATAAACAACATTTACAACATTAATGGACGAGAATATGAGTATTTCTATTAATAAACAACAAGAAGTACAATGTGATACGACCTCTTGCCGGAAACCAATCTGAACCAAGATCTGGGTCAATCCACTTGTGACTCCACCACTTCGATCCTCCATGAATGGAAAACTCAAACTATGATAGGAGTTTGGAAGGTGAACATAAGGGGTTCACAACTACAACGATCAATGAGTGTAGACTCAAGATCAGGCAAAAATACACTAGAGTTCTCTTGCTCTTCTTTCTCCCCCCATCCATAAGCCATATGTGCTCAATATATAGTCCTCCCAAAGGTAAGTGAAAGGACACATCGAGGCATTTTGGGGCAACTGGAGGGCCAAAGGTCACCCTATGACCGCTTTTTGGGAGTAAAAAGTAATAAACTAGTGATTTTTCCAATTTTACATGCTATCCACGGGCTATAGTGATGCAACTCGCGGGTACGCCCACTGTAATGATGCAGCAAGCGTACAAGGAAAAAAATGGGGAAAAATAGTGTCTGAAGGATATAAAGTGGATTTGAGTCAATAAAATGGATCCTGCAGGCCAAAGAATGTTGATGCTCACAAGGTGGAAAATTACATTGTAACAGATGCCCCCTAATGTGTGAGGTCAGATACTGATGCTACGATGGCCGAAATACATTATAAATCTTAGAAATGGAGTGATGGAGACACAAGTGGAAGGATCAGTGCACTCATCATAATACAATAGTATCCCTGAATACATGTCGGTAGTACAACAATCTGATATAAGGGCCATGAATAGGAAGTACATAATGGATACATGTCATAAGTGATCATAGCCATGATCCCTCTATAGTAAGATATGGTCTTCTGCTGAAAAGGAAACAACTGGTGCATACTGGAGGTACAAACTGCTGATATCTTGAGAGGTGATATCTCAGATGTAAAGTCATGAGTAGAATACAGAATGCCATTATCGCCTCGGGTATTCTACACAAGTCTTCGACGGTGCAAGTCCCATCAAGTGAATAAAGCAGTTGAGGTCAAACCTGATGTGACATCGTCTGATTACCGATCAATGATGTATACCATTAACAAATGCAAGATGACCCACCAATAATGAAAATGGGCATCAAGGAACAGAGTACAATCATCGGAGTGTGAATAGATGTGTTGAAGTCGAACACTAGGATGAATCCATCGATCGGGGGACATTGATGTATTCCCAAAACTGTCGATGGCGAGAGAACCTGCCACTAATGACTGCAAGCCTCAAGGTACTCAACCGAACTCTAAGCATCAAGTCCCAGAATAAATGGGTTGAATTCGATGGAACGAGACTCGCTGGAAGGAGGGCATTAAGGCATCCCCCATCAACCAGCACGAGGTACCAGCTATGCCGAAAGATTTGGAAGATCTCAGGTGAAATAGACTGACTCAATAAGGATTTCCGACATGCAATAGTCAAGAAATCTGAGGAGTGGCCGACTCTGGTTTCAGGACTTCCTTTGAATAAGAGCATGAGCAGATGGATAGACTCAAGAAGCATAGACTCAATATAGACTGTGTGATGCAGAAAGCACCACAAAGGGCTCCATAATGACTTGAAGCTTAACCAATCGGTGGAGTAAACTGAGAAACAAGTACAACTCCTAAGGTCCAACTATAGTCCCAACTCATAATGTATGGAGTGGAAATGAATGCTCTATTCAAAGGCGACACAACAGCTTCCAACTAGAAGTAGTAACCATAATCCCGTCCGGCTTTTTGGAATATTTTATTTTTTTGATCTTTTTCATATTTGGAAAAGCTTGAAAAAGAATAAAATTGCTTATAGTACAACAAGTGAGGGAATGAGTGTCAAATAGCGAGCAAACTAGTCCCAAGCAATGGAACATACCTATGATCAATGCAAGGAAGTGCATGCATGATGTGGACACTCAGGGGGTGTGTTCCCTCAGGGTCAAAAGGTCATCAAATTGTGAAGGACAAATGGAAGCTCTGCAAGGCTCGACAGGGAAAAGTGCTCAAGCACCAAGCTAATCAACTGAGTGAGTAGGAGCCGGCACAAGGCTCAAGCGGCAAGTAGGACGATGCAATGCAATCACAACATGATATAACTGGGGGGAGTCCTTATGGGAGATGGCCAACATAAGACAAAGTAGAGTATGAGTCTTTATCGCAAAGTCATGGCATAACTACAAAGGACTCCTGTCACGCCCCCTTCCATCATCAAATGCAGGGAAGGAAACATGAACAACACACCGGGCTCTTGGCAAACTTAGCCCCCAATACTTTGACTCATAAATTCATGACATTTAAAAAATTTTGTGTGCAGATTCAAACTCAATATAAACACAGCGGAATTAAAACATATTTGCATGCACACAAACAACAATGCATCAACACATCTAGCACAAACAGAAGGTGATTCCATATGTAGAGAATTCAATCCCATTCTTATGCTATGCACAAACTTCCTATTCAATTTCATTATCATGAATAATTAACATTTAGATTTACACACTGCAGATCATAGAATATATATATATATTAAATCACAGAGAATACTTATCTCGCAACGCAAATGTCCAACGACTAGCTATGTGAGAGAAACGTTCCACCCAACCATAGATCTCTTTCTAGCCTGTATTCTTTCAGCTGAGAGATCACCCCCGAGCTGGGCTGTGTATCCACTAAGGGAGGAACTAGATGGCTCACTCATAGTCAAGGTTTCACTCAACAGTCCTGCTAAGCCAACACACAGTTGGTTTTTTTTCAAGCAAGCAATAGGAAAAGGAGGAGGATGCTAGTCCACTGAGCTCAATCCCAGAGCTACATACACTTCAAGCTAGACTCAAGCAATCCCATCCTCTATTCGAACATCCACACTTGGATTTCTCACAGCTCTATTCATCAAGAACTCAAATCCGTCACTGATTTTCTTGGCTGTCAAAACTGGGTTTTCCCATGGTTTTGGGGGTAGCTAATGCTCCCAAATTTGCCCCAAGGCTCATACCAACAAATCCCCCATTGGATTTCACTATCCGAAACCAAATCTGGACGCTTTTGGCTTCCCAAAACGTGGGTTCTCTCACAGTTGCGATTTCTGGTTTTCTCATTGCTGGAAACTCGTTTTTGGATGGAAAATGATGCTGGGTTTTCCACCATGGAATGGGGATGAGGAAGAAGCAACCCCCATGAGGTTGAGTGACTTCTTGTACAAGAAAACAGAGCTCATAACTACCCATACGAATTTCTGGGCTGCCCATGCTCCATTGAAGCCATGGACTGAAATCTCAACCACTTCCTTACAACAGGCATAAATGTCATCTAGGAAAGTCAAATGGGTTCTCATAATGACATATGGCAACCTGTGGTTCAATCCCTTAGCTCCCTCACCACTCCCTAGTGGATACACATGGCCCCTTCTCATTCGTTGCCTCCATAGCCAGTTTTGGTATTTTTATTGCATGATGTTTATTTACATTGTTTTTACATTGTTCCATGGCTAAATAGCACATGGGTATCAAAATATCAAATACTTGCCCTTTAAATAAAATTTGGGCTTTCACTAGCGGGGCCTTGGCCTTGAGCTCCACGCTAGGAAAACATACATCACATGTAAACATTATTTACATTAAATGCTAATATATCCTAAAGGTCAAAATGGGGTATTACAACTCCCAATGCTAAGGACACACAACGGCATGGGCACCATAATGCAATGGGGGTTCTAACCAGGGTATCCATGTTTGGAAAGGCCCTACCGCCACATAACGACACTTCTATGACAATGTGAAGGTTCTGTGTCGGTTAAGAAGCGAGGCTGCACCTAGGGTTTACAAAAGTGATCAAAAGACAAATGCAAAATGCACATGAAAATGACATCTAACCTATATGCCAGGTGTGAAATATACCTACCGTAGGCGCAAAATGATCCAAAACAAGTCTCGTCGAATACATCTAATAAAAAATGCTACTCCAAGACGTTATATTAGTCTAAAACAACATATAATGGCGAAAACTATAGACAAGTGGGTCTTGAAAATTATAAATAGTAACAAAAATTTACAATTTACAATTCAGTTTTACTATTCACCCATTTGGAGTTTTGTGGTTAGTTTTCACCTCAAAATTCAACTGCTGATTCCAGGAGCTACAGGTGTCCGATCATCGAACCGTCAGGATCAGGTTGGTAATCTCACCGATCCCTTCCATTTTAATGCTTTTATTTCAATTTTGACTAGTGGGATTTTTTGTTTGGCCAAGCCCTAAATGTCTTCGGCGCTATCCACGGGCTCTAGCTATACGGGTCGCAGGTAGGGCAGGGTACGCGCAATCAATGCACACGTTGACCGCGGGTACCCACTTCTGTAAGCAAATTAGCCCGCGGGTACGGTCGTGAAGTTGATTTTTTAAATAAAAATGACTAAAAACTTTGTTTTTCTCCCTCCAGGATGGTTCTAGAGTGGAGAGAGAGAGAGCAAGACCAAGTGGATGAGGCTGTCCGCAACGATGTGCGTGCATAGAAAGCGCTGCAAGCATGTGGGCTATATAAATTTTGGAGCATAGGGGGTTTAAGGGCCCAAAACCTATTTCTCCATTGCTTGATAGACTACTGGGATGTTGATGCAAAAAACTTCAACCTAGACGGGCAAATACTCTCACTAGAAGTGGAAGATATCTACTTCATTACTGGTTTGTCTCGCTGAGGTGAGGTGGCAAGCCTCCGATCTCGATCTGTGAGTGGTGGGATCACCATCCCCGACTATATAGAACGGTATTGCATACTAGATACTCGGGCAGTGGGGAGTTAGGTACCCATCAGAGCCATAGTGAATCTGAGTATGAAGATCATAGTTGCAACCCTAGTACGGATTACTAGTTCGAAAGCTCTCCACCAAGAATCTAGGCCAGTGATGTTCTATGCGTCACAGTATATGCAACCCATGATATTCAACTGGTGCACAACACTACTGGGGTCCATGAAGACCCAGTTGACAGAGTGCAAACAAGGGGAAGCTAAAAACTTCAGTTGCAGCAGTATTTTGTGCAGTTTCTTCTTTGAGCGAGTTCTGGGGCTCAGTCCAAGGGTTGAGGTCCCTCCTCATAGTCTCCGCGACCCAGCCCTGACTCGGTGGGTAGACGTCTTGACTCGACAGGGTGGTGGCCATTAGGCGTCACCATATACAGAGGAGTTTTTTCACTGGTGGGACTGACAGGTCGTAGCCATAGAGGACTACCCCTATGTAGGGATAGACTTCCGACAAGATCATGACATGTCACTCCCACAAGATGCTGCGTTCGGAGACATTGGTGAGTACTCTTTTTAGGTTTTTGGTGTATTAAATTTTTATGGATTTTTCATTGTAAATGCAAAAATATTATTTGGGGGTAGTATCATATATTAATGTTCTACTGTTTTCTCGCAGACAAGGGCCCAGTGAGACTTGAGGGTTTCCCGAGACATCGTCGTCGGGGCAGGGGAGATGAGGCAGGGGGTGTTGTAGTAGAGTGTACACTATAGACTCTGCGAGTCAATCTATCACGGATGACTTCCAGGGTACCACAGATAGAAGTGGCGCGGCTACCAGAGGATATGCAGCGCCAGGTATTGGGGCTACCGGGTAACTGGGTACGACTACTGCAGCGTATAGCAAATGCAGTACAGTACTACTATGAGACTCATCCTGTCGGGGCGGAAGCTAGGCCTCCTCGTAGGGAGTAGATATCTCAGGATCCCACATTTTGTATCGATATGTATATTTTTGAGGGCTACGGGCTCCAGTTTTGTATTACGACACTACCATTTTTGGACATATTATTTATATAAAAAAAAAACTTTGGTTCTCTGGTTCTACTATATGTGTGTATGTACAAATGTATGAATGTCTTCTTTTATTTGTGTGCTTCAATGTAAATGTGAAAAATTCCAATCTAATACATAGTTAGTGTATGCTTTGGATATATGATTAACACTTCTCGGAACATGTATGTATGTAATTGAAACAAAATGTCATTCCAAGAGTCTTACCCTTCGGAATTTCTGTAGTAGCATAGGATCTCTGACATGGTATTGACCATTCAACTGAGACACAACAAGTTGTGATTCCAAGTGGACTTCTAAAGACTGGACGCCATGTGAAATAGCATCCCAAAGTAGCTCAATCACGACACTATACTCAGCCACATTGTTAGATGTAGGACCGAGACAAGCACCTCCTGAAGACACAACTAGGTGGTCTGGTGAATAAATAACCCAGGCAGCAGAAGCAAGCTACTACGTATGATGGCTAGCACCATCCGCGAAACCTAAGAATGTAGGATATTGTAGCTAGGGTTTTCACCCTAGCTTGTGCAAATGAGCACCTACTAAGGAGAAGGGCCTCCTTAGTAGCAGTTCAATAATTAGTAAATTAAAGCAATAAAACAATATAAAATTTAACCTAGCATGAGCATTAACATAAATAACAAAACATGAAAATATGGTAAAGATCTCTCTTTTTGTATTAAAAATTACCTCAGGTGTAGAGGTTGGTGAAGCTATTGTAGCAGTCCAGGAGGGTTGCTTCCAAGCTCCAGTGTTGTTCCTTCTCCTTCTTCCAAAGATGTTTTGGAAATGGGGCCAAATGGGGTTCTCAAGTGGAAATGAGCTCCAAAGGGAGAGCTAGGGTTTCGTGAGAATTTTTGGCAGAGTGAGGATAAGGATGATTGTGGATATAAAATGGGGAGCCTCCATCACCTATTTATAGGTTTTTTAGTGGTGGAGTGTTGACCCATGGTTTTTGGCACCATATGGTTTAGGTCAGCTGTATAGGGTTTTTGATTCCTTTTTTCCCTCTTTTTCCTCTTTTTTGTATTTTTTATTCCCTTTTTAGAGGGTTTTTGCTATTTTGGGAGGAATTTAATTTATTTTGGGTAAAAGGGGGGTTTGGGCCTTTTGGAGGCTTTTTTAATGGTTTTTTGGCCTTTTGGATTTGTACGAGCCCAGGACGATGCGTGCTAGTGGTTGCTTTCAATTTTGGAGAGTCTGAAAGCAATAAGAAGACTCCAGGGGGGGTGCTTTTTCATGTGTTAGTCTCCAAGGCCCGAAGAAGCGTAAAAGGATGCAATGAAGAACTCTTCTAGCCGGTGTGACTAGAGTATTCATTTTTCGTAATTAGTCTACCAGGTCCGAAAAAGGGTTAAATTTATACCCGATAGACGCCCTTTCAAGTACTTTAATGAGCATGAAAGGAAGCAAGATTGCTCGGTGATCTTTTCATTGTTTTAGGAGTCAGAAAAGAGCTTAACAGAAACTCCCTGAGTGCCTTTTTCGTAAAGGACTTGTCCGGCTAGAAAAAAGGGATAAAATTATACCAAACAAAAGGAATGGCCAGGCAAGGAGTAAGTGCTCAATTAAGGAATCATCGATGAGAACCAAGAACGAGGGTGGGGGGGGAACACTGGTGGGCCTCCTTGCGGGATGATGAATGGTGGCAAAATAACAAAATAATTGCAGTATGAGTGGAGTGACTAGCTCATGTAAAAATGTGTAACAATCCGATGGTGGCCGATGTGGTGTGCAAACCGAGGCAGCAAGGTGTCAGGACACAATGTTGATAAAGGTTCTGGTGAGAGCGAGAATTGATCTCAAGCATCATCACAAGCACAGAAATATGAATCCAATGATAAAAGGAACGTCAAAAATGGACGACGGCCAAGGTGGCACGCGGACCGATGCGACAAGGGGCGTTTTGGAAAAAATATTCGAAAAATCTGGGGGTGAGAGCGAGAAATGATCTCAAGCATCATCACGGGCATGGAAATATGAATCCGGCGGTGCAAAGGGTGCGAAAAATGGAGGTCAAAAGACTATGAAATGGTCAAAGAAAAAACGATGTTAAACAATGGTTATAAATAAAGGTGAGCCCACCAAGCCAAGGATGCAGTGGTGGGGAGAAATGATGACCCACGGGGGAAGAATACTAGGTGTATCGAATCAAATCATATATACAAGTGACATGTGACCTCAAAAATGGTTGAGATCATGCATGTGAAAAAGTGAGCAGGGTTAATGACCTGCCCCCATGCTATGTGCAGGGGGTTTGTAATTGTGGATCACATATGTGTTTGTTTGAACAATGGGATCATTGAAACACTGAGATAGATGTGATGGGGAAGGTTCAAAATGATTGATCATGCCCCTTATCCCTGGGGTGTCAATGTGGTGTTCTATGAAAGCGGGGTCAAGACCAGGCATTTCGGTATAGGACCAGGAAAAGACATCACAGAACTCTTGAAAAATTTTCTTATACTCTCCGATATCGTGCTCGGTGCAGGAAGCTCCTAACGAAATGAGTTCAGGAGCACCGACTAGGGCAAAGATATCAATGTGGATTATGGGTGAGATATTGGCCATGTTACCTTCCTCAAAGGCATTGGGAGTGGGAATGGGATCCTTAAACCAGTCGACTTTGGTGGGGAGGAAATATTTGGACTCAACCGAAAATTGGGTGGCTGTGGTGGAGGAGGACTCTTCCAGAAGGAAATAGGAACGATGGTGCATATCCTCCCAGGGGTAATCAGGGGCGGTAAGAGCCTCTAGAATCTCTTCATCATTGTGGAAACTTTGGGTTGTCAAATTGGTTGACGAGGGAGTGCTAGTAGAAGAGATCATATAAATGGTATTAATCTCTCCGGTTGGCGGGGATCCTCGGGGATGGATCTCTTCAATGGTAGGGGGTTCCGTCTCGAGGTCCAAGTTATTCATCTCATAAAGAGCTACTCTGTAATTTGGGAGATTTGGGCAGTGATGTGAGTAATGGCCGTAAATACTTCATATTTCACAAGGGTGATTGGTACGCAGTGATTTATCACGAGGCTTTGGGGTAGGGTCTAGTTGGACAACTGGGATGTTGGGGTCGTCATCAAGCATTTGCATGTGTTCCTATAATGTGGGTAATTGTGGACATTGATGGGTAGCATGGCCTAACTCATCACACAACGAGCATTTGGGAGGAACACGAAACACGAGGGTATTCTTAACTAGTTTAGGTGGGGGTAAAGCAGTGTATGGTTGTGGACCTCTGCCCCCAGTGTGCTTGATAAGAAGGGATGGATTAGTGGATGATGAAGGGGTAGTGACACCGGGAGGTGGTTGACTAGTAGTGGTGATGGGTTGCACCAGTTGTAGGATGACATTTGGTGTCGGAGGGGTAACAGGAGGCGTGATGTACCATATAGGTAATCCTAAAGTTAAACCGGGGAGGCTGAGGGTAACCATAATCGGGCGCTTACTACTCCCGAAGGGGGGAATAGGAAGGGGATTGTATGGATGGGTGTAACACCAACATGACTAGGTGCCAATGGTGGTTGGGGTAGCAAGGGAAGTTGATGGTTGGGGGTTGGTGTATTGTGGTAAAGGGTACATAAGTCAGATATTTCGGTTGTTGGTGACGGAGGTGGAATGGACTGGAATGTCGAGGTCATTGGCATATCTGAGTAAACTCCGGGTCCCACTGAGGAAACCAATGAGGTAGATGCACCACTAACAGGTTGTTTAATCATGGGGAGAACATTTTCGGGTGTAGCGGGGGCATTGGGATCGTAATAAGTGAGTTGGTCAACCTTAACCACGCGTCCGTCGTGGGGGAACATCATGGTACGAAAAACGAATGACGCAACCGCCCGCATGGCATACATGTAACTGCGGCCAAGTAAGAGGTTATAATCAAGCTGGGCGTTGATGACCTCTATGTCAATAAGCCCTGTTTTACCAGCCAACTGGACGGGGACATTAGCTAAGAGACGTTGGGGTTGAGCCGAACGATCGTCGTAGACTCGCAATGCAGTGGAATACTGTTGGAGTGTAGGGGATCCCAACTTCTTCCAAACGAATGTGGACATAACGCATGTGAAGGCACCTTCATCGATGATGCATCGATGGATGACAAGATTCCGAACGGATACAGAAACTTGGAACGCTAAAGTGGAAGGCAGGCATGGTTCGGATTGGTCTAAATCGAAGGCCATCATTCGTGAATCATTTGGGTCAATAGCACCAATGGCTGAAAGCAAAGTCTTGCATTGTGTTGGATAGTTTTTTAAGACCTCTAATGTTGTAATTAGACGCAACGCGAGCATTGGGGCTATTGTTGATGCGGAAAAGTGGGAAGTGAGGGGCTTTAGAGACGCCATCTAGTGGAGCCGGAGGTATGCGTAAAGACTGATCGGTGGGATGAGCGTTGGTATTTTTGTTGGCAGGAGAGGCTTCAGGGGTGGAGCCATATTGGTTCCGACAAGTTTGAAGGTTGACATCGGCGGATGACATCATTAACAAGTGATGGGTACCTAAGTCTATCATGGGTTCATCGGGAGCGGCATAAGTGATTTGCTGTTGTGGAGGCGTGCTTCCTTGAGGGCGAGCCAATGGCTGATTGTTCACTATGCCTTGGGTGGGTAAAGGGTTTTGTAACAACAAGGGTGGATTCTGAGGTGGTGGGGGGTTGGGCGGTGCCTGAGGAGCCCCGTGCCCTTAGCGATGGGCATCATCGATCCAGAGTTGTCGAGCTCACTCCAAATGTGGGCAAGCATGTGTTTAGTGGCCATAGACCCCGCAAATAGAACAAGGATGGTTTATTCGCAAATTAGGATTTTTGGCTTGCTTGGGTGGTCGGTCAGGGTTTTGGTTGGCAGGTGCCGCGTTATTATTGTTTGGGAGATTGGGAGGTTGACCGCCTTGGTCTGGAAGGGGGTTGTTCCCACGGTTACGGACTTTGCCATGGTTTTGCTGGCCCTGTGGGCGTTGGTTATTTTGGTTGGGCTGCGGATTTTGTTCCGCATACACTTGCCCTTGGGTGGCAGGTGGGTTTTGGGGTTGTGCAGGTGCGAGAGCAGGCTGCGGTGGATAATAAGTGGGTGGAGGCGGAGCAGGTGCTGAACCTTGTGGGGGTTGCTGATATGCCTGTGTAATGGGTTGTGGGTTTGCTGTAGGGGCTGCCTGGGGCAGATAATAAGCAGGGGGGGCTTGAGAGGATACAGGAGCTTGCGTGGTCTGCAGGTGGTAATATGGCTGAGGTACGATCGGGGGGGCGTAAGCAGGGGATGCATGACCAAAGCACTGAGGTGGACATGAGGGTTCATGGGAATGGTGATGATGTGCCATGGGAGCATATGAATTGGTTGCTCCGGACTGGGTTGTAGCCCGCGAAAGGTCAGGGCCAGGGCTAGGACGTGCTATGTAAAAGGGCTGGTTATGTGAGGCTATACAGCCGATGATGCCATCTGTGGCATGGGATGCCCCTGGCGCATCGTGTTGGGAGGAATCGCCATGGGCGGTGTCAAGTATGATGGAATATAGATAACCAGACTGGGCGTACATAAGGTCAAATTGTTGGGATTTGAGGATGGCCTCTTCTTCGGATTGGGGTTGCTCGGATGCCACATCCTTGGCAATGACAGGAAGGAGAGATTTTAGAAACCAATCTAAGAAGATATGGTCGTCTAACTTGATTTTGCAGAGGCTGCGGCATCGATGCCACTCATGAATGTGGTCAGCGATGTGGGTGGCTGTGTTTTGTCTGAAAGACAGTAGGATCTCTACTCCCGCGTCATAGCGAACAGGTAACTGAAAGAACTGCAGGAAGGTCGAGGCGAGAGAGGTAAAGGTGGCATGGGTCCCATGGGGCTGCTTTGCAGAGCCAATGAGGGTGTGATGTAATAGACGGAGATGGACAAAGTCGTCTACTATGGAGTTGGAGGAACACCATAGATGGAAGGACATAATATGGTTCTGGGGGTCTTCACCTGCCTTGCCCTAAAACGTCGGGATGTATGATGGGAGCTTGGTGGGCATGTGAGGCCATGTAGGGTCGTGTCTGATGGGGTCATTAGTTAGTCTGGCCAGGTCAGGAAGGTTGAGACTAGCCATGAATGGAAAACTAGTAGAAGGATGTGACATACTGGTGGTTGGGACCACATTGGGGCCAATGCCCCCAAGTGGAGGAACTGGGTTTGGGTTGGGGACGTTTCCCCCAGGTGGAGCAACGAAGGTGGTATGGGACGATCCTACACCACCAAGGGTAGTGTGAGCCACTGGTGGAGTTGGGATGGGTATGGTAGTCACTGGAATAGGTACAGTGACCGGAATGGTGGATGTGGCCCCCATCGAGGGTATACCCAAAGCGGGTGTGGTAGCTAGGGTGGTGGTGGATGTTCCACCAATGGTCCCTACAAAGAAAGGGATCGAATTCATGCCAGCCATGGGGCTGGTTGGTGCAGTGTAAGTGGGGTTCTCGGACTTTGCCTTAGAATCAGAAGTAAAATAAGGGGCTTTAGTGACGGGGGATGGAGCTCCACGTCTACGACAAGTGGAGTCGAGTGATGAAGCTCTACATCTATGATGGGTGGTGTCAAGTGAGCTGTGCTGCGAGGGATAGCCCCGGAGGTGCCGAGAGTGTCTCTGGAACTCAATGGTGACAGATGGTGTCAAGTCTCTGGGGGTTGTGTCAAGTGGAAAACAGCTCAAAAACCCTAATGGAGCCGGGTGTGCAGAAGGAGAGCGCAAAAAATATGGCACTCAGTCCAACAACCAGCTCAAAACACTCACTGTAACAGCTGTGCTACAATAAGTGGAGTGTCAACAAAAATGGTCAGAATACCAACAAGCAACAGGTTTCCTAAAAAAAAAAAATAGTGGACTCGCTAGACCAAAGGGAGGTAAGGGAGCATGCAAACACCTAGCTAAATAGTATTCTGACTCAACCAGACATATCCTCTGCAAGGTGATGAAATCCAAGTCAGACAATATGGATAGTAGAGCCAAGTGGCTAAAGATATCCCCCTGCCGGGAGGGACACCAGGTAGTCAATCCTAGAAGAAAAGCAACTAAGATACCCCGTTCATGACACGTTCCGTTGGGTGAATCTACAGTTTGGTTCTATCGTCGTTGTACTCCCATACGGGTAGTACACCAAAAAATACAAAAGATATCCTTTGGTTACTGAATGGATTGCAGTATTCCACTCAGGCTTCCGAAACCAGCCTGGCTACTTCAACCCTCCTAGGGGAGAGGCCTTCCCGATAAATTGGATTTAAACCGTGTCAAAAAATACTAGGGGGTTTTGGTTCCCTAATGGACAACAACTATGTCTCAAGTGTAAGTGACCAAGGGGTGTTATTTGGATGCCTATCCCCATGACCCTACCTAACTACAATATTCTTTTGTGGTCTCCAAGTGGGGTTAGAATGTTGGTTGTGTTAAGCAGTATTTTAGGGCTCACTTGAATTATGTGACAGAGTGTGTACATGTGAGATAATGAACCCAAAAAAAAGTGCCACGGAGTGGGCAACTTTCTAACTAATAATAACAATGCAGAAATTAAACTTTAAAATGCAAAATTTTCTCTTTTCAATTAAAATGCTGAAATTTAAAAAATTCTGTAAATGGAACAGAAATAATACTGCAAGAAAAGGTTGTAGATAAGTATGGTTGCAGATAGGACAGGTGGCTGTGCAGGTGCATAAAATATTGCAGTAAAGTTCTGGGTTCAAACAGGGAAAAAATGCAGAAAACAGAATGCGGGTCTGCGGTGAAACTGCGTGGTCGGATCGCGGGAAATAGGTCGACAATCGTGGGCGGACCATAGGAAAATGGCTCAAAGCCGCAGGCGGATCATAGGAAAATGGCTGAAAGCCGTAGATAGATCGCAGGAAAATGGCTGAAAGCTGCAAGCGGATCGCAGGAAAATGGCTGAAAGCCACAGGCGGATTGCAGTAAAGGGGTGAACAACCGCGATCAAATCGCATGAAACAGGCTAAGAGCTACGGTCAGATTGCAAGTAACAGACTGAAAACTGCTGGTAGATCGCAAGAAACAGTCTGAGAGCCGCGGTCGGATCGTAGGTAACAGTCTGAAAGACGCGGTCGGATCCCAACTGCGGGGACAAAAGATGCGGTTTACGACAGCAAACCCGACCGCCGAAAGGGGTAGCCGAAAGGAAAAACAAAAAAATATTGCAGAAAATTAAAAACTTTTAAAAACTATGATTCGAGATTCTGGGTTCAACCCCAATGGAGTCACCAAAAACTGTAGCTAGGTTTTTCACCCTAGCTTGTGCAAATGAGCACCTACTGAGGAGAAGGGCCTCCTTAGTAGCAGTTCAATAATCAGTAAATTAAAGCAATAAAACAATATGAAATTTAACCTAGCATGAGCATTAACATAAATAACAAAACATGAAAATATGGTAAAGATCTCTCTTTTTGTATTAAAAAATACCTCAGGTGTAGAGGTTGGTGAAGCTCTTGCAGTAGTCCAAGAGGGTTGCTTCCTCCAGTGTTGTTCCTTCTCCTTCTTCCAAAGATGTTTTGGAAATGGGGCCAAATGGGGTTCTCAAGTGGAAATGAGCTCCAAAGGGAGAGCTAGGGTTTCGTGAGAATTTTTGGCAGAGTGAGGATAAGGATGATTGTGGATATGAAATGTGGAGCCTCCATCACCTATTTATAGGTTTTTTAGTGGTGGAGTGCTGACCCATGGTTTTGGGCACCATATGGTTTAGGTCAGCTGTATAGGGTTTTTGCTTCCTTTTTTCCCTCTTTTTCCTCTTTTTTGCATTTTTTATTCCCTTTTTAGAGGGTTTTTTCTATTTTTGGAGGAATTTAACTTATTTTGGGGGAAAAAGGGGGGTTTTGGCCCTTTGGAGGCCTTTTTAATGGTTTTTTGGCCTTTTGGAGGCTTTTTAATGGTTTTTTGGGGTTCTGGAGGCAAATATGGTAGGAAATATGGACAAATGAGTCATGTAATAGGGTAGATGAGGTAGTGAACACTTTTTGGGTGTTAACAGATATTCCGCTAACATCTGTCAATCAAACAGAAGCGAATCAACAAACCCGAAGACCAAAAGAAATCTAAACTATGTACAGAAAGAACTATACAATAGTGTACAAAGGCATTAGCTCGAACTAGAAGTTCAAGCGTAATACCACTTAAGGTAGAGCCCATTCCTAGGTTCCTTCAAGACATTCCCCTCATAATCCTTTAATTCATAGGCTCCTTTTTCCAGGACACACTTCACAATGTAAGGGTCGTGCCACATGGGGTTGAACTTGCCTGCCCCCAGGGGTTCTTTATCTTGGTCATATAAGAGGACCAAGTAACCTTCATCATACTGGCGGGGATGGACAAACCTATCGTACTAAACCTTAACATGTCGTTTATTGGCATCTATAGCCATGGCGGCATCTCAACGTTGCTCGTCAAGCTGCTCAAGGTGGATTAAACGTTGCTCAAGACCCGTCGTATCAGGGAGGAGCTCTATGGCCAGTTTAAGTGAAGGGATTTCGCATTCAATCGGTAAAAGTGACTCCACACAGTGTACTAGCTGAAACGGTGAGAACCTGGTGGCAATCTTGACTGCGGTTCGATACGCCCACAAAGCAGGATATAACATAATATGCCAGTTGGTCTTGCTTTGTTGGATGGTACGTTGGAGAATGGTCTTTAAAGACTTATTGACTGCTTCAACTTGACTGCAGGAGCTCTTTTATTGTATTTATCTCTCTGATGATGGGGATAGGATTTGATCATTTATATATTTGGACATGTCATTGAGTCATATTTTATATTATTGTGCCGTGGAGTCATGCTAGTAAAGGGGAATAATACCCCTAGCCCCACCATGTGCTCCTAGTCACTTGTCCATATCATTATGTTATGGCTCCTATGTATCTAGCCACCCCCATGTATGACGCCATCCCTCCTAGAGGCTTTTTAGCCATGACATCATCCTCTATTTGAGTGATCCATGTCTATTGTTATGTTGGCTCATCTTAGCCGTTGATTACTTTGTTATATCTTTTGATCTCAACCACTAGTTTTCAAAAGTGGTTTAGGATTTTGGTCTTTCTCTCCTATAAAAGGAGGAGACCCCCTCATTGTAAAGGCATCTAGAGATTTTTGGTTGTTGGCTATTGGAATAAAATATTTTCTTGGGCATCTTGGATCATGGAGTTGAATGCTTGTTTGTGGTGATTGTAAATGCTTATTCCTCTGCACTGACAAACATTGGTGGCCATCTTGGATTTTATCTTCACTAACATGATTTGCAGGCAAAGAGGACGTTTTGGAAGAGTGGGTTATTGGTGGGGAGGCCTACCCTACTATCTTCATCAAGACATTTTGGGTCTACAGGGGGTTGTTTTGTCTTTGCAACAACAATTTTATGTCTATTCATTCTTTGTTTGCATCTACCTCCATTTCTTGTGACTGATTGATATTTGTGTCCTTGGTTGACATGAAGAGGATGGCGAATTGGTTGAAGGAGGCAAAACGCATAGCAAGAAGAGCTTCATCAAGTTTGGAATTTGGTCTTTGTGGGAAGTAATCCTCGTCACAAGCAACATTCTTCTTCATTTTCCAAGTACGCTCAAGGAGGTACGTTATTCTTCTACCTTGTCCATCTATTCTCTTAGATCTACAAACCCTCATTGTCAAAACCCTCATTTTTACACTTTTTTTAGATCTACTTAGAGATACCATGATTTTGGGGATAAAACTTAAAACCCACCTCTATAGTATTGACGACAATTCGGATCTATAGTTTGGTGGTGATTGGACTCCATTTGGCCCATTTCCCAAGGCACCTAGTCCTCCTTGAGTGAAAACGCATTCCTTAAGGGAGGCTAGTTTGCTAGTTCCAAGACGTGGGTAGGTGAGATTCTCGCTTCATTGAATAGATCAACCCTTAAAACCTACCTCTAGTGCTTCACCTTGTTGATTTTCACCTTGTGGGCCCCATTCCTCATTTTGAGGGTTAAGCCCCACTTGGGTCACTAGGTGATGCATTAGATCTATGGAGATATAGCCATGGCTTATGCTTGACATTTAAGACCCACCTAGATAATCATATTAACTATCCCAATCTATACTTTGGTGGTGATTGGACTCCATTTGCCCTTCCAACTAAGGCACTAGTCCTCCTTGAGGCAAGTCGCACTCCTTGGGTAGGTGGCCGTTTGTTAGATCTCATACTTGGGTATTGCTAATTCTTGGTCAAATCCATAGATCCATGCTATAGCATACCATGGCATTAGAAAGCAAGAATGGGGAATATTAGTTCCATCTTAAATGATTCCATTACAATATGTAATTTCCTACAACTATTATTAATGATTGGTATGATAGAAAAACCCAAGAAGATCAAAATTAATAAAGGAAATTAAAGGTGGTATACATAAGAAACATAGATGCTAAGTATGATTAATAAAGGAAATGAAAGGTGATATACATGAGCAACACAAATGGTAAGCATAAATATCATGAAACTAAAGAATAGTTGTCTCTTTAATCCACTATATTGGTATTTACTTTATTAATCAACGAGGGGATGTTGTGTTTAATGGCCAATTTGAATCAAAGTACTAAAATGACTTATAAACCTAGACTTTAATCAAGGTTTCAAGTAAAAAATTAAAGATTTTAATGTTGACTAACATTGTGAAACTCCACACTTTTCATCTCTCATTTAATTTTTAAATAAAATGAAAAAAACATAAAAGTAGAGTATCTCTATTTCCGTAAAAATGTTTCCCAGTGTCTCCATTTTCACATTATCTTTAATAGAATATAGAAATCCATCAACAATGAAACTTGAAATACATATAGATATGAATATGCATATTCCAAATATTGGGTTTAAAAAAAATATTGTTTGTTATTTTTAATTTATTATATAATAATTTTAAAGGATATACATCTTTCATTCTTGCCATAAGTTTTTTATTCCTTAACAATATATATGTGTCTAAGTATATAAAATATAAATATAAGTGTCTAAGTATAAGTATTCATTATATCGAACTTGTTATTGAAATGATAGTAGTTGAAATTACAACAAACAATAAATATGATTAACATCAATGATAATTTGCACTCTAACTAGTTGATTATGATCCAGTTGTAACAATACAATAAATTAAACAATAAAAACTACACTACAATGAACTAAATGGAAAGAAAGAAAGATCATATCTAACTATGGAGAATGACATACAATCACAAATTATGTGATAGACATGAAACATATTTCACATCAGATTGGTTGTTAACCAACTCAAATCATTTAAACACTGCATCTAGAAATCAACTTTCCATTTCCAATATCATAACATGGAAAATAAACAATATAATTAGACAATCAAAGATAACAATAACAAAATGATATCTCAATCTGTAAATAATAAAATAAACATGTACATATCACTCTTTGTTTCCATAACCCTCGTTATCTTCCTTGGTTGGCATGAAAGCACCGCTCTTCTAAAAAATATGTTTAGATCTATGGTTGTGTCTTAATATGAACCACCGATCTCTATCCCACACATTAGGGTAAAAGAACACTTGGTTGCATTGTTTTCGGAAAATATAAGGCTCCTTACTTGCATCCCACATCTTTCTAGAGTTGATACATATCAACCCATTATCACGATCTTCTTTTACATTATTCCTGTCGAATGTGTCCCACCACTTGCACTTGAAAATAACACATTAGAAAGATGAGAAGTCCACTTGAATGATATTCTGTATCTTTTCAACATAACCCAACATCCGTCCTATTAGGTTTCGATCAACATGACTAGATTGGTTGAACTCGACTTCCACTCCATAGTCTTGTGTAAGATGTCCATCATTATCATCCTCGGTGCAGAAATTATGTTCATAATCCCACAAAGATGGGAACGAATGCACTTGTAAAAAAAGTTAACAAATGATGGTGTCATATGTCTAATAATCCAACCATTAATATATTAAACATAGATGTTATAATTCAAAGTTGCATTATAAAGTTAGAAATGTATAGAAAGAGATTATTATAGAGTTGTTGCACTCGATCCCAATGTTTAGCGTATCCTCCTCTTTAGGAGGGAAATGACTAGATGCACCATATTTCTCTCTAACTTGTTCCGCAACCCAACTATTGGGACAGATCATTGGCATATTATCTTTTACATGATCTAAAAAAGGAATGCTTCTATCATGCAACCGTCTGAATTCTTTTCTATCAATGTCCCATTTCATCCTCTTCTCTTCATACAATGTGACCCATGGCTATGTTGCCTCGGCGTTGTAAATAATGAATTTATTAATGGCATCAATTTTTGAATTCATTGTTGTATTCATGGAAACAAAACCACATTTAGCACGTATGGGATTGTTGTAGGCACAACAAATCCCATTTTTATTAATGAAAATGGGAGCCCCACTATTATTTTTCAAGGTAGCTCACAATTGCTTTATATGTTTTGGGGCATTTTGATTGTTGCTCTTATTGTTTTTCTGTTTCCATGCTTTGGATTTGATAAAAGTTGCTGAAAAAATCTTTGTTTTATGCGTTTGTAAGATTACATAAAACATACTCTTTTTTGGAAATTTTGTTGTTTCCGCAACCCACAATCCGCAATGCGGATTGCGGATGTTCAAGATTTCCGGGTTTTAAATATTTCCTTTCCGCAAACCGCAACCCGCAATTGTGGATTGCGGATGTCGGGAAACATTTTTAATAAAATCAATTTTTGGTTCCGCATTTCGCAACCCGAAAATTGCGGATTGTGGAAAGTGGAAAGCACTTAGAAAATAAAATTGCGTTTTGCACATCCACAATCCGCAACCCACAAATTGCAGATTGCAGAATGCGGAAAGAACTTAGTTGTTAATAATAAAATTCACGATTCCGCAACCTGAAAATTGCGGATCATGGAAATCGGAAATCATAATAAACCAAATGGAATTGCAAACCTGCAACCCGCAAATTGCGGATTGCGGAAAGATTGATTTTTCTTGTTACTTTTTACCGCTTTGCAATCCAATTGCGGAAACGTTAAAATTACTTATGCTCAAACTTGCACTTCCGTATCCCGCAACCCACATTGCGGATTGTGGATTGCGAAAGTCACACTCAAATTTTGCAAAAACTTGATCCCGCAATTTCTTTTCCCCTCTTCACGTTTTAATCTCAGCCGTTGATTTCTTTTGATCTTGTGATTCAGATTTCATCCCACAGTTGATTAAATATTTCGAATTTTCATTTTCTTTTTTACCATTTTCAAATTTGCCAATTTCGCTTGCGCCAAGGATTTTATTGCGGATTTTCACCAAGGATTTCCAATTTCACTCCTCCTTCAACGCAGGTTGGTTTTTCTTTCATTTTTTCCTTTCATGTGTAGGAATTGTTGAGTTTTTAAAACTGTTTGATTAATTAATTTCTGCATTCATCAGAACTTACCAGTTTTTCAAGCATGTCGAGAATCACCCGGTCGAAGATGGCCTTAAAGGAATTTAAGAATAAAGACCCCAATGATGTTATCCTTGCTGACACCAATGGTAGAGTGTCTGAGACTTGTCACTTAGACTGGTCCCAGATTTACTCGATATTTGATAATGATGACTTTTCTGAAATTCAATGCAACCAACCCTTTTACATGAACATCAGTAGATCCCAGCTACATGCCATTGCATCCAGACCGACGCTCATGCCTTATACCGACGCCATAAAATGGATAATCGACCACGCAATCCCCAAAGACTTCTCATTTAATGATAATGCTTGGGCTCAGTTAAACTCTTTCCGGTATGAAGTCTTCGCCAGGGCATATGCCCTTAGGTCACTCAACTAGCTCCTTAATAAGGGTTTGCTTGAATCTGCCAAGACCCGGTATAACTTCGAAGAAATGCTCAAATCCTAGATGGATAACTCGACTAGCTTCACGCCCAAGGCTGACAATTCCTATCATTTTTCCTGGTTCGAGGAACCATTTTCCCTTTTAGAGGCCATGCTTTGTAGATTGTATGGGTTACCAAACTGCTCTCTGTTCAAGGACGAATGGGCACCTCTGGCACACCATGTTATCACAAAGGGAGAGTCCTTTAATTGGGCCCAAATACTATCAGTGGAACTCAGAACAACAATCGACAAATACCAGAAGACTCCGGCTTCTAGAAAATCTACCTTTTATTATTCAACATATGTCATCGATGTGTTTTGCTCAGATTTTCAGTTCCCTTCTATGGGATGGAATTGGACCGTGTCTGCATCTCCTGTTCACATTTACTTCTCTGCACTTTGGGAGGACAATTTTGTCCCTCTTCTATATGATATTTGAGACCATTTCATTGGGGCAATTTACCAAATGATATTCAAAGCAAATGCAGCTACTTTCTCTGATCATGCTAAGACCCTTATCTCCATTATGGGTGATTGGTATGTTGGGGAGTACTTTTCTTATGTTTGAATTTGAGGCAGTGAAAATGTTCTTTTGTTGCCCAGAATAGTACCAGATAGATTCCTACTGGAAGACGTTTCTTATTAAACGGTCATAGATGGAGTATTCCCCATATTAACTGGAGCCAAGAGAAGGGGATGGCCTAAGTTCCCACTTAACCTTGGGTCTCTGGTGATTCAAAACTCCACACATGCTACAACAAGAACTCAAGACCAAAGTCTTGCAATATAGAAAATTGGAGCTCTCACGTGAAGAAAAGGCTACGAAGGATTTGGTAGACAAGGAAGCACATAAAGAAGTGCCCCTCTAATGCTGACCTATGAAACTAATGATAAAGGAAGGCATTGCTGAGGACACACTACAGCCTAAACCATTGGCCACTCTCAATGCCCTAATTCAGTCAGCTGCTGAGATGAAAAGAGAACTTGCAGTGATGAGCTCAGTAGTGGAAACTCAGGTTGTTGCTGTCACCACTCCAGCAAAAAGGCAAAAGATTAAAAGCTTTGTACCACAGGTGACCATGATTGAGGACAGTGATCTAGAGGATGAACACTTCTATCTTCTTTCCCAACTGTTGTACCTGTTTTACAAGAGGTTACTGTTACACAAACTTTGCTGATCTTTTAAAAGGTATAGTAATGGATGAACCTCTTCCAGATTTTCACTTTCAAGAAGACACCATAGTGACTGCTGCACTTACCTCCACATATCCACTTAGTTCCACTACACTCCCTTCCATCTCATCAGTTGACACTACACTTCCCACATCCACCACAGTTGAACCACCTACTATTCTTGTTATCACTTCACAAGAATCATTGGTAACTCCACTTTCCACCTTATTACCGCAGGTTACTGAAGTCCAAGTCCCAACTGTATCCTTACAACCATCAGTAACCACAGTCTCTATTTCACTCCCTTAAATTTCTACCTTGACTTCTATAACCATTTTTGTACCCTTAGTTTCCAATATTGCCACTCCCTCCATCTCCACCACTCAAATCACTATGCTAATTACAACCCCTATTGAGTCCTAAACAACTGCTATGGTCACAACATCTGATGTGTCCACATCTACAGTTGAAGTAGTGGCAGATTTTGGAGAGGATGTTGTAGTTTCACTAGGAGAATATTTCTATAGCAGGACATAGAAGGCAGTGGTAAAAAGGGGTACAAAAAGGCATAGGGAAGGCACTCTTTCCAAAGGTCTTGTTCCCAACTAGGTGATATGAAGAAAAGCATCCACTGATGTCCAGCAGGAGGCACTTGATACTGTTGCAGCAATGGGGGCCTTTGCAGGGGCCAATTATGACTCAGTCAATTCATTAAACAAAGAAATTGAGATGAAGCAACAAGAACTGCAGAAGCTCAAGCAGGAGCTAACTCAATTTGAGGAACAACATAAGTCTCAAATAAAAGAGTGGAAGACTAAGCATGAGAATCAACTTAAAGATTTGCAGGCACAAGATGCAACCCTTTCACAGCAGCTTCGGGAGGCACAATTGTTAAATGTGGATCATGTTAAAAAGATTAAAGGGATGGAATCACAACTGAAGGATGCAGTAGCTATGGTAGCTGTTTCTCCTTTCCCAATATTTTCTGTAGAGGAATTTAAAGAATTTTCCTTGAAGGTGAATGAAGATTATAATAACCTCTTGGTTCAGTTATTTGAATGCCTGGATGATATCATGGAGACCTATAATTCTTTTGAACGTCAGACCGATGACCTCTTCGCACATAATAAGAAAAGAGAGGATGCACTTCGGGATATTGAAGATGTGACAGATTGGAAAAAGTACATCAAAGATAAGCCTGAAGATATACCTATTATTGAAAGCATCAAGTTTAGAAGAATTAAAATCTCTTTAGATTCATGGGAAAATGCATGTGAAGAGGTAGAGTCTACAATCTAGAAAGCTCAGGCAGTTTGCAGCAGAAGATGGTTTGCTTATGATGACTTGTTGACCATGTTAGATTTCCCGACTCTGAAACTCATTGAAAATTTTGATCCACCCAAGTTAATGATCCAGCAAGTTGAAGAGAGACAGGAGGAATCCAAAGTGCGAATTGATCAGTTGGAACACATTGGCATTGTTGAGCTTAAAGAATTCATTGAGTCACCCATCAATTCAGGAGCCTGCGTGAGTGTGATAAGTTAAAGAAAATGGAAATTGAATCATTCAATTGCAAGACTCAGCTGACACTTGAACATGCCAGATATCAAGATCTTGAGGACTTGTTAGATGTATCTGCCAAGTGGCGAAATGCCCTTGGAAAGTCTTAGATAAATATTTTGCAATCCCTATCTTCATGGGAGAATTGCCTTGTAATATTTTTGTAATTATTATTTAAAGGGATTAGATCTCATAGGGAAGGAGGGGAAAAATCACAAAAGGAGGACCCGAGATGCCTTGTTTCCTTGAGGATTTCTAATTTTTTTCAAACTTTATGAAATACAATTAGTTTCTCTTGGCCATCTCTTTTGCACACTTGTCAAATTTCTTTGATAGGTTCTGATTTCTTACTTCAAACCATTGGATTAATTCTATTTTATATTGTAAATGTTTATGAATACATCGATCTGTAGGTCGGATTTCTCTTAACTTACAATTCAGGTGTTATTACAGGTTAAATGAACTTCTTTATTTAACTCATGTTATCTTATTTTGCAATTGATAAACAATCATAATTATATTGATGCTAATTTGTCAATTAACATATCACAACATAACAACCTTATTTATGTTTTAATTCTTTGGGTAAAATTATTCAATTGTTATTGTTTGGTTTTTTCTGAAGCCCATAAGCACATATCCAATACATATGTTTATTAACTGGTGACATACTTATTAAATAATTAAGATCTAATGGTTCTGCAAACCCAAATCTCGTTTTCTAATCTAACTTAATTAGATATTTCTTAAGCCAACACTACTTACCCCTTAGACATAAAACTCTTTACAATCTTCCCTCACAGGAAGACAAATCCATTCGGATCCACCCACATAAGTTCCAGCGGAAGCCTAATATCCATAAGAGTCAGTCACACCAAACAATTTGGGGATAGAACCACTCTTGCGTAGGGTTGTTTGAAGCCTTTCAAATTGGGCTGTCACCTTCTGTTGATTGCCTTGGAAAAACATTCCAGCATCACATTTGGGGCTTCAACAAGGATCAAATATAGATTTTGAAGTTTGTTGTGAATAGTTACTATGTGGAAATGTGAAGATTGAAAGATAAGTGACTTACTCTTTAACATGTGCCTTTTTCCATTCATTTGCAGTATCTATCCTTCCCTTTTGTCCTCATCATGTTCATCATCCCAAATGACTGCACCTAGTGTGTGGTCGATTTTATTGATGTACTCACTGGCATAATAGAACAACTCATATCCTATGTACCCCTCTGCCATAGACCCCCAGGTTTTTCCATTTGTCAAACAAATCCCTTCAATTTTTTCATGTACCTCTCCAAGAAGTATATCCAATGACATGAGACCACCCTGACTAATTCAACCTCATTGACAAGGTGAATTATAAGATGAACATGCAAGTCCATGAAACTCATCCACAGTTCCTTCTCAAACATACAAACAATCTCAGCTATCTCTTGACTCCATCGTAGAATGCTAGAGATGTAAATCTCCTTTGATGTGATCCATAGTACAAATGCAGATAGTTTATGGAACACTGCAGTTCATCCGAGAAAGTCATGGTTCACACACCCATTCACCAAAAACGGATAATGACACTACAAAGCAAACAAATAACTTTAATTGCATTAATTTAACTTGTGTGATAAAAGATATAAATAAAATTTAAAAACATTTTTTTGACATTATACGTACCCTTAGAAGGTTGAGATGGTCATGTGATTTCAAACCTGACATATTTTCTCATACAGTGAACCAGCATTGTAAAGTAGACCCATATAAATAAGGTGCCTTCACAGCCAATATAAATTCATTTGCCAAAGAAAGATCGTCTTTATTCAAAACCCATCGGACATTGCCTTCTTTAAATGACCAAAAGGGGCCAATGTCTCCTCTATTTTCTTGGCTTGGCCAATGCTTCTTTTTAGTATTTGAAGAAATAATATCTCTCCTGACTGCCAATGTATCACTTTTTTCGATGATATGTGCCACCATAAAGAAGATGAAACATTTTTTAATATGTGCATGGGATCTAGTAAGTGGAAATCTTAAGATTCTCCCAATATGGGAGCTCATAAAATACCAATTTCCTTTTCATCATGATGTTCATTTTCTGAACATAGGTGTTGAAGAATTATGGATCATCAACCATAGGTTCCCCATTTGAATCGAACATCTTTGCAAAGTCCTTCTCTTTCTCTCTGTAATATGCCCCAAGCCAATAAATCAGTGTCATTATTTCAAGCCTTTGGGTTATCTAAGGTTTACCATTGAAAACAGATGTTGCTCTTCCATAAGGGTGGTTTTATAGGAGGAATACCCTCAAGTAGTTGTATACTAGATTTGATAGCTCTCTGGACCATCTAGCCTTCAAAGAAGGTCCACAAAATTTACATCCATGATAACCTTTTGTTATAAGACTTGTGGTGCTATGGTATATAGAGCATGTCAGTGTTCAAGATCAATACAATTGCACTGAATTAATTATGCCAAGAAATATTGCTTTGAATATAAACAAATCAAACAACATATTTACCAAAGAAAACTCTTAGCCTTGGATAATCATGTGTGGTGTACACACATATGCCATACAACATAGAACTCCTCTATGTTGGGATGGGTTTCTATACACCATATATCTGTATCCCTTCCCATAATTCCTTGAATTCATTGATCAATGGTTGTAGGTAAACATCCATATTCTTCGCTTGTCTTCTACTAGAGACTATAAGAGCCAACATAACATGTTCATCCTTCATAGAAAACCATGGGGGATATTGTTATTGATCACTACTACAGGCCAAATAATATAGCTGGTGTTTGGTTGGGAAAATGGGTTGATGCCAGCAATGGCTATGCTCAATCGAAGGCTCTGTACTTCATTCTTGAATTTATTGGTCCATGCATCCTCTATATGCTTCATGGCTATTGAATCTGTTGGGATTCGCATAATTCCTTCCTCACTTCGGTGCGAGGCATGCCATCCCTGTAGCATAGCTAATTCTTTGCAATGAAAGAGCCTTTGAACCCTTGGGATTATAGGCATGTACCTCAATATCTTATGAGGAGGACCATGCGGTTTAGCCTTGTTTTTTATTCTTGGTACCTGTCATGCCCACACTTTGGACATATCTATTTGTCTACATATTCACCTCTATATAGAATAAAATCATTAGGACACACATGATATGATATGTACTCAACACCCAACATTTTCAACATTTGCTTTGGCTCTTCACAGCTACCAGGAAATACATTATCGCTCAAAAGTACCTTATATTTGAATAACCTACAATTAGTGGGCAATACAAATGTATAATACCATTTAACGTTCATAAAATCGACCATTTTCAATGTTGATTGTGTGACAAGATTCCTTAAAGTATAAGTAGTTGATGTTTAGTTACCTCAAAAGTGCCAAGAAACACGCGTCTGACATGCCCTACTTTGCTTTCAAGTTGTACAGTAGCATTGTTGTCCCCAACTATGTAGACTTGACTGGCCAGATCCAAAGAGAGGGGTGGTGGAATCCGATTTAAGGCTCTCAAAGAATGTTTCGGTGATATGAGTATCATCTCCTGGCTCATTGTCTTGGAATGTATGTAACAACATTGCATCCATGGCACTCGTTTGTTGTAATATCTCATCCATACCAACCTCTACTTTGTTTCCTCCATTTCCAACATGTGAATAACTACTATTACTGTAGGCATTCATAATTGGTGATTCTAGATGTAGTGGAAATTGAATAGCTGGTTGATTCAACCATGCTTGGTATGCTTCCTTTCCAAGTTGCGCTCTTTTTTTAGCCTTCTCTCGATTTGACATTGTACTGGGGTGCAGCGAAAGATGGTAGACATGTTACTCATCATCATAATCCTGATTTCAGAAATATTGAACATTACATTGATGATGTTAGTAAGCATAATGCAATTGGTTTGCTTCAACATTATACAAAAGAATTATTACATAACCATTAGAATTATTTTAATATAAAATGTTCAGCTACAAACAATTTATAAAGCAAACGATCAAATTGAGTGATTAATTAACATCAATCCCACATAAATTTTTAAAATTTCAAATTGAGAAATACATTTTTTTTGTAGGGCTAGTACCCATGAAGTTTTAAATCGCTGACGTTAGCCTTAACAATACACCCATTAACTGTATATTCTACACCCCATGGTAAAATTGAGTGATACATTAACATGAATCCCATATCAAATTAATAAATACAAGTAACCAAAGAAGAATGTTGTATCTGAGGCTAGCAGCATAGGTAGTGCAATTTTGTACGTGTGTGAGATTTCGATGTGACAATTACACAAATGAACGGTGTGATCATACATTTTTTACTGTATGATGACTCAAATGATGGGTTTAGGGAAACTACCCTACTTTATCCATAAAGCAAACAATTTACAAATTAAATTAATAATTTATAGATTAAAAAAATTGAAACTTAGTAATACATTAACATGAATCCCATTGAAAATTAACAAATACAATTAATCATTTTTTTTTGTCTTACGCCCCAAGGGGACATTTAAGAGTGATCCCAATGCAAGACGTCTCTCACGAGTGGTTAGTGATCTACGAAAGTTATATTTTATTAACAACTCGTCACCAGGAGACAAACTATGTATTGCATGCACAACAACAAATATGGACACTTTCAGTTTCATAAAGAACTCCTGGTCATTGAAGTGTTCCTCAAATGAACAATTCACAAAAAATAAAGAGCACCTATAACTATTTATGAACCCTGCAATGTTCCCATGAGTGCATGTACGACCATCTATATATAACTCGTTCTTCTTGTTAAAGTTTCCAGAAACATAACCATTCATGCACATATTATACATGGAAATGTTGTGCTTGTATTTATCAATATTCAGGTAATCTGAATGACAATAGATAGGACAACAAAATGTCATAAGTGCTACTGACTATTTGGGAGGAGAGAGTACATGTGAAAGGATAAACAACCCAAGGTTTGTAGCATCTATATTGGACTTGGAAATCATAAAATGATTACTGCAAAAGGTGAATTTGGTTCCAACATTAGGCATAGGTAGAGAAGATGGCCAAGCACCATACAAAGCACAGTTGTAAGAAGTTTGATATTTACTTTGCAAATTCATAAGAAGAGAGATATCAACGCTACCCTACAACAACTGGATGGACCTTGGTGTGTACTTGGATAGTTTTTCTCTCAACTCATGCAACTTTTGTGATCTTCTAGTAGAGATGTGTTGGGGTGGCAGTCAAATCATACTTTGGATCACTAGAAATTTTAGTTGACTGAAAAAAAGTAGAGGGGTTCATCAATTTAAGACGATACATAGTTGTTTGGCTTCAAAATTTTCCAAAAATGAGCACAGGGAAGTGTTCCTATGTGTCTTTTCTATATCACCTATTGGATTTTTTACTATAGTAGGGGGTATTAGACCATCGACATTGGGTAATTGATCATTGGTGTAATGGGTGAGTGTGACACCCTGAGGGTTATCCTTCAACCCTTTACGTTTTGAACAACCACATACTACTGGGGTGTCATAAAAGAGATCTAGTTCATGACGAATTGCCATCGATGACCCAGTATTGTGGCTTGAAGATGGCATGTTACAATTTGTGGGTTAAAGTAGCTACCAATTTTCATCTATGAACTACTTGTGATATTTTTCTCCCAATAAGAGCTTATGACGTTTTGCAATTGGTAGAATATCTTGTGCATCCAAACTCAATCCTAAATCGAGATTTTGTAATATAGAATACATTGATATTCAGATTCACATGGATAAGTAACATAAATTCAAATAGATAGTCAAAATATAAATATAGAATGAACTTACTGGAGATGGAAAGGGATAACTCATCAAACTTGCAACAAGATGGAATGAGTTGGAATTTAAAGAATTGTCCATTTGTTACCATAACCTGTTCTCCTTGCGTTTGATCCAAATAAACAATCAATAAATCTCTATATAGTCCTAACAAAAATTTGAGAACCATCTTACAATCTAACTTCCAATATAGTTTGGAAACCATTTTGTAAGAATAAGGTGAGTTTAAGCAACATATATATACTATGAAATATTTTAATTGGTGTGGTTACATCCTAAAAGAATATTAGAGATGAATATAAAATTTTGAAATATCAAATTATAGGATTTTTTATTCAAATCATGCACCGGTTCTACACCAACCACCCTGGTGTGACTAAAACATTTGGACGCACCGAGGCAGAATCACAACAAACGCACCGTTTGTCAACATCTGCAAAAACCTCCATAAAAGAAAATATCTGCTATATTTGATAGCATATATTTATCGATTCATTCTACAAAAAATATTCTTGTATGTGCGTTTATTATTATCAAGCGCACCGGGGCATCCTAATTTGTATATGCACCAAATCGTGATATATGTTTCTTAATTTTTTATATTATATAGTAATACAGTTCCACGTTAAACATTAAATGGACTGGTGCGATTATGTCCTATATGCACCGGTGTGACTTAATTATAAGCAAACCGTAAGGCCGAAAATCAAAATTAAAAAATCATAGAAGTTATGTTTTCCCTAACCTAAAAAGGGGAATTTTGAAAAGTAATTAGAAAATGTGTTTAAAAGTAAAAAACCTAAACATTATTTCATTATTTTGCCAAAATTTTGAGGGGAGAGTTTTGGAAGAGAGACTTACACTCAAGGAGTTTGGAGCAACCAGATTATTCCGAGGATCAAAATTTGTTAGATATGGTGAATCAATCAAGACCTTGCATAGTAGAAATGTCAAGTATGTAAAATATTATTATTGATTTTATTATCATATCTAGATTTTAACTAAATTTTTAAAAAAATCATAGTTACCTTCAATGTTGCAATCCTTCTTTAGCCCACAGGGGGTAGAGCAATTGGTAATGAGTAATTGAGATGAGAAGTTGTAAATGGATTGTCAGAAGTTCAAATCCACTTGGGTACTTACTTACAAAAAAATGTTGCAGACCTTCTTTTCTTGCTGCTTCTTTTCATTTTATGTGGCAGCAAGATTTTACGTTAGGGTTTAAATCCCTCTATTGTTTCATAATTACGATTTTTCTTTTCCGGGAATTTATATTTAATGAGTTTGTGATTTTATATAGAAAGCATTGGGTACAATGAGCCACGTTTTGGGTCAAATCTGAAACCCTGTCGGCCTTGTACGTTTTTTTTAATTTTCATAAAAAATGTTTGCATAATTTTCGGTGCAATTTTATAATCTTGCAACGCAAAGATAGTTTTGGTCCTGCCATAATAAATTTATTTTCTAAAATTGCAGAAACAAAATTCATAGTTTTTGGAGTAACGATATTACATTAACGTACCGATGTGTTTATATTTATAACATATCGGTAAAACCTGCCCCGCCATTTTTTTTCTACAAATGTAAAATAAATATATGTGGTATACGGTGCATTGTGTTTGACACAATGCACTAGTTTGTTGTTCTGCAAAATGCACCGGTGCATTTTACGAACCTGAGCGCACCGATTTCAGATTTTTTTCTATAATGGAGTTTTGTAATTTATTTGTATATTATAGTTGATAGTGTATTTAATGGTCTAGGTTGTTTGTTGATAGAAAATGCATGATAATGGTTTGATGAACAACAATTCTAGTCGTTATGATGGGAGCACATCCAAAATTGCAAAGAATGCAAGTGCTTTTTAATTTTAGTATTTAAATTAATTTGTTTGAATTATTTGTAAATTTAAGTAATATGTATTGGTTAATGTGTGACATGCAGAGCCAAAAATTGAGGAAGCTTGACAAGATCCTTAGCAAATCGAAATGCAAAAGATTGTAAAACATTAATGGAAAAGTTGTTGAGGGATGAATCGGGTGAATAAATAATATTTCAATATGAATTATTTCTTGAATTTTGAGTAATATTTTACTTAAGAATATTGGCTAATATGTTTCAAATAATCTAATTCACATATGTTGAATGTTATGCAGGTACTAACAATAATAGAAGGGAATGTCATGATAAGAAAAAAATTATGGAAGATGCAAATGATGATTAATTGGTCATTAGCTAATCTAGAGTGGCGTTGGAAGTCAATAGAAGGGGGGGATATTTTTATAAAAATATGAGGGATATAGTATAAAGAACGTATAGACGTACTTTTCACTTACAATACAAAAGTCAATCAAATAATTCCAAGAATCAAGTCATATGTAAGCTACAAGAGGCATTTCCAGAGCAATGGTCAATGAGACTTGCCAGACTTGCAATAGAAAAAACATACAACAACAAAAAATAAACATTCAAAAAGTAATATTCCTAAACATGTTTATGTAGAAAATGTATCTACTACTACAAAGCATTTTTAATAATTTTAATTATGTTGTATTTATTTTTCATATCAACCAAAAAATAGTTTAATGTCAATTTACATTTTTAGGAAGATTATGAAAATCCCAAAGGATGAACGAGGTGATATGTGAAATATGTCAGTTAGGATGTCTAGAAAAGTGTACAAGGAGATGGTCAAGGAAATTGACATAATTGCATCGTAGGAGGAGCCATCTCAACAACACTATGCATCAAATATATGAAATCATTGATTTTTTTGGATTATCATGTACATCTAATTAATTAATTTAGCATTAAATGTTAACTTTCAATTGTTTTGTTGCAGAAGAGAAAACAAAATGGAACCCATTCATCACATAAGATAGGACAACAAGGAAAAAAGGAGTTGATAGCAAAGTTTATGAGTAGTTTTGATTTCCTTATAACAACAAAAGATTTCATAGTGGTTGTCATGATCTTACAGGGTATAAAACTTGCAGGAAATAAAGTATGGAGTGGAACCAACAAAAGAGTTGTTGAGTGAATGCATGAGATTTGGTTATGAAAGAATGTGTATCATTCATGACTCAATTCTTTCTATGATACATCGATTTTCAATTTTCATTCATGTATATTATCTATTTTAATTTTCATTATTCCTAACAATGTAGATACACTCATTACACTTTTTTTTTATGTTTACAGATGGAAGTTGAAGAAGAGGAAAACAATCGATGCAATCAACAAAACATTCAGCCAAATAACCCAACTCATTCAAGTGGCTCAAGCACCGACAACAATTCCAATGAATAATGATGATACATATATTTTGGATGTTAATGCAAGCTGTTGTATATTTTGAAATAATTGTCTATGGAATTAGACATTTTGTATAATGTACTGGACATAGTGTCTCAATTGAAATAGAATGAGTTACCAATAAGTGTAACAATTACATGCATGTTGACATTTTGATTATTGTGGACTTTATATTGTCCTTTTTTGTATGACAAAGGGTCTCTTATTGATATATATAATAAATATTTGTTTTATTCTATTGCATTCTCCAATGTCATCGTTAAATATTACATCTGAATTGGTAAATTGGTAACTAAATGTATGGATGACTAAATATTACAATGGATGATAAAATATATGATATAAGAAATTAATCCAAACAAATGCAATAATTAAAATTGAAATGAATATTTCTATAAAAAATATTTCAATTTCTAATGAATAATGGAATTAAAAAATAAGCTACAATGCTTTTGATATTTACTACTGCACCAGTGCGTTTTTTCATATGTTGCGTCCCAGTGAATTTAGACAAATTTTAAGCCCCAATGCATTTTTTCGAATGATACGCTTCGTTCATCTAATTTATATTAATCGCACTGTTAAATTAAAAAAATTCCTGTCCCAGTCACATTTAACGACGTGTTTATCTTTGTTAATTACATCAGTACATCCAAATTGTTAAAACACACCAACACTTATTATGATGAAATGCATTGGTGTGCTATGATATATAAAAATCACTGTTAAATTTTAAGAATATAGAAAATTTCCGGTGTGTATGGCAAAACAAATTACACTGGTGCTTTGTTATAGTACGTAAGCACCGGTGCGTTTAAGTAATAAATAAGCACTAATGTTGATTTGGTTACAATGCCCAGATGTGTAGATTGTTTTAAAGCACTGGGAAATGGTAAAATTTGGTGTGTGACAATGCTCTATTTGTTGGAGTGCACTGGTGCACATATTTTTATTATATTGATCTGGTGCATATAGGTATGTTACGCACTGGTGTGCTTTGTTTTAATGAAGCGCACCAACTAAAAAGACATCCGCTATAACCTATGGCCGCCGAGTTTCTTTAGTAATAAAAAAATTCCATAACAAACTACGTTAAAACATCCACTACTATTGGAGGAGGTTGTACTAGAGGTTTTTTTGACAATTTTGGCCAATCTTGTAACACTAAAAAATTCCACTATAACCTCCGTTACATGGCCTTTTCCTTGTAGTGTCTTTGACACATACCTAGTGGTATCTCGACTTGAGATCCAACTTGGTGAAATACTTGGCATGTTGCAATTTTTCTAACACATCATCAATCCTGGGTAGAGGGTACCAATTATTAAGTGTAATCTTGTTCAAAGCTCTATATTCGATACACATACACCAAGACCCATCCTTCTTGGTACGATGAATATAGGTGACCCACAAGTTTAGGTGCTTGGTTGAATCACCCCCTACTCCACAACTATTGCAACTACTTCTTTATTCCATTTGCTTCCAAAATAGACTGTCTATACAACCCAATATTTGGTAATACGGTGTTAGGAAAAAACTGTACCTCATGCTCTACTTCCATCTTAGGTGGTATCCCTTTATGCTCTTGGCACACTCCTTTGTATGCATGTATCAACTCCTCCAACTATTGATTTTTCTCTTTGGTACATTCCTCCATGGATGCCTTGACTGTTACCGATTCATCACTCGACTAATTTTCTCATAAGAAAATCAAAACATATTTGTTATTTGCACTAATCAAATTTTTGGCTTGGTCAGCACTTACCAGTGATATCCTTGATTTCTGGCCAAATTAGAGGAACACTTTGACATTCAAGGACGATAGGTTATAGAAGGGCCAATTTGGTGCCAAAATCTACCCTTAGATATTGAAAACACTGAGTAAAGCATTCCCATGCACACCCATGAAAATGAACACTCTAGTCTGTTGCGGGGAAAAATACCCTAATGGTCTTGGGTCAAAACCATAACATAGAAAATAAAATTAAAGATTACTTTCATGCCCGAAAAGAGAATAATTAACATTTCATTTACAACCATTAAGAAAATAGTCAAGAAAGATGAAACACTGACTTGGAATCCAACGTCCAATGAAGATCCCTTTTCTTGAATCCTTTTGTCTAACTGCTCGTTCGAACACATGTATCCAATACAGATACGACCTACAAAATAGATGGTTGTAGATGTATAAAGAAATTTGCTGAAAATAAACCAATTAGTGCATTAAACAATTAAGTTTCATATATCAAGAACATGAACTTAATACATTGATTTGTATGGAAAAGAGAGATATTTATTAAATTAAAATCAATTACAAGGATGTATGTCACCTGTAATAGTCACGGCACAGTTCTACAATTGTCTTCTGAATTCCTCCATCAGGGCCATCAATATGCAAATCCAAGTCATGACCCTTACTTCAAGAACATGCCCAAGAAAGTAATTCTTCTGCTTTATGACAAGATAAAGCAAGGACTACAAGAAATGCGGGTTTCTAGATATGGGGAATGGCTTGCAAACATGAAATAAGGGCTTATGGATCCTAGTAGTAGTTTACCAAAATTATGATGCTTTCATTGATTTCTCCATTACCCTCTCCTTTTGCATTTGGTCACTTTTATACTCTAGATGGGTAGTTAGAGTGGTTAGGGTAAATATCTATAGGTATAGGAGGTCAAGGACCAAATAACCTGTTTAACTAACCCCAAAATTAACCAATTTTTATATATTTTGCGCTCGAAAAGAGGGAGATGTGGGCTATACATAGTCAAGGTGTGTAGACATGGGCTATATATTGGCAAGGTGTATCTCCATTGTGAAAAAGGGTCTTTCAACTATTTCATAGGATGAACAAACATTAAGTGTGTCACGTCCCCTCCCGTCGATCCAATGCAAGGAAGGGAACATGACTACAATTCTAGGCTTTTACAAAAACGCAAACCCATTCATCATATTCATACAAATAAAAACACATGTGTGTGTGTAGATCTATTAAACACAACGGAAGTAAAATTATTCTACACACACATATATCATGCAATTTCCAACATATTGATAACATGCATCAAATAAAAACAATGCATAAGTAAAACACATAGAGAGAATACTTATCTTGATTGTGAAGTTGCTCCAACCAACTAGCTATGCAGCTACAATGTTCCACCCAACCATAGGCCAATTGTGTTCATCAATCCCTCAACAGAACTACCACCCCCGAGCTGGGCATGATTTCCACAAGGAATGTGAATCTTCAAACTTACGCACAACAAAATGAACATCACATCTAAGCCAAGCCAGTCCATAACTGGGTTTATCAAGCCAAATGTGAACCCTCTTCTATTTTTGGATGCTTGCACTCAAGCTCAAGCCAAAGCAATGGGTACCCATAACTCAAACCACAACATAATCTTCCCACACACAACAAGCACAAATATTGGGCATGGATACACATTTTTAACAAGGCGATTTACTAAACAGGTTTCCCATTGGTTCTTCCACTTCGTGGCACACCCGAAATGAATTATGGGAAGAGAAATTCAACCAAAGGGAAGAAAACGATTTCTCCCACAGGTATATAGGCGTTTAAATGGAAAAACCAGCCTCCCTAGACCCCCAAATCAGATTCCTCTTCCTTCTAGACATTCTGCAACTCAAAAACGACCTCCTAGCTAGAGGAAATGGAGGAAAACTCAGCAAAAATGTGAGGGGAAATGCCCAGCTAGCTCCTAGTTCGTTAGAGAGCCAAACTAGTTGATGAATTATGGCTTGGGGAGAAATTTCATGGCTCTTTTCTTGCCCAAGAAGCCAAACACATTTTCCAAAAATGGTGGCTTTTCCATACCCGTATTTGGACAACCATACCTCTCCATTTCCCCAAATAATAACTATTTCAATCAATTCTTGGGAGAAATAAATGATTGGGTACAAAAGTCAACATGGGTTCTCTCCAATAAATGAGTGAACAAGTACTATACAAACCGATCCTCCAAAATTCAATTTCAAAAATGAAGAATAACACAACCCAAAGAAGCTCGGGTAAATAACATAAATATGGTGATGTTATAACATAACTAAGCTCTTCAAACCAAACCACCATTGGTACGAGTCTACACCTTACAAATAAATGTTTTGAAGTAGAACATAGTGAGACATTGTTTGATTACTAGTCATTAATGTATACCATTAACAAACACGATCCAACTCATTGATAAATAATAATAGGAGGAAAGGTACCTAGTACAATCTATCAAGTGTGACTAGATGAATGTCGAACACCTGTAGATTCTAGCGATCAAAGGATATTGATATATTCCCACTGCCAATAGAAAGGAAACCTACCACCGATGACTGCAAGTTCCAAGACACTAAAAGGACTCTATACTTCTATCCCAAGGTAAAATGAACTGAATTCTATAGGAAGATATCTCTCGGAAGGAGGGCATTAAGGCAACCCCCATCATCCAACATGAGGTAGTAGGAAATATTTTAAATGACATGGACAAACTGTTTGATTCTAAAATGTACTAGACATATGGGAAGGTCGACATGCAAAAGTTAAGAGTTCTGAGCAGTGGTCGACACAAGTTAAAAACATCCCTTGAACAAGAAGCATGACACAATAAGTGACTTAGGAATCAGAAAGTAAAGAATGCGCAAGAAATATGTCTATGGCATATGATACATCAATAGACTCTCCATAATGATTGGAAGAATAACCAATCGGAGGAGAAAAAATCAAAGAACTAGTTTAGTTTCCTAAAAGCCATACTAAACACAATATAGAGAGATAAAGACTCAAGAAAATGTGCTTTGTTGAAGGGTAACAAGACCACTGCCAAAAATAAGTAAGAACTTACTCTTTCCCATCTATATTTTTAGAATATTTGATTTTGTCTTTTTCATATTTATAAAAGCATGGAAAAAAAGAAAATAATGTTCTAGTACAAAGGAAGAAATGAGGGTCATGAATAAGCAAACTAGTTCCATGCATGGGGAAAATATCTATGCTCAATGCAGGAGCGTGTACAGGATATGGACACTCGGGTTAATGTTTCCTCCAGGGATATGGGTGTCAAGTTGCAAAGGAAAAATAATGCAAGGCTTGCAGTTGAAAAAATGGCTAATCAACAGAAAGGTGAAGCCGACATAAGGCTCAAATCTCAAGCAGGAAACATGCAAATGCAATTATAATTGAACATGAAAAATGATTTGAGATTGCCTTATAGGAAATGGCCAACATAAATAAGAGTGGAGAGATGAGTCTTCAAATGCAAAGTTAGGTAGAACTACAAAGGGACTCTCAAGCCTAACAAATTATAGCAACATAGGTACCAATTGAGATTAAAGGATTGAACTACAATACCCAAGACAAGGAAGGATCTATTGCAAAAATAAAGACATTATAATAACAGAGATATGATGTTGAAATTCCACAAATGATATCCTAAGGTATTGTGAAGTTAACAAGGATAATGCAAAAAAAAAGGGAGTCCTACCCTATATGCCAATTTGCGAAATTAATACATGTCAAAGTAATATGATACATGGTTGGTAATGAGAAAAAATCTATCATGGAACACCCTGCATATATAATGAGAGGCAAAAATTCGATCCAAAAACCCAACAATTAGTCATTTATAGGATAAAACAGCTACAAAGAGAAAAAATATAGAAAAAGTGGGTAAAAAGAAATATAAAATAGTGAAAAAAGTCTTTTTACCATACCATTTGAACTTTTTACCCAAAATAGTAGTGGCGAGCAAAAAACCCTCTATCTTCTTTGTGTGATTATGGAGGCTAGGAACAATGAAATCATGCATGGTGAGGACCAATTAATAGAGCTTGCCCTTTCCTTCATTTACATCCTTGCAATTTTAAGTTTCAATTAAGATTTTGTTAATTTAGCAGAATTATACCACATTTTTGGAATTGATTGATCTGAGGTAGTAATGACCCATCTGACTTCATATATATATGTAAGTAGCCAAATGGGTATCCAAATATGCCTTTAGATCCTCTGAAATTGTATAACTTAAGATATTAAATAACCATCTTTTGACCCCTATAAAGATTGATACATTGGCATTACAAACCTTGGAACTCTAAATAAGACATGATGAATGTTTTGTGGCACTACAAAAATGTACCAATATCATCAATGTCCCTAGTGGACCAGCAACAAAGGGTGTCCACATGGACCAATACATAGTAGATTCAATTAACCAACATATATATAGTCATGTATACATGATAATATACCTTCACCACAAGTATATTCGAATAGGTTTTTGAGAAACAAGACTTACCAATTAACTAGAGCCATGATACCATCTAAGTACTTGCAAGTACTATTTTCTTCTATGGAGTGGCTAATGTGGAGTAAAAACAAGTTAGACATGTGAAATTATGGTCAAAGGTGAGTTGGTTGACCCAATATGTAGAAAGGGAGGTCTCTATGTGATCTCCACCACTTAGGAAAAAATTAGGGAAGTGTCTCACAAATGGCTGAAGTGTAATGAAATAATCCCCTTTCACCATCAACAATCAGACTTCCCCCTTATTTGAATTTGAATTTTTTCTTTATCTCCTTCTTGGACCTGGTCTTCTTGGACTAGTATTCATTTAATTTCTTGGACTCTTTATGTCTTCTACTTCTTTTGTTTCTAGATATCTTTGCCTTTGATTTTATTTGGATGCTAGTTATCAAGTTTTCTACTTGCTTCTTTCTCTTCTTGATTTTCTTTCTTTAATTTGATCTTCATTTTTATTTGACATAGTAGGTACAAGGAATCTTGGACTAGAAGCTTCATTTTCGTGCCTTTTATTTTTTAGGCATAGGAAGGGGAGAATACTTTCATACTTTAGGTCTAGGAAAAATCATTGCTCCATGGAAACTTATCCACCTTGTTGATAGCCAACGCCAAGGTTTTACAAGTGAGCCTCTTATACCACCAAGAAACATTGTTGCAACACATCATTTCTCAAGACATGAAGGAAAATTGGGAGGCCTTCATGGTGAAGGGGTCACAAAGGGGAAGTCAAGAATTCATTTTCACCAACCTTAGACCAAGGCTGCAAACCAAAATTATGAAGTGGAATGGATGATGGATGAATGGCCCAAATATGGACCTAAAGAAGGGGGTAAAATTCCTTGAAAAATACTCAAACATCACCTAGGTTAAGTGGTACATAAGTAAATCAAGGATATACTACCCTCATAAAATTGAAAGTGTGATACTACTAGTTATACTTGTAAGACAATCAATACATCAACTATGGAAATAACAACATATACTACATTGTCAATTAATTAATCACCATGGCAAGGTAAAAACATTGCCATATATCTGATCATCACATCACATCTCATCACATCAAAGGGGAAGCCCAAGAGCAACAAAGATGGACCTCAATACTATGGATTGCATCTTGCTCAAAATAAAAAAAATAGGTCTATCATATAGTATGCCCACATAATGTGTCATAATAGGACTTATGTGATGATGCTAAATGTCACTAATGGCTCGGTTATAACTTTGTGATTATTAGAGTCTATAAAAACTATGCATAGAGTCTATAGAAACTATGTTGTACTTATTTGTTAATAATAGGTGTGGGTTTAAGAAAAATGGAATGACATGGAGTGACTTGATTTCCATGTACGACTATGGTTTACCCTAGCCACCATCATTTGTTTGCAAGTAGTGTTTTAGGACTATGCACGATTTCTCTTTCCATTTAGTTGGATTGCAGGTTATTTACCTCTTCTTTCTTGCAAGTTTTGATTGGGAGGTAGCGCATGACATATTTCTTGTGAGTACAGACCTACGATTTGGGAATTGTGGAGGAATTTTTCTAGGTGGATCAATGGGTGAAAATATTTTTCAAAGGGTATAACCTTTCAAAGCTTTGGTTAGTTCTCTAAACCCAAGAAACGAGAAAAAACCTTCGCCTATGAGATTTATAAAATTAAAGGAAGTTATCCCTTTGATGGTACTTCCATCTCCAAAACCAAGAAGAAAATCCCTTATATTTTCTAAGAATTCTTTGATTGGAAAGTTTACAAGCCTTTGGATTGGCCTAATAGCTATGAAATCATGGGTAGTAGAGCATTGGTCACCCAAGGTTCATGGTTCAATATATCGGTTTGCTTCTAGTCGAGTTTGCCTTGTCCTTCCTTTCTTAGTAAGTAATACCATGACTTTATATTTCATTATGGATGTTATTTCATAGGATCCAAGGGAATTCATTTATCTCCTTGGACTCTTGACTTCAATCTAGAAGAGATTTTGGGACCAAATCTCTCTTATAGATATTGGGAACAAGCTAGGAATATTTATATATAGAACAAAGCCAAAATGAAATATGTACTCTTGCATGCATATATATGTGGAAGTGGACCTAGATAAGGGACTCACAAAGGATCCACAAATCAATATAGATGGATGGATCCATCAACAAGACCTAGATTCACTACTACATATGGATTAAAATCCAACGGGATTTCGTCGAATTCTTGATATGATGCCAAAAGTTATCAAACGAAAACAACATCAAACAATCATTGGTGTAATTTAATCGGTTATCCAACACTTCGGTTATCGTCGGATGTCCAACACCCAAATCATCGGATAACCAACGCAATTAAGCATGCAATCATAATTTTTTTTAATATTTTAAGTGTTTCTCATCGGATAACCGACATGTATTCGTTAAATTATCGTTGAAAATTTACTATTTTCACATCGAATATACGATGAACATTCGTCGGATACTCGATAATCTTCCTGTATTTTACCATCGGGCACCTGATGGCATGTCATCAGAGTACTGATGTTTCCCTTGGCTTGTTCATCAGTTAAGCGATATCGTTTTGTCAAGTACCTGATGACATATCGTTGGACAAAAGATGCTTCCACTAATCAGGTCGTCGACTAACCGATTAAAGTGCATCGGATATCCAATGAAAGTGCATCGGATATAAAAACGCCTTTTCAAAGTGTTTCCTACGGTCGTGTTGTGCTTCTAATGCTTGTGGGCATTAGATATCCGACGGAAACTTGTCCTAAATTTTTTTTAAAAAAATTGCAATTCTTTAGTGGGAAAATCCATCAATTTGCAGGAAAGTTGACTCATTCTCCTTTGTATTCTTTGTGACATGAGTCTTCTATTGAGGCCCTCCCTAGTTGGTTTTATAATTATCCAACCTCTTTCTACGATGCTTCTTTCATATGGCCCACCTTGCCATAGTAATGACATGTGGTATTCTTTAGACTCTTGGTTGCATCCTCACCACTATCTTGTCTTTTCTTCTTTTTCCACTTTTTTTAATGCCCTTGGAATTGGTTTCAAAGGCTTGTTATACCCTCTACCTCATAATTTCTACTACCAAGCTATTTTTTCCATATTTCCTTCTATAAGATTTTATTGCACAAATCTTCAAACTTAAGGTCAAAATTCATAGTGGTGATGTCCATAGTCTCAATAGAGTTCTCATAAGAATGTAGTAATCATTTTATTGCAATTACCATCATGTCCGCCTCATACATTTTGTGACTAATGGCCAATAATCTTTCTCTAATATCCTTGATCTCAAGTAAATGCTCCTACAATGATGCATTCTAATCCATTGTGATAAAAATGAACATATTATTTAGGAAGAAGGATCTACCCTTCTCCAAAGTCTCATGACACTCTTGCAAATGATTCCAAATAACTACTAAAATTTTCCTTGTCGAGTCTTCAAGAAAAATTCCATATGTTAAGAACAACTTGATCATCGTTACTACTTCTATGTCTCGTTGGTCTACACCTATATCAAACATGTATCACTAAAAAACACACAAATATCTTATCAATATACCCAAAAACAACACCAAAACACACAAAAATTCATAGATGTGTCCATAAATGCAAAACACAAATATTTTGAGAAATATGCTAAAAAAAACACTAATCCTCATAGAGTTTTGAGGAATCTGTTGAAAAGGTCACCATATTATTAGTTTCTCCTTGAATATGTTGAAATCACTAAAGAAACAACTAACGTTTCCATATCTACAAATATGGGTAGCAATATAGGTAGGAACAACTTCAATATGCTTCTTGATTCTAATGCAAACAAATCAAATTAGGATTCATATGGAATATGTATAGGTAGCCAATTCATGGTGATAATATTGATTGGAATAGGGCAATCACATGAAGATGCAAAAGTGGTGGCACCACATCATTGATGATTTTTGGGTGGGTAAAATGATAGAGGTATGATCATTGAGAGGCAAGAGCAAGAAAAAACTTGACATGGTAAATTTTTCTTTGATGGCCAATGATGAAGGAGTTTATGAGCCATATGTGTTCAAGGAGGAAATGGAGAAAAATGGATGGGAGAAGGAGATGGAGATCATGTTAGTTTTTCAAAATTTACTTCAATCTGATCTAGGATCTTAACTGAGAGAACAACATGTACAGCATATCTACAGCATATCAATCATGGACACAATAATGCAAGCACACAAGAAACACAGAGTTTACTTGGGGAAAACCATAAAGGTGAAAAACCCCAATAACTTCCTCAGAGATAGATAGAGCAATGATACAACCCAAGCATAAGAGATAGACATCTCCTAGCAGTAGCTTCTCCTCCTCCACAAGTGCGCTACTCTCCAAAGAGTGTGCGTGAGAATAGAGTGATCAAATAGAGTGCCTCCCGCACTCTATTTATACTTGACTTGACTTGACTAATAACCTTTACTAGGTTGGCCTTAACTTAACCACATAACATAATGCTGACTGGGCCGACACCCAATAGGGTGGTCTAATAACCCTTTGACCCACATGGCCGACCCCCAATAGGGTGGTCTAATAACCCTTCGACCCACATGACTTATACAGGGCCGACCCCAACAAGGTGGTCTAATAACCCATCAAGTATAAGTTACAACACTTACAATATAAATGACGACACTTCCGTATAGAGGAATAATAACATCTCTATAGGAATACAAACACTTCCGTATAGAGGAATAATACCATCTCTATATGAGTACAATATACATATATGAAATACATTCCGAAGTTACATATACATCAACACTCCCTCTTAACTAGGAAGGTATTTCTCGACACAGGTCTTCTAGCACAAGTCTTCTTCTCTAGATCATCGTCATCATCACTGCTGCTGCTATCTCAATCAATCTCTGAATCTACTCGTCATAGGAAGTTCTACAGAGCCAGTCCTTTTTCATACTGGATGTAGGCCCACCACCTGCAGGTCTTCATCATCACTGGCCATATTGTGGAATCCTCAGGACTTATTATGTGTGTCACAAAACCTCACAAGAGCATCCCAGGACTTATTACAGGCACATAGCCCAACCTATCGGATCTCCCAAGGAGCTATTACATGTGACCCCACCACAAAACCTATCCACGACCACGGAGTATCATCCTGATACTCATAATCATACTGATCATCGTCCATGAAGCACAGTACAGATGCACACAACATAGCACTTACACTCATCGGCATGGAAGGACTTTCCTTTGACCATCTAGGAAAGGCTCAACACTCACATCAACGCACATGGGAGAACACATCTGCCACCATGTCGAAAAGGATTTGCACTTACATCAACGCACATGGGAGAACACATCTACCACCATGTCGGAATGGCTCTGCACTTACATCAACGCACATGGGAGAACACATCTACCACCATGTCGGAAAGGCACTGCACCTACATCAACGCACATGGGAAAACACATCTACAACCATGCTCGAATGGCCCCAGCACTTATATCGCAGCCATGGGAGAACACATCTACAACCATGCTCGAATGGCCCCAGCACTTATATCGCAGCCATGGGAGAACACATCTACAACCATGCTCGAATGGCCTTGGAAATTACATCACGACCATGGGAGAACACATCTGCCACCATGTCGGAAAAGCCCAACAATTACATCGCGGCCATGGGAAAACACATCTACAACCATGTCTGAAATGCTCATGTGCATCTGTGTCTTCGGAACTCATCACACATAATCCAATTGATTATGTAATGTATCCTCCTAATATATGTCATCACATATGATCATCCTGATCATCATCACTGCATCGTCCTGACGCATGTCATCTGGAGCAACATCCTGAAGCTCATCATCCATGATCATCCTGATCATACAATGCATCCACCTGATGCATACACAGTATCTACCTAATACATATCATCATACATGATCTACCTGATCATACAATGTATCCACCTAATACATATACAAATACATGATCCACCTGATCATACCCGATACATATCAACATACATGATCTACCTGATCATACAATGTATCCACGTGATACATATACAAATACATACACATGATCCAACTGATCATATCCAGCATCCAACATGATACATACATACATAAATGATCCAACTGATCATATCCAGCATTCAACATGATGCATACATACATAAATGATCCAACTGACCATATCCAGCATCCAACATGATGCATATACATATACAGAGCAATAACTGGAGAATCGTCCTGATGCTCATCATCCAGTGCTTACATCCACAGCCATGTGAAGGATCCTCCTTCCAACATGCTTGGAATGTCTTCATCAAATGTCTCCATCACTTCTTCCTCGAAGTGTCATCGATCTAAAGAACACCAAGCCTCTCTCTGAAGTACTCGAACTTCACTCTGGCTAGTGGTTTTGTAAGCACATCTGCAATCTGCTCATCCGTCGCAACATACAGAAGCTTCACTGCTCCTCTCTGCATCATATCCCTGATATAGTGATATTTGATCTCTATGTGTTTCAACCTGTCGTGGAACACCAGGTTCTCGAACAACTTCACACAACTCTGGTTGTCACAAAAGATACCAGTAGCCTCCAGTGGGAGATCAAATAACTCAGACAGTAGCTTCCTAAGCCATATTGCCTCACAACTAGCCGAACAAGCTGCAACATACTCTACTTCGGCTATACTCAGTGCTACGCAGGACTGCTTCCTACTAAACCAAGAGATCACACCTAATCCCATACTGAAGTAGCACCCAAATGTGCTCTTCCTATCTGCAGCACTGCATGCCCAATCTTAATCAACATAACCCTGCAGGTTAAACTTTTGATTTGCATCATACTTGAGCCCATAGTCAACCGTACCCTTCAGGTACCTCAGAATATGCTTTACAGCAACCAGGTGAACACCTCTGGGGGATCCATCAGGAACTGGCTCAATGTGTTCACCGCAAAGCAAATATCTGGTCTAGTGTTTGTCAGGTACATCAAGGACCCAATCATCTAACGATACACAGTGACATCAACCGGATCAGATGAAGCATCACACAGAAGCTTCAGGTTCGATGCCATATTTGTGGCCATGGCCTTGCAGTCTATCATCCCAAACCTCTTCAGGATCTCTACTGCATACTTCTCTTGTCTAAGGAAGATTCCATCTGCACTCTGCCACACCTCCATGGCTAGAAAATAGTGCATCATCCACAGGTTCTTCATCTCAAACTCGGCAGCAAGCTTCCACTGCGTGTCGACAATCAATCTATCCTCACCTGTAACAAACAGGTTATCCACATACAAAAGTAGTATCACTGGATTGCCTTCCTCAACCTTGTAGTAAAGGTTGGAATCCGCTTTACTTTTGGTAAAGCCCAAACTGGATAGAAAGCTATCTATCCTACCATACCAAGTTCTGCATATATATGACTTATGGTCATGTGTCTCAAAACCAAGTGGCTGCTCCACATACACTTCCTCTTCGACTACACCATTCAAGAAAGTTATCTTGACACCCATCTGGCGTATCTTCCATTTCATCACTGCAGCCAGAGCAAGTACTAATCTGATGGAAGTGGATCTGGATACAGGAGCAAGAAATCTCTATGTTGCCACCTGCAGCATGCTTGATCTTATAGATCCATTTGGAAGTCACAACAGACTTCCCTTTAGGTCTTGGGACTGCATCCCAAATATCATTCTTCATGATCGAATGGTACTCCTTGATCATGGCATTCTTCCCGAATCTTGGGAACTTCAACATCTTCAATATCTTCAATAGATAACTTTATTGCCGAACAAATGTTGTAGTCCTTCTTTTGTAGGTGATGGTATACGATCTTTCCTACAAAACAAGTTAAATTGCATGATTAGAAACATCTCATAGTTTTCAGAACAAATTCTTACACATAAAGAAATATGTCATACAGTCATGCAATTATTTTAGCCAATGCTTCAATACAACATTTATCCATATCCCGTAACTTTCTAGATGCCTTCTAATCTCTACCAGAACATTGTTAAGAGTGTGCACAACTCCCAATATGTCAACAAAGAGGTTTCATTCTAGATAAGTAGCAATGGAATGTTGTGCAGTGCCATAGGCCACTTACCCATCATATGCAAATTAGTAGTATACTGTTCATTAATGCAATTATTCTAATATGCATAATACACACCCTAAATGTAGGAACATAAGCATATACATCATTATTTAAACAAACAAATATGCAAGAAATGATAATCAAAATACTTATCTTTGTTTGGTTGTAGGGTTAACTCCCTCTCAGTCTTTGCTTCCTTTCTGTAACTCCATTCTAATTTGGAATGTGAGAAGTGGTCAACTCCCTCTGAATATCTGCATCCTTGCAGAAACTACTAAAGTGTGCTCCCTCTTGATTTTTGCTTCCTGGATTACCTGTCCTTGAACTTATATCCATCCTTAATCACTATGCATGCTTATTAGTATCATCATTGTGTTATCCTTGAGGTCTCATACATAATCACACATTCATTAGTATATTCTCAATAGTATCAAAACACAATAATCTTAAACATGTATAGTCATGATCATTTCAAACACAAATAATAAACATTAGTATTCAAGGTTTCAGGGAAGACTTCTTTTACTCATGCATATTCTTATTTGATCATAGGACTCTTCTGGTTAGTCAAATCATCAATCAAGATAAGAGACATAATATGCATAAACCCTTGATTACTTACATTCCTAACTTTATGAATAAACATAACCAATCATACCAAGTATACTTATATAAGGGATCCTAACACAAGGTAATATTCTAACTTGATATAGGAAAAACATACCTGGATTACTATGTTAGCTAGTTATATCTAACATACCCACATGATGTCTTTTGGTTCTCTTCAATGACTTGTGCTAGCAACCTGCATGTCTCATAAGTTAATTGTTGTAGAACCAAGTTATACATACCTCGTAAGTAGATCTTCTATGGGATCCATGACAATGGATGAATCTTTGTCTTCATGTCACCATGATCATATGTTCTTGAAGTAGAACATGATTTGTCTTTCTTGGTGTACCTTTCATGTTAGCAAACAACATAAACCTCATACAACATCACAATGCATTAGTACAACCATAAGTGTCAAAACCTTAATCAATGAATATCTTCTATCATGTATTCATAATTTTATTAAGGTGATACGACAAGTCTAGTAATTAATCAATATTGTACTAACCGTAATGATATGAAGACAAACATATCATAAACTTAACCATGAACAGAATTCGAAACATACATGTCAATATTGCTTGTAATCTTCTTATGTAAGGCCTTAACCTCATCTCCCTCTGAAATAGGAACTTCTTCACTTATGTAGGTGACCAATCCATTTTCTTCTAGGATTAACCCAATCCACTTGATTTGCAGAAACTGGATCTGGAGCTGGATTAGGGTTTGACAGAGAAACCCTAAAAATTCAAACTTTGAATTTCAAACTTCTGAAAGGATAGAGAGATGCGCCTTGATGAGTTGATCAAGCCGGTATACTCAGAATTTGAAAACTGCAAAGTTTCACCCTTCAAAATTGCCTTTGAAACGTCTGGATCTTCTAGACATGATCCCGAACTAGGATTTGATAAAGCCCACCCTTCTTCCCAATCAAAAGGTTCGATCCAAAGCTCTAAGCTTCTATTTTTCTGAGGAGCTTCCAGCCCTGGTCACAGATTTCAAAACTTCCCATTTTTGCAGAAGCCCTAATTTTCCACTTTTCCAATCAAAGTCCCAAATTAGGGTCTAATCAAGCCCGACCTTTTGCCCAACCAAAAAATCTGATATTGGTCTCTAAATTTCGATTTTGATCAGTAGCATTCAGCCATGGTCTCCGATTACAAAAATTCCAACTTTCTCCGAAACCCTAAATTCCCGAAGCCATGAATGAAGGTGCTCAAAAATAATTTTGTTTTGACAGAAATATGTACCTGATTGTTTCTGGTGTAACTCCGAACTTTCCAATCCACAGGCTCTTAAAATTCTACCTATGGTAGCCCGACCTGTCATATTTCCAACCCCATAGGTCTAACCTCAATTGGATTCTCTGAGAGAGAGTTATGCCAAGTGTCACAACATGACCTGTTTATGGGATAAAACAGGAGAGTGAACTTGTACGGCGTGCCACATGTCACCGATTCAGTTTCAGCCTCTGAAAAAGTTACCTGGAAAGTACAGTCCGTTTGCTACCTATCACTTTTTACTAAATTTCATTTGGAGCTTCCTAGCCCAAGTTATGACCTTTTTTCCTAGGTCACCTTTTTATGACTCAGATCTGGAAGAGGCAGAAACCCTATATTGTACAAATCATAAAACACAAAGTACAAAGAATTAGAAGTTTTCCTTTGGAAACAAGGTACATGGGGATTTGATCTTTGACTTGTAAAAGTTTTAGATCCAAAAACTTCGCCAAAATGGATTTATAGCGAAAGTGCTACGATGACTGGTTTTTTCTATATCAAGCCCTAGCATTGCAAGTGCAACAAGTGTCATACATGCCATACCATGCCTTCTTTCAGGCTAGCTCTGATACCATGTTAGTTTTTCAGAATTTACTTCAATCCGATCTAGGATCTTAACTGAGAGAACAACATGTATAGCATATCAATCATGGACACAATAATGCAAGCACACAAGAGACACATAATTTACTTGGGGAAAACCATAAAGGTGAAAAACCCTAATAACTTCCTCAGAGATAGATAGAGCAATGATACAACCCAAGCATAAGAGATAGACATCTCCTAGCAGCAGCTTCTCCTCCTCCAAAAGTGCGCCACTCTCCAAAGAGTGTGTGTGAGAATAGAATGATCAAATAGAGTGCCTCCCACACTCTATTTATACTTGACTTGACTTGCCTAATAACCTTTACTAGGTCGGCCTTAACTTAACCACATAACATAATGCTGACTAGGCCGACACCCAATAGGGTGGTCTAATAACTCTCTGACCCACATGGCCGACCCCCAATAGGGTGGTCTAATAACCCTTCGACCCACATGACTTATACAGGGACGACCCCAACAAGGTGGTCTAATAATCCATCAAGTATAAGTTACAACACTTACAATATAAATGATGACACTTCTGTATGGAGGAATAATAACATCTCTATAGGAATACAAACACTTCCATATAGAGGAATCATACCATCTCTATAGGAGTACAATATACATATATAAAATACATTCCGAAGTTACATATACATCAACAAATCAAACATGAGAGTCTAATTAAAAATCAATCTTGGATTCTCAGGGATCTTCCACCATGGAAGAAACCCATTAGATGAAACAGATGTATAAGGTCAAGTGCAAGGGAAATGACACTTGATAAGTACAATCATAGTTGGTCATAAAGTGGTTCAAGAGGGAATTGACTATGAGGATACCTTTGGTCCTACAACAAGGATGAGCATTGTCAAATTAGTTTTAGCCATGGAAGCACAATTTGGATAGAAGCTCCATCAAATGGATGTGAAGTGTGCCTTCTTTAATATATATTGGGAGGAGGATGTTTGCATATACCAACCATGGGGTTTTCAAGTTCCAGGAAATGAACATCTTGTGTGTAGACTAAAGAAGGCTCTATATGGAATCAAGCAAGGACCTAGGGCATGTCACATTAAGATTGGCATGTACCTAGATTAACATGGGTTCCAATGGATTATTTTATATTCTAATCTATACATCAAAAGCATAGGAATCCTACATTATTTCCTAGGTGTAGAAGCTTGATAAATAGGAAGAATAATTTTTGTCTTACAGACAAAATATGCCAGGAGTTTGTTTGATAAGTTCAAAATGGTCCTATGGTATATACTTCAATTGTGATTGTAGTGGACATGCATAGAGTTTTTTGGAAGGTTTTATTTATACACAGTTATATCTTCCAACTTTGAGTGGGTGCACAATGTTTCTCAAACAAGACAAACTTCTACCCATAACAATCGTGACAACTGCTTCAAAAAGGGCAATGCAATATACTTTACAAATAAAAGATGGCAACATAAATGATGAATATACTTTACAAATAAAAGATGGCAACATAAATGATGATAAAATCCCAAAAGAAATATGACAAAATCAAATCCGATGGCTTACATGATGGGAAGAACCTTCCTTGTACTCAGATTTTAACTTTCAAATCAAATCTTGCCTCTCATAGGCAAGTCAATAACTAGAACAAACTGGCCCTTAGTTAAGGGAATAAACATACGTGTGAGAGAGAGACCATAAATACTGATAAAAAGGACATACAAGTATAGCAGAAGAACCAACCACTCAAAGAGGTACGACACAGTCAATATTATCCCCGAAAAAACAACCAGCATGCCAAAGTATCCCTCAAACAGTCAAAGATAGTCAACACAAAAAAATGAAACCACATCAAGCAGCAGTATGGAATTGCACATGTGAAGGAGGGAGAACGAAAATTGTTGTGGAAACCCTCATAAAGGACAATACTAAGTAAGGACAAGTTCGGTGTTGCAAGTAGATCCAAAAACCAAATAACTCTCAAGCATAGACAACCTTCAAACCCTTGACGTCATAAACAAGTGTTCCTGAAAACCGTAAATCATCCATGCCAAAACAAAGCTCAAAGTTCCATAAAGACATTACTCTCAACAAAGGCTATACTAGTTCTTATAGCCTCTCAAAGACTTCCTAGATGGTCCTTCTAAGTGACGTTAAGGCTTCTCTTACAATTAGGCTAGGCATGACGTCATCAATTTATAAGTCAAATCAAAGTGGTAAGTAAACAAATTAAGGAGGATGCATTTCTAAAAGAAGGGTCAACGAAAAAGCTAACCACAAGAGGGATAACCACAAACATAACAAAACCATTGTACTAACCACAAAGTCAACATAACATAATAAGTGCGCTAACCACAAATTCAACATAACATAACAAGACTCTCTCTCAAAGATATGTGGTCCACATATGTCCCATGCAACAATTGAAAGTTTATCATTACTCTATAGGAAGGGTTCAACCTAGAAGATGTGATCCTCTCATCCTCATTTAGGTTGTGCCGGAGTCTGATTTTCAAAACACCCAAACAAGGGGAAACCAAACAAACTTAGTGAACCAAGATAGCACAATTGTAACATTAAAACATAATTTTCATCTCTTTAACCTACTACATTAAAACATATTTCTCATCTCTTTCAACTTTAACACTCCCAAGAGGTCCCTGTGTTAAAGTTGAAACATACAGTAACAATAACATGTAAATGACAACAACAATTGTATGACTATTTAGACAAAATTATAGCAACATTAATAGATCTAACTCACAATACAAAAGAGCAAGTCTGATTACTTAACAAATCAAATAACAAATCTGGAAAAGGAGAAAGAACATCATATGAACTTTCCTCCTATATTATTTTAGCAAAACACCCAACCAAGGGGAAACCGAACATGGAAGCGTAGGCCTAATGAAGAACAAAAAAAATCCCGATACACTTGAACCAACAAACTTAGTGAACCAATATAGTACAACTATAACATTAAATCATAATTTCCATCTCTTTCAACTTCTACATTAAAACATAACCCAAAAGCTCACGAATATCACGCATCAGGGTATCCATTCTATCTCTTATCTCTTGTGTCTTTGGCATAGTCAATAATAAAGAAGTGAATTCCCTGTTTTTTTTCTTAAAAGCTTCTTTACTATGTGCACAGGGTCGGCTGACAAAAAAAATTCTTCTTCACTTGGCACTTCCTCAATAACATCTGTGGACTTCTCTGATGCTACTGCCTTGCCCCTGTCACACTGTTGATCAACACGGAAGCATACATAATAATGCACATAATGCATCCACTATTTCACATAAATTGGTTATGAGGACATTCACAAATTGGTTATTGCAATTTAAAATGAACAAGAATCTATACATTTTGTCAATTATTACTTTTTCTCCTTATATTTGTATAAAAAGAAAAGAAAAAACACATTATTCATATTAAGTCCAAATACAAACAAATTTGTATCTATAATGAATGAAAGTAACATTAACTAAGTCTCGACTATAACAAAACTAGTGTTTTTCAAGAACCATGAATTATTCAGATGTTGAGTTCATTGACATAATGCATGGCAACATTTCACGGTAAATTTTAAATATAAAATACAAGAGTCATTTCTTATAGGTTGGGTAAAATAGTATACATACCGTTGTATATATTCGATTCAAATTGTAGTCAATCAATAACTCTTTCCTTGCAGCTATTGATTTTATTACACATACGAATACCTGGTTTCCTTCACGCCCCTCAAATTAGCAATTAGGTTGCTTATTTGTTGTCATGGGTCGTGTACTGTTTATAAACCCTACAATATTCCCCATTGCTTTTTCCCTTCCGTAAATATACATTGATTCTCCTATGTTCTGATCATTGTCTTTTAGTTGTAAATAATTTGCATTCATGCCATATCTTCGCATACTTTTTGTATATTAGACTAGGAATATCCAATCTATGTAGTTGTAGAAGGGTTCGACATACTCCATCAATTCAATTAATCTGCCATCGTGGACCTTTATTCCAACCATGGAAAATAGCCCCAAACCATACAATGACAATGGAACAATGTAGTATATCCTTCCATCGACACAAAAATCAGTGTTGATTTGAGGAAGATCCCTGGGTACCCATCATTTGAATAGATGTTTGTACCTCAAGGGAACCTCGATGTATCCTATGCTCTCATCACTATAAGAACATGACCCACCTTTAGCAAGAAAAAATCTGAATCGTCTATTGAATTTTCTTCTAATATTTCAGCTCTAGTTGATCTCCGCTCGTTAGACATACTAGATGTCCCACTTTCCTATATTCTACCTGAACTTTCCTCGCTCAACGAGGATATATATGATAAGTATATATTTGGTTGTACGTCCTATAACACTCCATCGAGTGAGAGAAACAGTTAGCGAGTGTCATAAACTCAGGGTGACTTGGTCAATCATATATAATATATGGTAAAAAATTATAAGATAAAAATGTTAATTTATGCTACTTAAATTATATGGGTCAATCATATATGGAATCTTTACAACTCTCTAACATTTAGGCATATTTGGAATATTTACTCTTGGAGTGATCAAAGTTGGGGACCTATGCCATCATCTCAGCATCAATACTTGCACTTGAATTTTTCCCATGTATTAATTTATATATTTTTTTAGTTTAAGGTTTATTTTTTTATTTTTGTTTCAATGACTATAATAGCAACGTTGTAATTGTCACACTTTCTTATTTGCCTTGTTATTGTGGCCCTTTCCTTATCCACGTGACAATGTTCATGTTTATCTATGATTAGTTCTTATAAGCAATACCAAATGGGACAACCTAGCTGGACTTATCTAATGTGAGAACAACCTTAAATTAGTTTTCATTGCTTTGCATTTATCATAACACACTTCTTGAGAGTTGTTTCCTTAGTATGGAAATGAGTTACAAGAGGGCATCACTTATGTCATAACTCTTCCTCTACCATTGTGACTAGTGTCTCCCTTTAACGGAGTCACAACCTTCTATTATAGGTAGTTTCAAAGATGGAGGGAGTGGTAGTAATAAAGGGTGAGGTTGGTGCAATAAGGAGTTGATTATGTAGGATTGAGTGTCATGGCTACAATAACCAACCATCATTTTAGAGTTATTGTTGGATATGACAACATTTACTACTTGATTGGTCTAGAGATATTTGGCCTAGTTGGCATAAGGAGGGAGGGGTGATTTTCATCAAAGTTAGCCCTAATCTTATATCCAATATGTCCACTACATCAACTTGTTCAATACTTGCTTCCATTGTCAAAGCAATTACTATAGGAATATGATTTGTTGACCAAGGTTCATTCCTATGATACCCCCAAGATTTACAGATCCAAAAGGATCTATCGAGTCTAGTGAAGGTATTGAATGGACTCAAGTGGTTAAGAAACAAAAATGTGTCATGCTCACCAAGACTTCATCTAAGGATATGGCTATTTCTAGGCTAGCAACCTCCAAGTCGACCATTTCAACCATGGGAAAAGCACACATGGATCTTCTTGTGGGGGAAATAGTGGAAGGGACTAGTCATTGTATCCAAGGCTTGATAGGAAAGATACCATGGATTCAAAAGAAGAAAAAAAAATGTAAATGGCTAATGCCATGGACCACTAGGTTTTGTAGGTGCTATAAAGGAAAAACATTGTCTCAAATAACTCCTACTAGGTGTTACTGCTCAATGATAAGGATGTGGAGTAAATGGAAGATATTGTAGAAGTTTACCCATGAAAGTTATGTGTTTGAATGTAAGGGGTTCACAACCTTTCTCCTTTTTTAATTCTCCATCCCTATTCCATTAAATCTCCATATGGTAGTTGGGGCTATCCACTTCCTCAGCACATAAACAAACTCTGAAATCCCCCAGTTTACAATGAGTGGAAATTGATGCTTTGATCTTATGGAATGTTTCCAATGGATATGAACTAATGTAATTCTTATTTGTTGTGAAAGATGATTTCATGTTTAATGGCACTGCAGAAAATTCACCATGTTTAAGACAACAATATGGGCTTTCAAAACAGACTTTCAAAATTTGTAAATTAAGTTTGACTAGATATTGAAGTTTTTGTATCTTATCCCATGACTAGAATTGATTTACATGGAAACATGATTTCATTTTCGAAGGCACTACAGAGAATCCACCATGCTTAAAGCAACAATGTGGGATTTCAAAATTTGTAAATTAGGTTTTGTTGAATACTGAAGTTTTTATACCTTAGCCTATGACTAAAATGGCTTGACATTTAGAGGGATAACTTACCTTTTTTTATATTTGGCATATGCACCCTAACTGCATATGCTACTACTATAAATGAGATGTCATAAGCTGGTTATTGCATTGCATCCTCAAACAAAGTGAAATTGGACTGTCACTCCCAAATTCTAAGAAAATGTAAGTATAACGTAGATGACAACAACAAAAAAGGTTGAAGAAGAATCTATGTTAGATGCCTATTGTACATCCAAATACATCTGAAAAGCACTCTAGACCTAGCTTCTACCTAATAGTGTGTTGAAACCAACTTGTTCAACCTTGTGCATCTGTTCAAAGAATTGTAATTTGGTTGAATAAGACAATACTATCATACATGATTTGGTTGGATTTCTATAAATATATGCTTTTATAGTTTTTTGGTAATATTTAAATATTTGCATTGATTCAGATAGAATTATAAGCATTGAAAGCTTATATTCTAATCTATGGAGTTGGCAGATAGTTGCAATATTCTTTCCTTTGTCCTTGACTTCAAGCATTTGAGAACTGCTTAAATCAAGGGTCCTCTCTTTTTTTCCATCACTTGAAGGGGATATATATTTTCCAATCTTTCCCTATCCTTTTCCCATTCTATGATAAGTATGATATTTTAAAGAACCTGTAAACTTGAGATTGCTCTATAAAATGCTAATTTTAACAATAACGATAATGCAGTAAGGGTTCATTGGTAGGAGAAGGGAGGATCAAGTATAAGATCCCTATGATGTCACTACTAAATGGCCTAAGTGTACATTGTTACTATGTTTTGTCAATAATGAATATTGATCATGCCATTTGAATCTAGTTTTTCCTTGAAGGGGTTTTCCAAGGAGAAGCTTGAAATCGACACTGAAAGGAGATGTAGCCTAAATGTATTGTTTTATCACTTTATGAATTGCTCAGGGGTGCTTACTTGGGGAATCAAAGAGAAAGAACTATTAGTGCGAGGTTCAATAGTATGAGGGGGGCCACAGGGTTGGAATCGAGGAAGTGAGGGAGGCATTTACATAGGAATAGATTCATTGAAACTGGGTCAAGCTCATGGAGACGAAAACAGATTTAAAACTCCCTAAATTGCTTGAATGAAGAAAGAATTGCTTCAATGAGAAACAATTTTGGGCTCAATACTCATCGATTTTGGATACATTGGATCCTTTTAGTGTTGTCGAGAAATATCGGTGTTGCTCAGTCTCCCCTAGTTGACTGCGGGTCCAACTCATCTCTTCCCCTACTTGCTTGATAGGTTCCTAGCTCAATCTCAGCTCCTCCCTCCGACTAGGTTTCTCTACTCATGAGTTGAACGAAATTCAAGCACATGAGGTTAGAGATGAAATGTATCTCAATATCATCTCCTCCCTCCGACTAGGTTGCTCTTCTCATAGATTGAACGGAAGTCAAGCGCAGTAGGTTCAAGATGAAATGTAGCTCAATATCAGGTCTTCCCTCTGACTAGGTTACTCTGCTCATGGGTAGGTTTCTCTACTCACGGGTAGGTTGCTCTGCTCACAGGTTGAATAGAAGTCAAGCGCAGGAGGTTCAAGATGAAATGTAGCTCAATCTCAGATCCTCCATATGACTAGGTTTCTCTGCTCACAGGTAGGTTGCTTTGTTCATGGGTTGAAATAAAGTCAAGCGCCGGAGGTTCAAGATGAAATGTATTAATTCTTTGGCGTGGGAGGTCTAAAGGTAAGTTTTAATTTTTTAATTTTGTATGTATTATTTTTTTATTTGTAAATGTATTATATTCTCAAAGTACTGTTTGGTGGTTTTGGACCATTCCATGAATGTGTGCTCATGAATTTTCGACTTTTAATACCCTATATGTTTTTTTATAATTTCCATATAAATTTTTCCTTAAAAGAGACAAATCATAAGACAAAAATAAACTAAAACCTTGACTTAAAATATATACTGTATATACATTTGTGTCGATGTGCCTTTGCATAAAAGTTACAAACATATTTGAAAACCACATCATCCAAATTAGATAGATTTGACCCTTGAAAACTATTAAGAGAGCACAAAATTTGTGAACAATGTAGTTTGATCCACGGGGGGTTCACTCATTGAACTTGTTACATAGCACGACCGTTCACATGATATTAAAGAATATCCCTACTTCCACTAAATATTGGAAAATTCCTCCTAAAATTGTATTGTTGAACCCCCCTCCCAATATACTTTTCCAATTAATAAAACCCCTAGTTTCAATAGATATTGTAGGTATTTATTTTTATCAACCCATTTTTATTACCCCCTTTATCTCATATTATCAAGTTGTAACAAATAGGATCCATAACACATCTTAGTATAAGCAAACAAGATGCTAAATAAAATAATAGTTTAATGCAAATAATGATCCCACCGAGATTTCAGGGGTGACTAATCAATTTGTAGCATTGGATAGTGGAAGACCCAACAAAATAGTAATGGGGAAGAAAAACTTCCTAAAAGCAAACCCACTCAAAAGATCATTGTAACAAAGAATGTGAAAGATTAATAGTCTAATAGTCAGTGCAATTCTTAGAAATGATGAGAATTGCAGATATTTCACACCACAGCCTGCCAATATACCAATTTTATATCATGTAAATACAAGTATAGCCATAGAGAGCTCATGTTTTCTATAAGCTTAATAAATTGGAGGTATGAATTGAGCTCATGATTTGGAGGTATGAATCCATCCCACGATTTGGAGGTTATTCCTCATCCCACCCAAATAAAATAAACCCCAATATTTATATTACTATGTCAAATTAAAAACCCCCCCTTGACCCCTTAATACGAGGCAATATATTTTTGTGGTTTTTATAAGTATTCAAACCCCCAATATGAATGAACGTGATATGATATTGCCTAGTTAGTGAATCCCCCATGGTTTGATCACTTCCTAGTAATCCTAATTAAACATATTAGAACAATTAACTTCCTAAATAAAATAGCTTATATTATGTGCTTTTCATTCACAACAACATTTATTCTACATTTATATTTATGATGAATGAAAGAGTGACAAGCATAGATCAACTCAGTGATGTGTAAGTCGAATTTATGACACATGTATCAGTTATGTACATGAAGAAAAACATAAAATACTAAAGTATATATGATGAAGTTGATTTTAATCAACATATTAATTTTAATATTCTAAAATTCATATATCAAGCTAAACACTCACGAGCATACATGAATGGATGACTATGAGAAATCCATGGTTCATGGGGCCATAAAATTGCATTAATGAACACTAGATACCTCATCTCACTTTAATTATAAACCTAGAGTTCCTACAAACATATGATGTGTTGTACACTATATATGCAACTTAATAGGTCTAATTTGAATTAATTTCTTGAAAAGTGTATTAAAAAAACCCAAGCTTGGGAAGTCATTACCCTAACTCTTCACACAAATAAGCTCATGATCTTCACTCTAACTCCCTCATCAATGTGAAAGGGTAGACAAAGGTCTTATGATCATTGTTCTTAGATTGAAGTGCTAGGTTAATACATTGATGAAACTAGGACCCTAAGGATCCCATTAGATCATTCATTTCTTACAACCTTGAGTAACCATAGATATTCCATCAAACAAGCTTCAAAATATTGGACATCATAAAGTAAATTATGGAAACAAAACTTATAAAGTAAGGTAATTAATGTAAATGAATCACATAATTGTTGTAAATTAACTAGTTTTATACCTTACTACATAAGTCTATAAAACAATCTGAAATGGTCGAATCAAAAGATAGTAAAGAAGTAAAGACGGTGGTTCTTGGTCAACTTATTGAGTGGGACCTACCCAATAAATCTCATGAAACCCTTGAATCTTCTTTATTCCAAATATATCATGAACATAAGAACAATAATCTACCTTTTAATTACAAGTTGAATCACTACCAACATTAGATGAATGAAAAACACAATAATAAGCATGTTATCCTATTAGCCTATTGTCTTACTTATACTTGAAGAAAAAACTAACTAAGATTCCAAACAATCCCTTGATTGATGGAGGTTGTTCCGTGATCCCTTATAAATCTGCATGTTGTCAATTGGACCTTTAACTCTCTTGTGCAATTTGATTTGACTAGATCAGAAAGGATTCAATATGTTGGAGTTCATTAATGCTTCCCCTAAGTGTTGGTAGCTTCTAAATTGGGTCAAGAGACAATATCCATTGAAATTATCAGTGACCACTTGGTTGGTTTTAAGTCATGAATGAATAACATTATCTCATCCTTTGTCATTCATTTTTTTGCATTTTTGAGATCTTGGGAATCATCCAATTGAGATTTTTTATCTTAAGAGTCTCATTGTATAACCTAGCCTTGAAGAAAATATCTTTCTGATTAGATGGAGAGTGAAGCTTCATATTTCTCAAGGTAAGTGGGAGCTCCTCCCACTTGGCTTGGAAAATATGCAATGCCTTATCTTTTGATTTTTTCATCATGATCTCATAATGGGAAATTACCCCCTTCTACTTCTCATCAATTATGTTCACTAAATCCAAGTTAGAAGTTAGCCTGTATGATTCTTAATTATTTATTTAGGTATAACTAGTGATCTCAGCTCTCACCCAAATGGTGTCTCTATGCTCTAAGTATGCTTTCATTTTTTCCAAACTGCTTCATTCCTCAAAAACCATTTCAAAATTCCTTTTGCATGTGGTTTTGTTTGTTTTCTCCCTTATCACCCTTGCACTAGTTGCGTCGACATGCATGCCGAAAGAATTTTAAAAGAAACACCTAAAAGACCTAGTACTGTAGTGACTAGACATGGGAAACAATGAAATGCCTGTGGATGAGGGAAACGTTGAAAATTCTTCAAACTGTTTATGAATGCACTGAAATTTGACATGGACTAGCGGTTCACATCCCTCCATGATATGGGAGTGTTTACAGACTCAAATATGACATAAACAACAAGTACTCTACATCTTTGATGTCATCATACTTTCATTTGAACTTTCTCAGATTGACGTGCCTAGAATTCCCAACATACCATCCACGTCATGGTCATTATGCTAATCTTTATACTCATTTCTCATGCCATTCAAAATGAACATAATTCATGCCAATTAGGTCAACCATGATATTGGTGGCAAGAAGAAGGTGCCAACCGACATTTCATCAATGATTTTGAGCTACTCTAGTGAATGGAGTGCAAAAAACTTAGATGAGAGCAAAAAAAAAAAGACAAGAAATATCTAATGAAGCTTGTGCAATTTATCAAGTAATTGTTTATAAACGTTATTGTCCTTGCACTAGATGTGTCGACGTGCATGTCGAAATAAATTTAAAAGTAACACCTAAAATACCTAGTACTGCATCAACTAGACATGGGCAACAATGACAGGCCTGTGGATGGGGCTAACGTTGAAAATTCTTCAAACTATTTCTGAATGCACTGAAATTGACATGGGCTGACGGTTCGCATGCCTCCATGATATGGGATGGTTTCCAGACTCAAATATGACGGAAACGACCAGTACTCGACATCTATGATGTCATCATACTTTCATTTGAACTTTCTCAGATTGACGTGCCCGGAATTCTCGACATACCATCCATGTCATGGTCTTCATGATGATATTTATACTCATCACCTATGTCGTTCAAAATGAACATAATGCATGGCAATTAGGCCGGCCATGATATTGGTGTAAAGAAGAAGGCACCAAGCGACATTTCATCAATGATTTCGAGCTACTCTAGTAAGTGGAGCGCAAAAAACTTAGATGAGAGCAAAAAACAAATTAGATAAGAAATATCTGATGAAGCTTGTGCAATTTATCAAGTAATTGTTTATCAACGTTATCGCCCTTTCACTAGATGTGTCGATGTGCATGTCGAAATAATTTTAAAAGAAACACTTAAAATACCTAGTACTGCAGTGACTAGACATGGGCAACAGTGACAAGCCTGTGGATGGGGTCAACGTTGAAAATTCTTCAAACTGTTTCTGAATGCACTAAAATTTGACATGGACTAGAATTTCGCATGCCTCCACGATATGGGAGGGTTTCCAGACTCAAATATGACGGAAACGCCCAGTACTCGGCATCTCCGATGTCATCATACTTTCATTTGAACTTTCTCGGATTGGCGTGCCTGGAATTCTCAACATACCCATCCATGTCATGGTCGTCATGTTGATCTTTATACTCATCGCCCATGTCATTCAAAATGAAAATCATGCATGCCAATTAGGCCCATGAGATTGGTGGACAGAAGAAGGAACCAACCAATGTGTTTCATTAGTGATTTCGATCTACTCTAGCGAATGGAGCACAAATTAAAACTTAGATGAGATAAAACAAAATTAGACAAGAAATATCCGATGAAGCTTGTGCAATTTATCAAGTAATTGTTTATCAACGTTATCTCCCTTGCACTAGATGCGTCGATGTGCATATCAAAATAATTTTAAAGAAACACCTAAAAGGCCTAGTACTGCAACGACTAGACATGGACATAACAGTGATAGGCCTGTGGATGGGGCCAACGTTGAATATTTTTCAAACTATTTCTAAATGCATTAAAATTTGACATGGAATGGCGGTGCACATGCCTCCACGATATGGGAGAGTTTCCACACTCAAATATGATAGAAATTCCCCGTACTCGGCATCTCTGATGTCATCATAATTTAATTTGAACTTTATCGTATTGACATGCCTGGAATTCTGGACATACCATCCACTACATGGGAGGGTTTCCAAACACAAATATGACGTAAACGCCCAGTACTCAACATCTCAAAGATGAGTACAAAATGATGATGGTATAAACTTGAATGAGCTTCTCTTGGTTTCAAGAATAATATATTCTCTACTGAACAAGGCCAACCATGTGAAGGTGGAAGCTCATATGGCCCCTATGCCACCCCTCACTTCACTCTCAATTCCTCAATACCTAATCTATATACTATTAAATATTGAAAGAAACATAATTAATAACAATCAAACATAGAAACTAAGAAAATAAATATTTAAGGTAACTGAAAGAGAACAAACCAACTAAAAATATATGAATACATACCTCGTACATTTCAAGATTTTGATATCATTAATCTTCTTCTTCATCCAACTCATCATCTATATCATCTGGTTCAAAGTTCATATTGTTAAAAATATTGGCCATATCAACATCCTCATCATAAATGTCGTCAATTCCAAACATATCATCATCCGAAACATAGTCTCCTAAATTTGGTTTGACTTCTTCAAGTTCTTCGTGATCTGACACATCATCAATAACATCTTCATTCAGAACATTGTCTTCCACATATCCTTGAACATCCTCGACGTCTTCGTTTGATTCATGAACTAACTACTCCTCTACGTCATCTTCTTCTGCCACTGTATACTTTCTGGCCTTCCTCTTGGATCATATCTAACAACATATGACCAACCCGATCTACCTGGAACCTCCAAGTAAAATACCTATTCACATTGGCTTGGAATAACATAGGGATTTGATCCTGGCTCAACATTATTAGTCCTTGTATTAACCATGGTAAAACTGTTAGCATGTTGAATAATAGTTCTCTCAGGATCATGTTCATTTATTATTAGCCTATACCATTTGACGTCGAATATAACTATTTTGAATGAATTAAAGTCACACTCAAGTATATCATGCAAATACCCATAATACTGATTTTAAAATTCTTGGGGATGTCTGTCACTCCTAGAGTGGACATTAGTAACCTGAAATACTGTTGTTATCCCACTATCAAAAGTTTTCCTCTTTTCATCCAACTTTTTTGTGAAATTTGCGACCATTGCACCACATGGCCTTGTAGTGTTTCAACTGCAATATGCCAAACACATAAAAAAAACATTGTCAATTCATAAACATATTTATACTTGGAAATTGTGCAAATTATGAAAAAAAACACATCATATGCATCAATAAAATAATATTAACAAAAATAAGTAGCATGGGTGAAAATGCTTGCCTATTTATTTTTTAAACCATGTGCTAAATCAATTCCCCTCTGAGTAAGATTTGTATCTCATCTAAGTTCATCTTCTTTGACCAATGTTGACACACCTTCCCATGTTAACCTACCATTGTTAGAATTTTTACATCGTTCAACCCATATATTCATCCAATCAAGATTGTTTGCAATGTAGAGATGTATCGCATCCCACTTTGCACTAGTTGTATTAAAATCAAACAATTAACATACAATTAGTTACCTGCATGGTATACCTTCATATTAATAATGGATTATGTAAGATGACTAAAAATTAAATAAGTTTGACATACATTAAGAAAATCAAATGTATTATAAATATCCAATATCTACTTACATCTCACTTTCCTCATTCTACCTTTCCCCAATAGGTTCTCCCCTTCAAATTTTCTGTTGGAGTTGACATCTGAAATGCGATCCTCATTATTATTACTTGTAGCTATTTGAGGACTATATTGAGTGATATAAACCATGGTTTGATATAACATATATCCCTCTACCATAGAACCCTCAGGATGTGCTCTTTGTCTGACCAAATCCTTGAGTGATTTCAAGTGCATGTCAACCATCCACATTGACCTTGTGTGTACAGGTCCACACTTCTCAATCTCCTCAACTTGGTGTATGAGGTAGTGTTCTTGTGCATTGAAAAATGACGGAGGTATATAATTTTTCATTTCACACATTAGATGAGGAATTTGTCTCCTCCAATACTTTATACCTTCTTGATCTATTTCTTTAGATGACAACCATCTACAGGTGATGCAAGCAAATCACAGGTTTCAACAACAAAGTATATAGTACATTAAAAGTAAACACATGCATGTAGTCAAAATTAAAATAAGTTGTACAACGAATTAATGAAAAAATTACACTTTGCATCTAAATAACCACTTACCTCATTTATTTTCCCAAATCATATATAACTTGTTTCACATTGATGTCAAAGTTTTCTGGGAGAGATAGAGGTAGAACATACTGTATCAAAAAAAAATGATCAATCATTATTTATTTCCAAATCAGTAGAGAAAAAAAAGCACTAACAAGATCATGTTGCACCAATATACAAATATATACACCAAAATAATTACCTTAATGAAGGTATGCCAATCATGAGTTTTTACCCCACCTAATTCACCTTTATTTGTTGGGATATTCTTCATGTTTAAACAAAATCCAGTGGGAAATTTATTTTTCTCAATAACCTCTTTAACATCTTTGCTTTGTTGTTCTGTCAATAACCATGGAATTAGGGCATTGATATTTTGGGAGTCTCCCTCACTATTTGAACGAATCACACTTTGCATTGCATTATTGGCCTCCTTAATGCCATTACAAATCTTGACAAGTTTTTATTTATCTCTCCTACCGTCTAATATTTTCCATAAGGTCTCTTTTATATTCTTCCCGATGTGCATTGTATCAAACAAATGAACAATTTCTAGATGGTCATAGTAGGGGAGCCTTTTGAATTGCTCGGGATAACTTTTCATTCATCATGGAAGCACCTCATGACCTTCAACATGAAGCATAATTCAATATATTAGAACAACACTTGTCAATTAGTAAACTGATCAAAATTCAATAAAAATATAAAATATTCCAAACATTTCATGTATATATTGATACAATGACAATTTCATCCATATCATTACGATTTTAAGACCTTTTATATTGCTTCATCCATAGACCAGGTTTCATTCTTCATGGTTTTAATCTAGTCTCTTCTTTCCCATTGAAAATATATTTTTTAGTAGTTCGATACCTATGGTTCTTAGAAAGGAAGTGCCTATACTCATCAAACACCTCCTTTTGTAAACTTCTTGAATGGCGAGATCTCATCTTAGGACCACAAACTGGACATGCAAATTTACCCTTTGTTTGAATACCTACAAGAGATGTATTACTTTTTATATCAATTATTTCAAATGAAGTATGTATAATTATGCAGGGTAAAGTTATAGCATACCACATAAATGTGTTAGCCCCGGGGCATCGTGAATTGTCCATACAAGCATTGCATGGAATTGAAATTCCCTTTGTGCATTTGTTGGTCTATAGATATCATACATAGTGACGCCCTTCCATAACTCGAGTAACTCATAGATACGAGGCTCCATATATACATTCATATCTTTGACCTGATATTTACCTATTTAATTTAACATACATTACAAAATTATGACATATATGAGTAAATAAAGATATATAAGACATTATTTTAAAACATAATTGAACATATATTAAAAAAGAAGAAGAAGACATAATTATGAAACAAACAAGACAAATGAGATGTTGCAGTGTTTAAAAAAATATTATAAACAAATTAATACCTGGAACAATCATTGCCAATAGTATGTGCTCCTTATTTATTGACATCCATGAAGGAATGCTATTGTTAATAACAAAAATAGGCCATAGCGAGTAAGTAGGTCTGAGCTCTCCAAATGGATTGACAACGTCAACTGCCAATGAAATCCTAAGATTACGAGGTTCTTCTTTAAACTTTGTTCATCTTTCTTCTATATTCGTCCATATAGATCCATCCGCACGCATTCGAAGAACACCATCTTCACTTTTGTTCTTTGCATGGTAATCCATTAATTGTGCTATTCTTTTGCACCTGAACAATTGCCCCAAATGTGGAATTATGGGAATATACCGAAGAACCTTGCGAGGCACCTTTTTTTTCACTTTATCGACTCTATATCTACTCTCTTCACATTTTGGGAATTTGTCTTTTGATGCATGCTCTTAATAGTAGAGAATATCATCATTAGGACATGCATGAATAGCTTGATACTCCATTCCAATATATTTCATTATGGCATGTAAATATCGGTATGTGCGAGGTAAAGCATTTGATGGTGGTAACAAAAAATCACCTATCAATATCCGTTAGGATCGAGGAGAAAATGAATTTTCAGATCAATTTATGTCTAGAATATATCATGACTATCAAATTACATAAGTACAAATGCATACTAATGCATAGTAAAGTAACACACTTTACTTATACACATTAAACCAAGTTGATCTTACCTAACTCCTAAGTGTTTGAATATCCTAACATACTCCCTTAAGAATAACTTGGGACAGGATTGAAATATTTACAAAGGTGACACAATAGGATAAGGAAGGAGGCATTAAAGCCTATCCCCCTTTAATGACAAATTCTTGAACTCATAGCATAGACCAAATTTGATAAAACTTCACTCCTGTAAGAGAATTTGTGAAGATGTCTACAACTTGATCATTTGTAGAGAAAAATAAGACTTTGAGATCACGATCCCAAATAAGATTTTTGATGAAGTGCATATGTAGCTCAATGTATTTGTGGTGCTGATGTTGAACCATATTTTTGGTGATCTTCATGGCACTCTGATTGTCACACTAAATGGTAGTTAGATGTGGTTACTAGAATCCAAACTCTAAAAGAATCTGCCGAAGCCACATGGCTCCTTGATTTACATTAATTGCGACTCAATACTCTACTTCTGTTGAAGAAAGAGCAAGAGCTTGTTATTTATTACAAGCTTAAGTCATAGGTTGAGAACCAAGGTTGAAAACATAAGTTGCAGTAGACTTCCGATCATCAGGGTTGTGAACCCAATCAAAATCAATTAAATCAACCAACAAATGAGTCCCCCTTGAATTTCAATGAATCCCAAACTGAGTTGTTCCTCACATATACTGAAGTGTATGTTTTGCTACTTTCCAATGACTTTCATGGGGTGTTTGCATATACTGGTCAACAAGACCAAGACCAATAACAAAAAAAATATTAGGACAACTATGAGTCAAGTACAAAAGACTACCAACTAACTAATCGTATAAGGTGGCATCTACTTGAGGTGTAGTGCAAGTGGCGGTAAATTTAACTCTAGAATGGAAGGGAGATGGGGCAAGGGGAATCAACAAGAAAAATCATCCTAGGATGGACTATCCAAATAAAGCAATAATTGGTTTGAATTTCTTGAAAATCTAGAAGATTTGAAGGAAATTGTATGGGAAGAGGGATTGCTGAAAGGTCCCATCTTTGACACAATCCGCCCCAAAGGTAGTGTGGATCCATATAGGCTCCAAGAAGTTCCAAATAATAATGTTCCAATTAGGAATAGAAGAGGAGAAAGAATAAGAGGAAGAGTAGGAAACAAATGCTTCAGAGGAGAAAGTAGAGGAAGAAGAGGAAGCAAAAGCAAAATAGGAGGAATCATAAAAGGAAGAGGAAGAATTGGAGAAAGTGCAAGGAAACAAGGTGTAGATTCTTTCATTGTTCTCATGTTGCATCCTCATCCATCTATGATGTCATAATCTTTTTCTTTTGTTGGAGTCTCGAAGAAATCCCCCTTCCCTTCCTCTCACAAGGGGAAGGAAATCAAGTAGAGAATGAGGCATAATTGAATATTCTCTTGGGAAAGTAATTAATGCTAGATTATTCCCTATTTATGGAGGGGGTAATTGTCCATAATCGATAATTATGTATTGTTTCTACATCCTTTTATGCATATAATTTGTAAGAATTTATTATTGTTCTCAATAATCGGAAATAAAAAATATCTACAGGAATATTTGTTGAACTCTATCCTCCTAGCTTTTTATCTAGAGGAGAAAATAATTGCAAGTTGTGCTCTTCCTACTTGATCATGTAACCACAACATTTTTTAATACAAATTCTAACTATTTCATTTAAACAATTATAATAATAAAGGTGGATTTACTAGTTTATAAATTAAGTAAGACTTCCATATGATAAATAACCATTTTCTTCTTTCTTGCTATATGCTATTGGAAAATATTTATTGGTGATTTATGAGCTTCATGTTGTGTAATGCAAAGAATGATTGAGTGTCAGATGGTTTTATGGTTAAGTGGATTTAGGTAGAAAAATTGGTATCCTCTCTCAAAGAATAGGGCAAACGTCTAATGTCACGTATACACTATAGCCTAGAGTTGCCTAATAATATTCTTGACAATATTTAGACATTTATATTTTTAAGTAGAATGCTTGGTGCCTTGGTTTATGGTATTGCTACTGACCGAGTTTGTAAGTTCCACTCCACTCCACTTTCCATTAAGTTTAACATTGATATCAAGAAGATAATATAGTAGCATATCCCCAAAACGGGGGAAATGAAACGCTAAGAAGAATTTCAATATGTTGTAAAATGAGAGAAAGTTGTGTGTACTTAGACAATATAATTTTGTGTATTTGAAAGCATGTCTAGCTAATATATGGTAGGGATTGTAGTCAATGGAATTGAAAGGAAAAATATGTTGCAAGTAATAATAAGCAATAAATAGAAACCCATGTAATAGATGGCAAATAAAATGAATTGTACATTAATTTGTCATACCAAAATGAAGGCGTAGTAAAATAAATATATTTGGTATTTTCATTTGGCAGGGGGAATGCAGGGATTGAGGATTGCAATTTTAAGTGTGAAAGGGACAAAGAATGAAGAAATGCCTCTTTCTTTTTTCTAAGTGAGAGATATGAAGTGTATTTCATCTTTGCATATCGTTTTAAGGAGAACAATGGTGTAATTCAGATTGGGATTCTAATGTTGTAGTACGTGGCATTCACTGTGAAGGTCAATCCATACGTTCTTTGTTACCAATGTCAATGTTTGACCTTGCTAATGTAAATCATTGGGATTTATGGATAGTCAATACCAAAGCCATCTTTAGGGGGATTTTTTTATTATTACTTTGATTTATAGGTGGAATTGGTATGTGCTTTGGTTGAGATTGGTCTCATGGAGGCCCAATGCAACTATCAAATGCCACGACAACATAGGTTGGTAACTTAAGAGGGGTAGATCCAGATGTGTATACAATTTGCATGACTAATCCAAGTGCACCATTTACTAATCCTAATTGGACCCATAAATTGTAGGATAACATTACTCACTTCCCTATACATAGCAATATTTGTTTCAGCATACCCCCAAAGCGAGGGAAATGAAACGCCGAGAAAAACTTCAATATGTTGTAAAATGAGAGAAAGTTGCATGTACATAGACAATATAATTTTATGTGCTTGAAAGCAAGTCTAGCTAATTTATGGTAGGGATAGTAGTCAATGAAATTGAAAGAAAAACCTATTTGCAAATACTAATAAGCAATAAATAGAAATTCATTTAATCGACGATAAGTAAAATGAAATGTACATTAATTTGTCATATGAGAAAGTATACATATGTGAGTAAAACAATAAGAGGCTTGGTAGTGATCAAGTTTGAGCGGGGACATGCTACATTTACTTGTATCCTTGCTTCCTTGATGCATTTTTAACACTTGTGGGCGTTTTAATACAACTTATTAGAAGGTATGCCTATAAGGTGTTCTGCAACATCCTGGAATGCAACTACATTGAGTTTGCTTGTTTGGTCTTCAATAATGAATTGGAAAATGCAGCTGTATTCACATTCATAGACACGTTGATTGCACCTTTGGAAATTCTAGACAACATCATCAATAGGTGTGAGTTTTTTTTTGTAATTCCAGTCTTTAAATGTAAAAGGATATGCATCATACCAACAATTGTCTATATCCATAGAAGCAATAGTTGTCTTGATTAAAATGTATGTAGGTTCTGACCCTAAAACAATTCCTTCATTTTAAATGTTAGATAGTTTCTTTCATACGGAAGGATGACCTTTTGAAGCACCATGTATAGATAATGAGTGGGATTGGAGGCATGTTCCTTGTTTCTCAAACCATATTCACAAATCTTGAGTTTCTTTGAGATGAAGATTAATGTAAATTTGGGATGAAAAGGATGATTGTAGGGATTGTATTATCGACGGAAACCTTATGTGAGTAGCATGTCATCGCTGCCAGGAATATATTCATTTTAAGTTTCTTATATTTGGAAAACCAAGGATAATATCAAGGATCAACACTTTCTTCACTAGTAGCGTGCAATGATAAATTTACAAGTGAATTAAGAATTAAGTTTATCTAATGATTTTTTTGGATAATAATTCATGCACTTGTTTCATAAGGTAGGTTCAAGTACAATGAAAGGATAGATATGTTTGTTTTGTTGAGTTAGACATTGATAGTATAATAGAATCCTTAACAAGATTGAGTATAATGTTAAATGCACGTTTGTTTCAATATTAAACACTATTATTACTTGAGGCTACTTCTAAGTCTCACATGTCTTTTATTTGCACTAATGAAGATGCGCATATTTTCTTCAATTTTGAATGTGAGGTGTCTCTTAATATACAAGACAAAAGATTGGTGATGAATTAAGGGTTTCTTTTTATTTTGAAATGATATTTCACAATGATTATTAGATTTTGTTCAAATTTAAAACAATTTTTGATATTTTAAAAAAGTTTTAATGTCTCAAAATGTTAATCTCTTTTTTGAAATGATGTCCACAATAATTATTAAATTTTGTTCAAATTTAATATCATTTTTTATATTTTAAAAAATATTAAATGTAAAGTTTGTGGAAATAGTTTGAGGCCCCTCCACATTTTTCTACATTGCAAGACCTTTCCAACGGTGCAAGAATCATCTCAATCAGAATCGGTATGAGGAAGTTAGGCCTTTTGAAAGTTGACCTATCCACTTAACCACCATAGTACCTAGTAGATTCAACGTAGGTTCTTATTACCCACACATGTGGAGCTAGTCACAGTGGACTTTCAAGACCATTCTAGAAGGTAAAAAAATCTCAACCCTCATCGACAGTTGAGGCATGTACAACACAAACTAACCCTAGACAACTATCAAGCTATCTTAAATACCATGGAGTTATTGTATTTTCCATAACTAAGCAATAGAAAAGGAGTGGATATTAGAGCATGACATATGAAGTAGGAGATTTTGTAGTTGTTGAGTAGACCATAATGTCAAAATAACTTCATAGTGAATAACACTTTTTTTTATATTTACACAACATAGTACTCACAATACAATTTACAAAATTACTTAAAACTCGTACCTTTCTCTCATTTTACATTCATTGCAAGTGTTGAAGTACTCTCATATTCAAGTATGAACTTCATATAGTATATCGCAAGTGTTCCTTCACTTATAAAAAAAGTTACTATACTTCCCAAGTAAGTTTACAACATATAGTATGATAATTGTAAGTATATAGTATCATGAATACAGGTACGAGAATATAGTAAAGGAATTTCAATAGCTCATTTTACATGGCAAGTGTTCCATAGTAATTATATTCATACTTCAATGTCAATTAAACTTCTTATATCACCAATTCCCGAAGTGCTTAATTTCTCCAATTCATGTGATGTCGATAAAATATGTTATATCCATGAATGCATGTCATCGAATTCATTCTGGTTTTCGGGTGGCTCACAAGACTGCCTTTAAGGGTTAAACAAATGCTAATATGGCCAACTACCAACTACCAGGAACATGCTTTGAATTGTGGTTCCATTCACAATGGGATATGACATAGGTTCTTTGAAGTCGCCTTGAATACAAAAGCTTCAAGTATATTTCTTTAGAGAGAGTCTCACCAATTTGTATTTCTCAGGAGATTGTTGTCCAGATTTGAGTGAGTCGAGCCGTCATGAAGATCTACAAGAAATCACATGTAAAATCGTTGTTAAAAAATACAGAGATCACCATAAAATATGAAGTAAAATGAATTCCTACTTATTTTCAGCCATTACAGAGGAGATCAACTTAGTAAATTCATCCGAAAAACCTTTTATATATGACAAGTTCGTTTACCTATAAAAGTTAGTAAACTCAAGCACTACTCTTCATTATTTTATCACTACTCGATTTTATTGTTTCATCAAATTATGAATCTTTAGTGTCAATAGCTCGAAATCTCTCATTTTTTTATCTGAATCTCTCATTTTTTTACCTGAATCTCTCATTTGTAGCAATTGTATTGATTTTATCCAGTATTCTATATTCATGTCAAAAGCATGTGTTGAACATCTAATCCTAAAGCTCTATTTATTCCGAAACCTTGTTATCCCTTGCTTAATACACAAAATACATTTCAATTTAATTTTAGAGTTCATCATGACCATTCTCAATTATTTTAGCTCTCCACGTCCAATTCTTGACACTTTTAGCAACATGAGTAAGGTTGTCCGCTACAATATTCATGAATTCGAAAATATTTGACGGTAAAGTATTCAACAGGTACGCAAATGTGATATTATGCTGAGTCAATCTCATGACCAACGAATGAGCCCCGTCTGCTATTCCATGATGCTGAAAACTCTTCACTATTCTGTCATTATCCAAGCTTACAAACATAGCTAAACCTTTTGGATGGTCGAACAGAGGATCCCCTGGTAGAGTTCTGTTAGAGGGCATGGGGAATTAAGCATGGCATACACCATTTCTTCATTCAGAACTACAGGCTGGCGAATCCCATAGATGTGATCGACAACCCTAACAACATCGGTAGCATTTCCTATCCGTCCTCCCGCAGAATCTGCAATTCTGTAATCCAAGAACCCCCAGTTTATGTTTACAAATCCTTCCCCATAAAATATAGATAGGTCAAGTGTATCCTCTCCATTTACTCCATCATACCGAACTTCATTGGCCACAAGATGTTCTAGCTTTGACTACCCCAACTTGACCTCTTTCAAATCCAATGAATTGAATATATGTTGCTGCACATATTGACCATAATCCATTCCTATAGCTTTCTCGATCACTCTTCCCAGCACCATGTATCCATTATTGCTATACTCCATCATTGACCCGGGATTGAAATCCAGAGGTACACTTTTCATGTACCGAATGGCCTCGTGGGCAATTGGAGGAGAAGTGTGGCCTAGTGAATGCAATGCATAGAGAGGTGCAGGGATTGTGAGTAATTGGGTTTGGGATGATGTAAAGTTCCAGCCTCCCATGTGTTGTAATAAGTTCTGCACAGTTATATTGAATAATCTTTCGTCCACAATGATACCACTTGGAGGTTCTAGGTTCTCGAACAAACGAAATGGTTGGTCTTCTAGACCACACATTTAAAACTAGTTGATATACGCCAATTGGCGAATATCAACCACATTTAAAAATGTGATTGTTTCTAATCATATTATCTGCCGACTCCCACCACTAACTATACACATGGCAATAAGTTTGTGAACAATGTGATTACAACCTTAATGTTTTAATTAATAACCATTTAAATAAATATAAATTGAAAATAAATATTTGAAAAAACTTTGAAAAAAATTAGAAAAACTACTTCATTACAATACTCCAAGCTTATATATATATACTTGTCTTATCAAGGAAATTCACATATTCCCAAAGTTCTCATTACAATTTGACTGGATTTTTTAAAAAATGTGAACATATTTTTCAATTTTTCAAAGAGGAAAAGCTATATAAATAATTGTACTTTAGTTGATAAGTATAAATTAATTAAACACTTGTAAAAAAATAAAAAATAAAAACAAATATAAAACCTTGTTAGCTTTTTAGGTGAAGAAAGTTTCTATCAATTAAAAAGTAGGGATGATTTTATTAAAAACACATTATCTATAAATTGAAATATTGTTATAAATTATATATTTCTTAATTGAAAAGTAGGGATGATTTTATTAAAAACACATTATCTATAAATTGAAATATTGTTATAAATTATATATTTCTTAATTGAAAAGGTAAAGATAGAACTTTAAATTCCTTTTAAGATAATTTTAATTTTACACTTCTTGAACATGCTAAAACCCTGGTAACATCTTTTCTCACATTTGTTTTTGAAAAATTAAAATACAGAGCAAGCAAGCAAACAAATGTAGAGAGTAGATTGTTCAAGATTTGGACGGCAACCCAATGATATCCCGACAATATTATAATCTCTTAATTGAGATGAAGCCAAAGTGTAGACAGTCGGTGCCAATTTAGATGGTATATTAATGTGTAGAAACTCGACTGAGTTGGTACCATTTAATTTATTTTGTTTTTAAGTGAGATTTTATTTTAACCCTTCAGAAGAAGATCAAAGTCAAGCGAGGTCTAAATCAGAGTTAACTGTCAGACATCAAAGACAAGCGAAGTATTGGGTCAAGCCGCCCTCCCAACTTGTGAGTGGGCATGGGACGTCATTATATTGAGTAAAATAATCCAAAATTTCTGATGATAATATTGTATGAATATCCTTTTTGTACGATATTTGTCAACAGCAAGTAAAATAATTAAAAATTCTTAACAAAGAGATAACTTGATAGAAAAATAAAGAGCTGTTAATCGAAAAAATTAAAATCTTAAAAAAAACTGAAAATCTAAATACCCAATTGAGTGGATGAGTAATCAAGTTGTTAATCGGATAAATGGGTGGAGTCGGAGCTGTCAATCGAAAAAATTAAAATCTTAAAAAAAACTGAAAATCCAAATACCCAATTGAGTGGATGAGTAATCAAGTTGTTAATGGGATAACCTTTTTGGAACAAAATAATGACCACAACATTCTTACTATTTCCACCTTCTGCGTTTGGGAATCTGGGATATTGCTTCGCCTTTAAGTATTTCAACATCCCATCCAATCCGATCTACCTTACCATCCACTTCCTCTTCCCCTCGGCTTCCATACCCATATATCTCCCTCTTCTTGGCTTTGCTCCTTGCCTTTGCATTCATACTGTGGTCTGTTGGTTGCTTTTATATTCATTCTCTGTTCTAGTGACCTCTGCTGTCTTTTTATATTCATATTCTGCCGTGATATACTCTGCTCCCAGAAGGCAATGGATACTGTGATGGGAACAGCAACCAACGATGATTAGCAACATAGCTATAAATAAGTGGAAGCTTGCAAGTCAGATGAAAACAATGGATCCAAATTTTCCAGGTACTCATCCTTATGTTGATCAGGATTGGTATCAACGATTGAAATGGAGATATGATGGTTTGAGAGATGGTAATTTGGAAAACGATTTTCTATGTTGTGCCATGTTTCATGAAGGTGCACTCATTATTCGACAGGAATTGGTGCACATGTGGATTGCAGAAGCTCTGGTTAAGAACAAAGAGGAGGACTATTTATTGGACGAAGGGCATAGATTTGTAAATTTACTTGTAAACCGTTGCTCATTACAGGTCAGGGGAGGTGTATTCCAACCCTGAGGTGTGATTCAAGTTCACGATGTTCTCCGTGATCTGGCAATTTATATTGGAGAGAATGACAGAAACTGTGTATTTAGGGCAGGTCAAATGCTTCAAAGTTTTCCGTTGAGTCCATTCCTAGTGATTGCAGAAGAATATCAATTTGGGGCAATGATTTTATGCCTCTTTCCCGCAAAGGAATTGCGATGTTCAAAATGGGTTCCTTTAATTTTATGAGGAAATAAAGGATCTGAAAAGAGTGAGAAGCATTTTACTCTTCTTGAAGTGTTGGACTTATCTGCTCCAGATATCAAATCATTGTAGCAGTTGTCACAACTTGAGTTTCCAAATCTGAGTAGGATCAAATTGAAGATGTGCCTTGAAACTAAGGTAACATTTAATTTTCCTTCAGTTTTTCGTTATTAAAAGATGCAGTGACTTCAAATCCTTACCGCTTCAAATAGAGAGCTTAAAAATTTGGAAGTATCTCAATCTTTTTTATTGTATTAATTTAAAAGTTAATCCAACTGAGATAGATTACATTCAAAATGTAAGATCTTATCTGTGCGGAAGTCAAAAGTGAATTCAGAAAAAATACATGAATACCATTGAAGTTTTCAGTGAAATGCCCAACTTCTACATGCCTTTTTATCTGTATCATTTAACTTTCAGATATTTTTTATGTTTTTTTTAAAATTTACATATTATTAATTATATTAAGTTTTATTTTACTAACAATAATCTTGGAAAATGAATTGCATAATAATTTGATAAGTTGGTCATAAGTGGCTGGTCGTCGGAGTCATCTTCTTGTCCCACCCTTGTAGTATCATCATCATTATCACCGACATGCTCAGCAGTTCCATATTTCTTCACAGGTTCATTGCATGTTTCTACTGTTTTTGCCTTCTATTTTTTCATGTACAGGTAGTGGAAAGTTAATTTTTAATTGTGTTTGACAGAAGTGTAAAGCGAGCATTAGGCACATGATACAGAAGCATCCTTGGTTGAGACAACTGAGACAATTATTCTGCAAAAACTTTGATTTTTGCAATTGAATAAGTTTGTTTTGTATAAATCATTTTTCATGATTCTAAGTAAATTATATACCAGGCATCCATATACATCCACTCAATGTGCAAAATTTTATTTTGAACTCTGGAGTGCATTTCTTCAAAATTGTCGAGTGTCAACAATTGAAAATTGTCATTTTTTTTAGCTTATAACTTTTGGGTGATAATAGATTGATGCAATATGAGGATTTGTAATTGAATTATACTTATTATACTCCCTTGGTTTTCCAAAAAAACATTTTGACATGATTTTTTTGCATTACAAAATGTCATATTAGAGTAATTGGCAATTATTCGACAAGAGAACAGATTTTTCATATTTTAATACAGCAAAAACTTTTTTTTAATCAATGGAAAATCTAATCATATGAGAAGGTCAATTATGTCATTGGCACAACTCAACAACTTGAAAATCCAAATTTGAACATGTAAGGAAGTTTGAGCATCCCTTTTAGTAAAACAGGGCAAATTGGTGAAAATAACAAAAGTGATGATGTTGTGGATTGATTGCATGCAACTAAAGAATAGTTCGGAGATTATAAAACATGCATTTTGTAGGCTATGATTCTGACTTCAGCCATATACACGGAAATGCACTGATTGATTGCATGTAACTGAATAATAGTTTGGACATTATAAGAAGTGAATTTTGTAGGCTGTGTTCTGACTTCAGCCATATCCATCTGGACTTTATCTGGCGTGCTTATTTACAAATTGGCATACATTTCCTTGAGCCACTTCAGGCTGATTTGCACTATTTTTAATGCCTAGAATTCATTTTCTCAAATTTTGCATATATTTGATACCAATATATGTGAGTTAATAATTTTGCTTATAATAATTTTTCATATTATAAGAGTTTTATAATTATTTTGTATAAAATATTTTTTGTAATACCAATAAACGTTCCATTTCATATTTGCACTTAATATTCCATAGGAAAATTAAAAGAATAAGTTTCCATTTAATGAACCAACATCCAATCCAGTTGTTTTAAAATATGTTGATAACTAAGAGAAACGGGCTTTTGGTGCGAGTGTGGAAGTGTAAAGAGCCCTTTGGCCATGGCTATAGATGCCTGTCAGAGTGGAGAAGTCCAAGTTCAGACCCTGTTATGAGATGTAATGGGTTTCGAAGGTTTTAAAATCCTCTATGTTTACAACAAAGAATGTGCAACTGTGATTGTAAATTTCTGCTATTTGAATTTTGATTGTCATAGTTGTGTAAGTATTTGTTTTCACTATGTGACTTTGAATTTCAAGTCATAGGTTCTAGATTAGGTGGTATTAGAGCAAGTAGAGCCCTGAGGGATTGGGGCAATTCCAGCGAAAGAGTGGCGTTGGGTAGAATTGTTACCATGAAGAGGGGGATTCTGTGAGATGACAGTTGCAGCAAAAAAAAATGAGAAGTGTACGTGACTCCAATAAGAGTGTGATGCTATGTATAGTTATCTGAATGAGTGAATGAAGGATGCCTCTGGTGGTAGGATTGGGTAGATGTTGTAAGAAGAGATACAACTCCAATCTTGAAGAGCATTGAGTTAAAGTCATGGAGGATGAAGTGTTGACAAATTTGCATGAGGTGATTGCAAAGATGTCGCAATGAATGTTGTTGCAAAGAGAGAATTGTAGAAGAACAAAAGAAATTCGTGTGGAAGATTGTAGAGAAAGAGTGCAGGTTACATTGAAAATTGCAGCATGGCAAGAAGAGGAATTCATGTGTGAGAGGAAGAACCAAAAGATAAAATGTTAGTTTAGAGCCAATGGAAGATGTTGCAAAGTTTCTACTCCAAATGAAGAGGAGGATGGATGCCTTTGAATTGGTCCAACAAAGGGGAAGGGTCACTGCCAAAGTGATTGAGAAGAGTGATGAAAATGAAAAGGAAGATGTGCAGCAACACCAAATGAAGATGGAGATGTCCGAGTTTTATGGAACTTGAGTCCCAGAAGAATTGATTAAGTGAATTGAAGACATGCACCGGTATTTTGAGTGCAATGAGATTAAAAAATCCCTGAGATTGAAAATTTCCTATGGAAGCTTGAGGAGCTATGCATATGATTAGCGCTAGCAATTGAAGAGGGACAAAAATGGAGAGGCAAAGACAAGATCCAAAATTGGGATAAGATGGTCACCAAATTGAGAGGTAAGTTTGTAAATTAGGATTATAATTTGAAAATGAAGAAAAGATTGGAGAAGTTGAAGCAAAATGATAAATGTGTAGAAGGATATTTTAATGAAGTTTGTAGAATGACCATGGAAGTTGGTTTGTATGTGATAGTGAGGAAAAGATCATGTAGTTTGTGGATGGATTGAATACCTCCATTAGAGGGAAGTTAGTTGTGGAGAAGATGTGATCATTGGAAGAGGCTTATCATTTGTCCTTGAGAAATGAGAAGTGTAGATGAAGAGAAAGCATGAGAGCAAGCAGTGAGATGACAAATAAAAATGAATTCTTTTGGTTGTGATTGCAGAGAATGTTGATTGTGAAAATGGGCTGTATGTTGTCGAGGAAAATGGGTGTGAAGTGCATGTTGTGGATAGCATACCAAAGAAACATTTGCAATGGAAGACTGCAAGGGAAATATTGACGTAAAGGATTTTGTGCAACAAAATCAAGAAGTAGCAGATTTTAGAAGTCTACCTGAGGGAGTGTATGTCCAAAGTTCAAACCAAATATATCGTTGCAGGAGTGAGTGGTGTTAAGATAGAATATGTTGTTGCAGAAGAGAGTGGTCTTATAGTAGTGGAGTGACAAGGAGATGATATACTGTAGATAATAGTGGACAAAATGAAGATGGGAATGTTGGATTCCCATAATGTTATATGTGATGACTTTGTTGCAGGCAAAGTCGAAAGCAATAAAGGAAAATAAAGTAGACCAACCCAAAGCAAAGATGTAGCAGTTGCAACAAGTGGTAGAAGAGATGATGGTAATCATAATGAGAGTGAACCAAATGAAAAAATGTAAGAGTTGAGTTGAAGTGTGAGGAGTTGCTTATAGTTGCAGATTGTCAAGATGTGGATTGCAAAGAGGAAGAAGAGGGATGTTAAGCGGAGGAGGGATGATGGTATAGTTTGTGGCCGAGATGGAAGAATAAAAGAAAGAAAATACATAGATATCTAATAGTTGTTGATTTATGAACAACATCATGATCAACATGCTCACATTTTCCAACTAGGAGAGTCTGATGCAAGAGCATCCTTGGCCAAGACAACTATTCTACACAAACCTTGACTTTTGCAGTTAAATAAATTTGTTTTATATATAATCATTTTTCATGATTCCTATGTAAATTAAAAGTACAAAGAATCTATATATATCATTTAGATGCCTAAGAAGTCACCCAAGATGCAAAATTTTAATTTGATGTGCATTTCTCCAAAATTGCCAAAAGTGTCAATAACTGAAAATTGCCATTTTTTTGAGCTTATAACTTCTGCCTCATAATAGAATGATGCCATATGAGGATTTGGAATTGACTTATACCTATTCCATCAATCATTATACTCCTGGTTTTCGTCAAGAAAGAATTTTGACGTGATTTGCTTACATTATGAAAAGCCATATCAAGGTAATTGGCAATTCTTCGACAGAGCAAATTTTTCATGTTTTGATACAATGGTAACCTTTTAATAATGGATGGAAAATATAATCATATGAGAAGGTCAATTATGTCATTGGGAACACTAAGTAACTTGAAAACCCAGTTTTTGACTTGTAATAAACTTGGGCATCCATTTTAGTAAAACTGTTCAAATTGGTGAACACTGAAAAGAGAGAAAGTGCTGATTTTGTGGATTGATTGTGTGCAACTGAAAATAGTTTGGAGATTTTAAGAGATGTATTTTGTAGGCTATATTTCTGAATTCAGCCATATACAATTGGACTCCACGTGGTGGGATTATATACAAATTGGCATGCATTTCCCTAAACCATTTCAGGCTGATTTGCACTCTGGTTTCAATGCAGAAGTCTTTGTGTTTTTCAAATTTTAATATATTTCACTTATAAAAGTTTTATAATTATTTTGAGTCAAAAATCAAATATTTTTTTGTAATGCCAATAAAGGATTCATTTAATATTTACACTTAATATTCCTTTGGAAAATGAAAGGATTGGGTTCCCATGTAATGAACCAACTTCCAATCCATTCGTTTTAAATGTGTTGGAAACTAATGGAAAGGGGATTTTGGTCCTCTGAGTGTGGAATTGTAAAGAGGCCTTTGTCCATGGTTGTAGATGCCTGTGATAGTGGAGAAGTGCAGATTTAGACATTGCTATGAGAGGTAACGAGTTCCAAAGGTTTTAAATCCTCTATGTTTAGAGTAAAGAATGTGCAATTGTGAATTTCTGCTATTTGAATTTTAATTGCAGTTGTTGTGTGAGTATTTGTTTCCACTATTTATCTTTGAATTGCAGACCGTAGGCTCTGCATGAACACCCCTCAAAATTCCTGTCTGAAATATTAAAGTGACAAATTCACTGCCTAAAACCTTGCACATTTACAATATTTCAGAGAAATTACTTATCACATCGATGTTCCAAACCGTATTGGGAGGAGTGGTTTTGCTGAGATGGAAATTCTTTGCATATTGTAGAGTGACAAGTTATTTTCAACTCTAACAAATCATCCACGTGCCTATGCCTATTATTATAATATAAATTAAGCACTTTAATTGCGCCGAGAGGTAGGGGGATGTGTAACTCCTTTTGTGCTCATCCTGGAGTTGACACGTGTTTTTTATAACAAATAATAAAATATTATAAAAAATAAAATGTTTGCTCAAATTAGATTTAAAACATTTAAAACGACACATATATAAAACTACACAAATTAGATAAATTAAAACCATAAACATTGCATTATACTCTTGATCTGAAGAAGAACATCCGAAAAAGAACATCAGCGAAGGTGCAGACCTCCAAAGCTACAAGAAAAAGAATGGAGAAATTATTTGAACCCGTGGACCTCTTCTCTAGGACCTGCGAGCCATCTCCATTCTCTACGGAGGCACGAACTTTTAAAGGCAAGCATCAATTGTTATCAACAAATCTACAGTTCATTTTTTACATTTATCATTGTTTATCTTTTCACTCTACCCACTATCAAGTCATACACGAAATCGAAAGCGCATAATATTGTAGATATTGTTTGTGTTGGTTAATTGTAATATGGTAGATATCAGTTCAGAGGTTGATATTGTTTGCTAAGATTATTACTCAAAATTAATATTCTTTTGTAGTGAATAATATCAACATTGTAAATAAGATGGATCCCTCTCGGCACTTAGTAAACCCCCTTTTAAGATAGATCTATACTGGTTTATTTTCACCAATGAACATCATAAATATTCATTGTGACACTCTAGGTAGTGTCCCTACCCTTGCATTTGACTATAATTTTATTACTAGAACTCAGAACTTCATCTCAATCCTCTGTTGTCCAACTTCATTCTTGTGTAAGGCACTTCTGGACAACTACAAGCCACACATGGTTCACTTTTAAAATAATAACCATCAAACTCTACTAAACTATTGAATGTGTGGTATATATTTGACATTTAAGATGATTTGCTGAGAGGTCGTTTTGTGAATGGAGCATATAAAAAATGCACTTAATCACATCTCTCCAGTCTGTGATGCTATATCAATCCAGTCTCATGAGAGTTGGCATTGTGTTTAGGATTCTTCTTTCCCTAAGGCCAACTAAGAAGTTCAAAACATTCAACAATATTGACCATACAATGGCAGAATAAGCAATTCTTGTCACAATGATATACGCATAAGCGCCATGGAAGGAGTGCTTCCATGATACCAAGCATCCTAAGGGATAGAGTTGACTTCAGCCCATATTGGCATTGGATTCCATTTCAAAAAGAATAAATCAACAGAGTGCCTTAATATCTTACTATCACCAGATGCCAATTGTTCCACTATTTGCTGCATGTCTAGAAAAAGGCTTAACAACATTAGTATCACCTCCTTCGTTACCTTTTTTCTTTCTTGGTATCAGATGACTGTGATACTGATTTAGTAGAGACTGAAATTACATCTACAACTTTTGCTATTTCCAGAGAGAGCCGAAGCTCTTTTCCCGAGTAAAAGAGTAGAGTGAGTGCTTTCCAAATACTTGACCAAAACAAAGATATCATTCAACAACAATTGCGATATATCGATATGCCTAGAGCAATACTTTATCCAGTTGCAACTTGCAAGGCACTTAGAAAAATAGTAAACCAGCATTGAACTAGTTTCAGTCTTCTCATATGAAAATGATTTCTAGAGACCTCCAGACTTGTCTATAAGCTTGTCCAATTTCTTAATTTCTCTATTTATCTGTCAAGCATCCCTCACATTGTAATAGTGACTCTTTCTTCCACGCAAATGCAAAAACAACCTCTATGCACATATCCTCATAAATGTTGTATGGGGATTAACTGATATAGGTATATAGCACTTCTTCCCACTCTTCCAATTTAATATCCTTTATTAATAGAGCCTTTGTATGGAGAATCTGCTCTTTCAGATGGCCTATATGATTTTTCCAGTCGTATTATAATTAGAGTGTAAAGCAGGCAAATTGTATTTTCTAAAAGAAGCCTGTGGAAATCTGAAAATAGATCAGCTCGATAAGATTTATGATAGGATCATGAGAAGTAAGGAACAAAATTGCCAGCTCGGAACTCTAGTTTTGCCATTAGTAAGGCACCACGGGCTACCCAAAAAAAGTTGTTATAATTCACCCAGATTCCGGATTTTGAGATGGACTGAAAAACATACAATAGCTATTGTAGAATATTCATAAGATAATTGATGCAGAAATGTAGTTTGTCTTAAGCACACTCTTGTTCTAGATGGACTGCAAGATCACTTTTCCCTTGACAAATGTTTGAGCACGGAGACCCAGCCAGTGAACAACATGGAATTCCGTAACAATCGAATATTGAGTGTCCATGGTTGCCCCAAATTTTGATAGTGATTGATCATTCCGTGGTTGGTGCTAATTTCGTAGCATAAATATGAACACGTTTTGGCCATAAAGTGGAAATTAAAATTCAATTCATCCTTTGCAACTTTTTCCAAATCCAAGCGTTCACGAGTTGAATTTTCCATGAAAGGAACACCCATGGAAGAATCGACTCTGTAAAAGAGATGCAGATTGGAATTGCATGGGATCCAAAAGTTGACTTCATATGTGCCCTTTGAGCTCTTCCATGAGCTCCTTAAGACACTTTGAAGCACAAAGAGTAATCACTTTTGTGTCATTTGTATCCCCAAGGAAATCTATGTTTTCATTGCATGCCATTGGTGGATTTAAATAACATGCACTGGACAAAATGATTTCTGTGGCATCTTGTAACATAGCATCTTGTATCAGATCGAAGGGTTTATGGACGCGAGCTGCTAGGGTTCAGCTCAAGAGAGCGAGCGAAGATCTGAGGCCTCAATAGCAATGAGTGATCCAAAGGGGGGGGGGAGCCGACTCCCACCCCAGCGTTCTCAGATAGGGAAGCCTTTTGAAGGCTGGTCGACCCGTTAGGGAAGAAAACGGCAGCTCCCACAGTGCCGAAATTCATTAAGAAGTTGGATACTATCCCAGAAATCGCCCTACCAGAAGAACGTCCAATAAAAATCACCCTGGCTCTGGCTGATAGAGGGCTGGTCGGTCAGTTCATGGGGCTTTGGCCATCAGCGAAAACTACGAACGATTAGATACAGCGAAACTGGAAACCGCATCTCAAGCACGGCGTGACCTGCTCTGCCGTAGGGAGAGGTTTCTTCATCTTCGAATTCATAAGCAAGGAAGACCGTGACCTGATCTTCAGAAGTGGTCCATATTTCATGGGATCCCAAGGCCTTTATCTTAACCGATGGACGCCTGACTTTGACCCCTCTGTCGATGTCCCAAAAGAGGTGCTAGTCTGGGTCTGGCTGCCCAACTTGCCGATCCACTGTTGGAATTATCAATCTCTTCAGAAAATAGGTAACGGTCTTGGTTGCTTCATTGACAAGGCAGACAATAAAGCCCAATACACCTGCGCTCGGATCTGTGTTGAAGTAGATCTGGAAGTAGGTTTGCCTGAAGCAGTAAAGCTTACGGTGGGTGAATGGCACCACTACCAAAAACTTGACTACGAACAGCTCCCTTTTAAGTGCAGAAATTGCCATGAGCATGGCCATTTCCAAAGGAACTGCCCTAAGGCTCAACCAGAGGATGGCGGAGTAGGATGGCAAAAAGTAAAAAAAGGCAAATTAGCCTCGAAACAATCTGAAAAGAAGAACACAGCACCTCCAGAGAAATCCTAGGCAATGAGAGAAGGATCATCTTCCAGCAAAAACTCAGAGCCACCAAAAGTCCTAGAAATTGTTGATACCCAAGAGAAGGCCCACGAGAACCCCCAGACCTGTTGAGATATTGTAACTTCTAAGAATATTATATTTGTACTTTATTATTCCGGAGATGTTTCAATCCTCCGTGAAGATCTTATTGTATATCCGAAGATGTTTATTCCTCCGTCGGAATGTGGTAACTTGGGTTATTAGACTTCCCTAGTGGGGGTCGTCCCTGTATGTGTTATGTGGGTCAAAGGGTTGTTAGACCACCCTAGTGGGGTCGGCCCAGTCAATTGTAGTGGGGTTTTTAACCCAGTGGTAAAGTTGGGGCCGACCTAGTTAATATAAAGTACAAGTCGGAGATGTGTATAAATAGAGGAGGTGTGTTCCTCATTATACACACACTTCCCTCACTCAGAATGTAGCGCACTTGTGGAGGAGAGGTCTGCTATGGTGGAGGAGGAGATCATGTCTTTGGTTTGCATCTTTGTATATTGCTGGTCATCTATATTGAGGAAGCTTTGTTGGGTTTTCTACCCCATGAGGGTTTCCCAGGATAAATCTGTGTCTCTCGTGTTTTTGTTGTGCTTGTTGTTTCTTCAGTGATCCTGTATATGCTATTATTGTGAAATGGAATGTAATGCTGCTATTTTCTGTCTTAACATATTAAATCTTAACATGGTATCAGAGCTAACCTGAAGGAAGGCAATGTATGGCACTTACGACAATTTCAAGGTTTGGGTTTTGTATAGCAAAAACCAGTCATCGTGGAACTTTCGCTATAAATTCATTTTGGCGAAGGTTCAGGATCTGAAACCTTTACAGGTCGTAGATAACATCCCCAGGTACCTTGTGTCCAAAGGGCACCCTCAGATTCATTGTACTTTGTGAGTTATGATCAGTACAAGTTAGGGTTTCTGCCTCTTCCAGATCTCAGTCAAAATCAGGTGACCTAGGAAAAAAGGTCATAACTTGGGCTAGGAAGATCCAAATGAAATTTCGTAAAAAGTGATAGGTAGTACACAGACTGTGCTATCTCAAGAAACGTTTTCAGAGGCCGAAGTTGAACCAGTGACACGTGGCACGCCGTACAAGTTCGCTCTCTTGTTTTATCCCATAAACAGGTCACGTTGTGACACTTGGCATAACTCTCTCTCAGAAAATCCAATTGAGGTCAGACCTGTCGAGATGGAAAGATGACAGGTCAGAATACGACAGAAATTTTTTTCAGACCCTATGGATAGAAAAGTTTGGAGTTACAGCAGAAACAATCAGGTACATATTTCTGTCAAAACGGAATTATTTTTGGAGCACCTTCATTCACGTCTTCCGGAATTTAGGGTTTCGGAGAAAGTTAGAACTTTTGGAATCGGAGTCCACGGCTGAATGCTACTCAGTAAAATTGAAATTTAGAGACCAAGATCGAATTTTTTGGTTGGGTAGAAGACTGGGCTTGATCAAACCTCAGTTTGGGATTTTGATCGGAAAGATGGAAAAATTAGGGCTTCAGCAAAAGTTGGAATTTTTTAAGTCTGTGACCACGGCTGGAAGCTCCTCAGAAAAATAAGAGTTTAGAGCCTTGGATCGAACCTTTTGATTGGGCAGAAGGGTGGGCTTCATCAAACCCTAGTTTGCGATCCTGTCCAGAAGACCCAGAAGTTTTGAAGGCAATTTTGAGGGGTCAAATTTTGGAGATTTCAAAATTGAAGTATGCAAGTTTGATCAGCTCAGCAAGACACATCCTTCCATCCATTCAAAAGTGTGAAAGTCAAAGATTGAATTTTTAGGGTTTCTCTAACAAACCCTAATCAAGCTCCAGATCAAGTTTCAAGGGGAGTTGAGGTTAAGGCCTTACATAAGAAGACTACAAGAAGTCTCGACAGGTATGACTTAAGGAGGCTCAGGTATGTCTTAAAATCTGATTCTTGATTAAGTTCATAATATGTTTGTCTTCATATTATTTATTAGTACAATCTTGATTAATGTTAGAATTATCTTATCACCCTAGTAACAGTATGAATGCATGTTAATGATAGAAGACATTCATTGGTTAGGGCTATATGATTGTACTAATGCACTATGGTGCTGTATGAGGTTGATGTTGTCTGCTAACAAGATACAGGTACGTCATGAAAGACAAATCAAGTTCCATGACCATGACAACATGAAGACAAAGACTCATCCATAATATTTGATCACATAGAAGTTCTACTTGCAAGGTATGTATGACTTTGTTCTATTATGCTTAACCTATGAGATATGTAGGTTCCAGCACAGGATCTCTAAATCATTGAAGAGAACAAAAAAGATATCGATTAGGTATGTTAAACAGATATACTAATCCAGGTATGTTTCCTATGAATCTTACCTTGTGTTAGGGTCCCTTATATAAGTATACTTGGTATGATTAGATATGCTTATTCATAAAGTTAGTAATCAACGGATTATGCATATTATGTCTTTTATCTTGATTGATGATATGCATGAGTAAAAGAAGACTTCCCTGAAATCTTGAATACTAATGTTTATGATTATGACTATACATATTCAAGATTATTTATAATTATAATGTTTTGATAATATTTATAAAATACTAATGAATGTATGTTTGTGTATGAGATCATGAGGATAACACTAGTGCACACTTGAGCATAGAAGTTCAAAAGACATTTAGAAGATCAAGCGAGAGGCAACCACACAAACATAAAAGATAAGTATTTGAGTTGTTATTTGAAATAGTAAATGATATTGCTTGTAATAGGTTGTATGCATATTTGTATTCGTAGTGTAAACATATGAATATATCATGCTGAGTGTAAACATTCATAGAGCATTGAACAGTATACTACTAATATGCATATGATTGGTAAGTTGGACAAACATCCCATTGTTGCTTTTCTAGAATGAAACCTCTTTGCTGACATGTTGAGAGCCGTGCACACTCTCGATAGTATGTTCTGGTAGAGATGGAAGGCATCTAGATAGCCACTGTATGCATATAGGATATGGAAAAGTGTTGTGCCAAAGTATTGGTCAAGATAGTTGCATAACTATGTAAATGATATCTGTATGCATAATAGGTTATCATGTCAACATGATTTCATGATTATGAAATATTACTAATCATGTACTTAATTTTGATTTGTAGAAAAGATCATGAAGAATGATGAACACCGAACAAGTGATGGATGTTCAACAAGAAGATTTACAAATCAAACAAAATATAGAAGGCTCGTGGCTAGAAGATTCTCTTAGAAAGAGGAAGAAAAATCATGACGAGATGTTTGCTCCAAGTGGCTAGATAAGACCATTATCTTAATAATGTAATTGAAGAAAGCTTTGTTCGGGTACCCAGGATCGATAGTCAATTGATGAGCTTAATGATCACCATGGGTGATGTGGATCTCAACCTTAGTTACAAGGTTGAATATGGCTTCTATACACAGATGTCATAGATGCAAGAAGGAACTCACCACAGAGTTCAAATGATATTGAGGCTCATATCAGTAGACACATCTGACGAGAGATGGCACAGATAGATGGTTACAAAAATGAAAATGAAAGATCTCAGATTGATGCATTACTTCCTAGGTCTGGAAGTATGGAAAGGCTCAGAAGGAATCTTTCTCATCCAGGGAAAGTATGCCGAGAAATATTAAAAGGACTTGATATGTTGGAATGGCCACTCTCATGGATTCCAACTTGAAGCTGTTAGCGAATGACTCATCAGAGTTAGTGTATATAACTCTGTACAGAAAAATTATTGGGTCATTGATGTATCTAACAAATACTAGGTCAGATATATGCTTTGCTGTGAACACCTTGAGTCAATATCTAGTGGAAACTAGATGTGTTCACCTGATAGTTGCAAAGCATGTGATGAGGTACCTAAAGGATATGATAGACTTTGATCTATGCTATCTTGGAGATCATGACTTCAGATGGCTACACAGATGTTGATTGAGCGGAAAGTGTATCGGACATGAAGAGCACATCGAGAGGATGTTATTATCTAGGATGAGCCATGATTTTGTGGTTTAGCAGGAAGCAGTCTAGTGTGGCTCTCAGCACAAGCGGAATATATGGCTACTTGCTCTGCTAGTTGTGAAGAAGTATGGCTTCAGGATTGTTTGACTTAGAGATAGACCCAACTATGATCCTATGTGACAATCAGAGTTGTATCAAGATGGCAGAGAATCCAGTGTTCCATGATAAGTCAAAGCACATAGGGATCTAACAAGATATGGTGCAGAAAGGAACTATAAAGTTTGAATTTGTAACAAGTTTCCGTTGTACTAACCAAACCTCTACCGCACTAGTGAACAAGTTACTGATGTACTAACCAAACCTCTACCTCAAGAGAACAAGTTACCAATGTACTAACCAAACCTCTACCTCAAAAGAACAAGTTACCGATGTACTAACCAAACCTCTACCTCAAGTGAACAAGTTGTCGATGTACTAACCAAACCTCTACCTCAAGTGAACAAGTTACCGATGTACTAACCAAACCTTTACCTCAAGTAAAGTTTGAGTACTTCCGAGACAAGCTTGGTATAGTTCAGAAGGACCCTCCTCGAAAGGGAGAGTGATGTGGTCACCTATGATGAGATTGCCTGCATTGACAGTGAGGTCGATGATGTGGATACCTATATTGGTGATGCCGACAGAGAGGTTGGTGGATGCTCCTTAGACAGGGTCTAAGTTGACGAGGGGATTGCATCATCCTTGAACACATGTTCGAAATTGATCCGTAGACAGATGTCGTCGAGAATGAAGTCCTTGGTGGACATGTGGGGATTGGATCATCCCTGGACTTCAGTCCTAAAAAGAGCCGTAGACGTATGTATTCGAGAATGAAGTCCTTGGTGGACATGTGGGGATTGGATCATCCCTGGACTTCAGTCCTAAAAAGAGCCGTAGATGTATGTCTTCGAGAATGAAGTCCTTGGTGGACATGTGGGGATTGGATCATCCCTGGACTTCAGTCCTAAAAAGAGCTGTAGACATATGTCTTCGAGAATGAAGTCCTTGGTGGACATGTGGGGATTGGATTATCCCTGGACTTCAGTCCTAAAAAGAGCCGTAGACGTATGTTCGAGAATGAAGTCCTTGGTGGACATGTGAGGATTGGATCATCCCTGGACTTCAGTCCTAAAAAGAGCCGTAGACGTATGTCTTCAAGAATGAAGTCCTCATTGGACATAAGAGGATTGGATCATCCTTGGACTTCAGTCTTAAAGAGAGCCGTAGACGTATGTCTTCGAGAATGAAGTCCTTAGTGGACATGAGAGGATTAAGTCATCCTTGGACATGGTCCTAAATGTATGGTTGAGGATTAAGTCATCCTTGGACATAGTCCTAAATGTACGGTGGGGATTGGATCGTCCCCGAACTTCGGTCCCTTGAATTGAGCCGTAGACAAGATGTCTCCGAGAATGGGGATTGGATCGTCCCCGGACTTCGGTCCCTTGAATTGAGTCGTAGACAAGATGTCTCCGAGAATGGGGATTGGATCGTCCCCGGACTTCGGTCCCTTGAATTGAGCCATAGACAGAGGTCTCCGAGAATTGAATGATAGGACTGGATTGTCCCTGGACCTCGGTTCAAAAGGTACATGATAGGACTGGATCGTCCCCGGACCTCGATTCAAAAGGTACATGATAGGATTGTATCATCCTTGGACCTATGTCTTAAAGAGAGCGAGATTGCATCCTATAATATGATCGTGTGTGTTGCAGGGTATGCTGCTATTGTGGATACTTGTGTATACTTGTATTGGCGTGGATACTTGTATTGATGATGTGTATACTTATTGGGGTGGATACTTTTATTGGTGTGGATACTTGTATTGATGATGTGTATACTTGTATTGGTGTGGATACTTGTATTGATGATGTGTATACTAGTATTGGTGTGGATACTAATCGTGTTGATCTAGATGACGATGATGCTGACTGTGTTGATCTGGATGACGATGTTGCTGATCATGAAGATCGATGATGATCCAGATACTGTAAATCGTGATGATCCAGATACTGTAGATCGAGATGATGTGACGGCGATGCTGATGATCGTGTGATGACGATGCTGATGATCGTGTGATGGCGATGTTGATGATCGTGAGGATTCAGATGTTGATGTTGCTGTAGTTGTTTGAGTGCTGAGAAGATAAAGACTCAGTACTGAAGATGTTGATGTTCCAGTATTGAAGATGTTCCAGTAACTGGTTGAGTTACTAATGATGTTGAGAAAGCTTCCAATGAATTATAGATGTATCATGTTGATGACTCCTTGCTCCTGCAGATGTTGTTATAATATCCTTCTCGTTAAGGAGGAGTGTTGAGATATTGTAACTTCTAAGAATATTATATTTGTACTTTATTATTCTGGAGATGTTTCAATCCTCCGTGAAGATCTTATTGTATATCCGGAGATGTTTATTCCTCCGTCGGAATGTAGTAACTTGGGTTATTAGACTTCCCTAGTGGGGGTCGGCCTTGTATGTGTTATGTGGGTCAAAGGGTTGTTAGACCACCCTAGTGGGGTCGGCCCAGTCAGTTGTAGTGGGGTGTTTAACCCAGTGGTAAAGTTGGGGCTGACCTAGTTAATATAAAGTACAAGTCGGAGATGTGTATAAATAGAGGAGGTGTGTTCCTCATTATACACACACTTCCCTCACTCAGAATGTAGCGCACTTGTGGAGGAGAGGTCCGCTATGGTGGAGGAGGAGATCATGTCTTTGGTTTGCATCTTTGTATATTGCTGGTCATCTATATTGAGGAAGCTTTGCTGGGTTTTCTACCCCATGAGGGTTTCCCAGGATAAATCTGTGTCTCTTGTGTTTTTGCTGTGCTTGTTGTTTCTTCAGTGATCCTGTATATGCTATTATTTTGAAATGGAATGTAATGCTACTATTTTCTGTCTTAGCATATTAAATCTTAACAAGACCATGCTGAAAGCTTCAGAGGCATCTAAAGAAGACACAAGCACAGGCAAACACTCTGAGGTTATTGTAACCTCCCAAGAGAAAGAGGCGAAGAAAGCGGCAGATCCGTCTCCAACTGAAGAGAACTCCAAAGGAAGAGAGGACGAAGAACATATCAGTCTCGGAACAGACACAGAAGAAGAAACAGATGGGGGCGAAACGGAATCTAGCATCTCCCAAGTTACACCCCTTAAAACCGCCAGGGGCCGGAAATCCAAGAAAAAAAAGAGAGAGGAAGCAACATACCTGGATGTGCTTCAGGGCTCTCAAAAAACCATTAAAGGAATGATGAACACCAGATCCACAAAAAAGCACGGCCAGGCTCCGAAAGGAGCTACTTCTTATCAAGGTAAATAATGAAATATGTCTCATGGAATTGCAGAGGTCTCGGGAGTAAGCTGAAAGAAGAAGCGCTGAAAGATATAGTAAGATTGTATATGCCTGAGGTACTTCTCTTCCAGGAGACGAAGTTGGAGGAGTCTGTCTTCCTCCAAGCAAGTAAAGTATTTTGGAAAAAAGGTCCTTTGAAAGCAGTCAGCTCAAGAGGAGCCTCAGGAGGTGTGGCTACTTGCTGGGATAGTACCAAATTTGAGCTGATCTCTGAAGAAAGCACCATACACTGGATCTTCACCAAAATTCTTCATCTAGAATCAGGATACCAAGTAAGTTTGTTCAATTTATATGTTCCGATCTTGTTCTCTGAAAAAAGAATCTGCTGGGACTCCCTAAAGTCCTTTCTTAGTCAACACAATCCAGAAAATGTAATCCTTGCAAGAGATCTAAATCTTACTTTAGATGCCAACGAAAAAAAAGGAGGATCTCCCGTCTGGGACCCTGCCAGAGAATGGGTTGAAGATATCATTCTAGATTGGGAACTAGAGGATATCAAGCCCATCTGAGGCAAGTTTACCTGGTCAAACAAGCGATTAGGTCCAGGGCATGTTGCAGCCCGCCTGGACAGATTCCTTATTCATTTTACTTTTTTGACATTTGGTCTTTTGGCCACCTTGAAAATCCTTCCTAATTATTCATCTGATCACAAACCCATCCTTCTGGACCTCTCCTTAGGGAAGAATCTAGGGCCAATTCCATTCAGATTTAGCCCTCTTTGGATTCAGCAAGAGGGGTTCCATGACATAGTTACAGCAGCTTGGAAGAGGCAAGTCCATGGCTCTGCTTTTTTTGTCTGGGAAGAAAAATTGAGGGGTCTCAAAAAGGATTTGAAAGAGTGGGCCAAGTCACTAAAAACCCCAACCTCCAAAATGAAAGAGGCACAAGAAGCATTGGAGGATCACCAATCGAATATGTAAGACTCCGAGGTAATCCAAACTCTGATGGACAAAGAAGATGTTCTGCAAAAAGATTATTATAAAGCCTGCACGATGGAGGAGGAGTATTGTAGGGTGAAGTCCAGGAGCCTCTGGCTGCAAGCAGGTGACAAGAACACCGAGTTCTTTCACACTCAGGACGAAGCTCAGAAACAACTCAACAAGGTAAGTGAAATTCATTTTCAAGATCAATTGATTAGAGACTTCGAGGGGATTAAGAGAGCTGCCCACTGCCATTTCAAAGACCTGTACACTGCCCCGGATGCAAACCCCATTGATGATAGCCTCTACCCACTCGATGCCATTCCTAAGATTGTTCAAGAAGCTGATAACAAGATGCTCACTGCCCCAATCAGCCTGAAAGAGGTAAAAAAAGCACTGGGCCTCATGGAAGCGGACAAGGTCCCCGGGCCAGACGGATTCATTGCAAGGTTTTACAAAGCTAGCTGGGACATCATTAAAGAGGATCTGTTGAAAATGATAAGAGAATCTCAGAGGTGTGCGAAATTGGGAGGAGGCATCAATTCGGCATTCTTAGCCTTGATTCCAAAAGAAAAGGGAGCGCAAAAACTTCAGCAGATTTAGGCCTATATCGCTCTGCAACATTGGTTACAAATTAATCACCAAGGTGATAGCCATGCGATTAAATAAAATTCTGCTAGGTATTATCCCCAAAAACCGAGGTTTCATTAAGGGGCGTCAAATCCTTGAAAATATATTTTTAGTGCAGGAAGCCATTCACTCAAGCACCCAAAGAAAAAAAAAAGGAATGGCTATTAAGTTGGATCTAGCAAACGTCTTCGACAGAGTCAGGCATGACTTCCTTTTCACAGTAATGGGAAATTTCGGTTTCTCTATCCCCTTCATTAATTGGGTTAAAGCTTGCATCGCTTCCCCTTGGATAGCCCCGCTGGTTAATGGCCGATCAATGGACTTTTTCCAAGTCTCGAGAGGACTAAGGCAAGGTTGCCCTCTGTCTCCTCTCCTCTATGCTATTCAGGCTTCGGTGCTTAGTTTCTAGCTTACTCAGGCCCAGAATTCCCGATCACTTTCAGGCCTCAAGATGATCCAGAACGTTGAAGATATCAATCATGCCCAATTCGCAGATGATACCTTGCTGCTTGGGGGAGGAAGTGTCAATACTGCCAGGAACTTCAAGCGAGAACTGGACATCTATAAAGAGGTTTCAGGTAGTCAGATAAACTTCCAAAAAAGCACCATTTTCGGATGGAACTGCTCCTTGAGAGAAATGATTGTCATAGATTGAATTTTGGATATGGAAGGAACGGTCTCTTGGGATTCCTTCAAGTACTTAGGCATTCCAATTTAAAAAAAAAACCCAACAGTAGCGCACTGGATGCCGGTGATTGAAAAGCTTAAAGCCAGAATTCAAGCATGGCGTGCAAAGTGGCTGAATGCAGCTGGTAAGGCAGTTCTGCTGAAATCTGTCCTTTTAAGTCTGCCAATATACCAAAACTCTTTGCTGTTGGCACCCAAAACCATCATTGGGAAAATGGATGCGTTGCTACGAAGATTCCTGTGGGAAGGAGGCAAAGAAAATGAGAGGAAGCTTCACCTTGTGAGCTGGGATAAAGTTAAAAAACCTTTGTTAGAAGGAGGACTGCAAATCAGGGATATAGCTATCCAAAATTTAGCGATGGGAGCCAAGATGTTGTGGTCATTAGTATCTGGGAAAACCACATGGAGTAAACAAGTACTTTGGAAAAAGTACTTTCTGGGGCAACGAATCAGATGTCTAGATCAGCAACCTCATTCTCAGAAGGGATCGCCTACTTTCATGCTCAGTCGGAGAGATCTTGAGCAGTTCAAAGATAAGATGTACTGGATTCTTGGAAACGACAAATCCATAAGAATTTGGGAAGATCCCATCCTCGGTGAACCGATGCTGGGCCAAATTGAAGAGCTAGGAAATATCAAAAGATGGCTGCAGAGTAGGAATTTGATCACCTTGGGGGATATCTCCACTTGGGGAGAGGATAAGGACAAAAACTGGGAAAGTTGGAATCTTGGAAATTATCCAGAGGACCTTAAGGAAGAAGCCATGAGCCTGCTAGAACATCTCCAAGGGAAATCCCCTATTAATGTCAAAACTAAAGACACAAGAGGCTAGGGATCTAAATATGGCAAGTATACTGCTACTGAAGGATACAATTGCTTCCAAGCAATCCATCACGCCCCGCCCGATCCATCAAAGTGGAAATCCATCTGGAACTATGCCTCTTTTCCAAAGGTAGACTTTTTCTGCTGGACGCCAGCACATAACAGTATTCTCACCATGGACAATTTAAAGAGAAGGGGATGGGAAGGCCCCTCCAGGTGTCCTCTCTGCCTCAACGAAGAGGAACATGCAGATCATCTATTCCTTCAATGCCAATATGCCAAGAACATCTGGTTCGAGTCTCTCAAATTAGAACTAGACAAGTTGGATCCCCCAAACAATGTCAAGGATCTGTTCACAAGCTGGGCATCTAGATCCCCCTTCACACTTCGGAAAAAAGATCTGTTGAAGACCACCTGGATGTGGTTTCCAAAGATTATTTGCTGGAAAATATGGATTGAAAGGAACAACCGGATCTTTCGAGAAGAAACCTGTAATGAAGTCAAGGTGGCAACCAAAGTAAGATCGCTCCTTGCTGAAGTTATGGAGGCAAAAGCTATCCTAAAAAAAAACAGTGAACTGGATAAGGATGAAGAACGTTGGCTGAAGGAACTGGATCAGAATTTTCCGGTTAGAGTGCAATCCGACCTCCCTATAACTGCCTCCTAGGAGATTCGAATTGCAGAGCAGGACTTCATATTATGGAGGTCGGCCCTAAATGACAACTGTCTCTTTTTCGATGGGGCCTCTAAAGGAAACCCAGGAATTGCAGGAGGGGGAGGTGTGCTGCTAAATTCGACTGGAAATCTCGAGCTTGGATATGCCTGGGGGCTCGGACAGGAGACAAATAATAGGGCAGAAGCCCTAGCACTGTGGCAGGGTATCAAGCTGGCAATCAGGAAAAACCTCAGGTCATTAACGATCTTTGGGGATTCCCAAATCATCGTGTAGGCAGTGGCGACAAGAAGACTCCCCTCTCAGGTACAACTAGCTATACTGCTCAAGAAAATCCTTTCCTTGTCCTCTAATTTTCAGAGCTTCAAAATTTTCCATATTCTCCGGACCCTGAATGGTATGGCAGATCACCAAGCCAACAATGGATCGCTTCTGGGCAGGGGCCAATTGCCAATTGATGGGACAATCTCCAAGTGCAGTATCCCCTAGTAGATTCCGAGTCAGGATGGCCATCAGGCTCTTTCTTAAAAGAGGCTTCTCTGACGGCCAAAAAGAAGCTATTCTGAAGCTCAGAGATCACGGGAAAAAACTTTGGAATTCGTATATTCAATCCAATCTAGATCGGGGAACCATTTCACAAATGTCCTCTACCACTTGGAGTCAGATAGCTCAAAACAATTGTGATTCAGAGGAATCCACGGGCTATAACTATCTCGCAAGCATTCAAAGCTTAAGTTTTCTCCATTACAGAAAGAAGAGGAGCTCGATAGGCAGCAACTCAACGAACAAGAAAGATGCAATGGCGTCAAGTTCCAAGCCGAATGCCTCGTTGGAGGCTAGAATCAATAAAATCCAAAAAGAATTGGCTAAACTCAAACATCAGGTCCAAGAGATCCTCTCTGTGGGAAAAGCTGGAGAATTAAGCTGGGACCATCTCAATAGAGATCTCTGCAATCTCAAGGAAGACACGAAGGCGATTTTCAAAGAGCTGGTAAACACCAATGCCGATATTGGCAATCGCATCTGCAAATTAGAAATCAAGGTCCAGAGGCTCGGCAGTTCGATACCAGTTCCAAGGAACGATCAGGAATAGCTCTCTTCTCTGGTTTGATGTTATGGCTACTAAGTTCTAGACTCCATTGGCAATTAGTTCGAATTCAAGCAGATTAGTAACCGGAGTGTTGTTAAATCAGTTTTTTGCCTCATTGCGCATAAGTCATTTCCCATTTCTTATAAACATCAATGATATGAAGAATTTCTTTGTAGGAGCACCCGGCAGCTTCCAAGCCGGCCATTAATACAAATCTATAAACGTTACTGTTAAAAAAAAAAAACATAGCATCTTGTAACATAGTCTCATCATTGAGCTTGTAACATACTCCCATCACTTGCACCTTATTCAAATTCATTTGGAATTATTGGCATTAGTTGATCTATGGTATGTGGTTTCGAACAACGCCTAAGATTAGGGAGATTTGAGCAACCATCAAAATAGTGTTGTATAGAATGGGAATAGTAGAGCAACCATCATAGTAATATTATATAAATTAGCTTTTGTTTCTTATTCATTAGACTTTAATTCAATTTATATCATATCATATTAACTAAATGCATAAGGATCACTGAAAGAAAGACATTCATAGCATACAAAAGGTTTTATCCTGGGAAACCCTCTTGGGGAAGAAAACCCAACATAACTTCTCCAGTATAGATTCATCAACAAAGTACAATGTCAATACCTTGAAGAGCTAAAGCTATCTCATAGAAAGATACTCCAGATACAAAGATAAACAAAGATAAGATAAAACCCGAGATATTAGTCTTCCTCCAGCTGTTGCTTCTCTCTCTTGCACACTTGTCTTCTTGACTTGATGCGAACTTGCTTGATGTTCAAATGAGATAGGCGTCCTTCTTGTTTATACCTTTGTTTCTATTTCCATGCTTTCCGAGGCTTTCTAGAACTTTTCGGGGCTTTCGTTTCTAGAACTTTTCGAAGGTTTCCTTTCTAGAACTTTCCAGAATCTTCTGGGCCGACATAAGAATATATTGAGAAGCTACATAAAATATCAACAAAACAAAAGCAAACACCAATAACAATAGAACATGAGATCTACATAGAAACCCTGTTGTTTGCAAGAAAAACCATAGGGCAATGGTAGCTTCGATCTTTTATTATTACTAAGCAAAAACTTACAATGCTTTCTTTCTTGTGATACAATACTCGGAGTCATTTCCCTTTTATATGATACATATCAGGGTTCTAGAAGGAACCAGAATACACTAGGAGGTTCTAGAAATTTTTAGCATGGGGGCTTTGCCCATGTACCCTCCTACAACCCTCCTAGTGCACCTAATGCATACATATCACATGAGGGGATAGTCGTGTACCACTATATAGGAAAATGTCAGAGATATGGATATTGATTTCACCTCCTAACATTTTGCCACTTGAAGTCGATATACAAGAAGTTATGTGCCTATGGTTTTTGTTTGCATGCCATTACTTAGTGTTTCCTTCATCACATTTTCAGTAATCCAAGAGAAGTTTTGCACCATTCAAACTTCTATGTTTTGACTGGCTTCCACCACTTTCCTTATGAAATGGTACTTAATATCAATATGTTTCGTGCAATCATGAAATGATGGATTCTTCACTAAGTGAAGAGCACTTTGAGTGTCACAATGCAAAATAATCTTCCCTTGCATCAACTAGAAGTCATCCATCAATTGCTTTAGCCATATTTCCTCTTTATTGGCCTCAATTGCTGCCACATATTCTACTTCAATGGTTGATAAGGCCACCACTAGATGAAACTTAGATGCCCAACTTATAGCTCCACCAACAAGAGTGAAAGTATATTTGGTAGTAGACGTTCATCCATTTGTGTCTCCACCAAAATTAGAATTTACAAAACCTTTAATTTGTAAATTTGCTAATATGTAGCTAATAACAACATCTGAAGTGCCCCTTAAATATCTGAGTATTCACCTCATAGCATTCCAATGCTCCTTACCAGGATTTGCCATGAACTAGCTAACAAATCCCACTGCTGAGCAATATTCGATATGGTGCTCACCATGGAAAACATGAGGCTCCATACTGTTGATGAATATAGTACACGAGACATGCTTGTCTTCTCTGCTTCTGTGCTAGGACATTGTTCGGATGACAACTTGAAGTGTGCAGGAAGTGAGGTGCTAACTGGTTTTGCATTTTGCATATTGAAGCGCTGCATAATCTTTTCTATATATGACTTTTGACTTAACCAGATCTTCCTACCTATTGTTTCCTTGTGTATCTTCATCCCTAGAATTCGATTTGTTGCTCTTAAATCCTTCATTTAAAATGTCCTATCCAACTGAGCCTTAAGATCAATGATTTTCTTCATGCTAGGGCCTACAACCACTATATCATCAACATACAACAACAAGATAATAAAACTTCCATCTCAAACCTCTTATAATATGCACTATGGTCAATTCCACTTCTACTGAAACCTTGGCTCTTCATGAAGGTGTCAATTTTTTTGCACTACATCCTGGTGCCTGTTTCAATCCATACAGAGATTTCTTGAGTTTGCAAACCAAATGCTATTTGCCTCTTTCTTTAGAGCCCTCAAGCTAATCCATATAAATTTCTTTCTCAAGATTGACATGCAGGAAATCAATTTCTACATATAGTTGCTCCAACTCTAAATCCTGTGTTGCTACAAGTGCAAGTAAATCTCTTACAATAGCTAACTTCACAACTGGAGAGAAGATATCATTAAAATATACACCTGAATTCTGCACACAACTTTTTTCCACCAAGCAAGCTTTATAACATTCCAACAACCAATTATTACCGTTCAAACTAGCAGGCTAGGCTTGCAAGTGAAATGGAATCACATAAGAAACTTGGATTGCTGTCACCTTTGTCCAATCTCCTAACTTCTTCGGGATCCAATGTTGTCTCAAGGGGAGAGTCCTTTAATGTACCTTCTAAGTAGATGCCAAATTTCTTCCAAACACCTTAAAGCATAGATCAGTGCCTTTAATGGAGTCAAACAAAGAGTAATAGAGAGAGTTAGGATGGTGCTTGTATAGTAGTTTTGACAGTTTTGCAGGTCTATTTAGGGTTAAAAAAGATAAGCCGAGTATTTCATGCTCGAAATTTTAGGGCCGAAAGAATTTAGGGCCAAAATTTTGGGGTCGCGAGAATTTAGGGCCGAAATTTTGGGGTCGCCAGAATTTAGGGGTGAGATTTTAGGGCCATGGGAATTTGGGGCCGAAATTTTGGGGTCATGAAAATTTAAGGCCACGAGAATTTATGGGCGATATTTTAGGGATGAAATTTTAGGGAGGCCAAAAAAATGAAGAATTTTTTTTATTTTTTTTTATTTTTAGGGTTTTTGTTATAAAACTGCAGACCTAATTCTAACCCTAATTCTACCATGAAAATGCAAGTTTAACCTAGCAATAATATTTACAAAAATTCAAACTAGGGTTTGATGTATAGAAAATTGACAAACTTAGGGTTTTAATGGATGTTACCCCAAACCCTAGCCTTAGGGAAGATGACAAGCCTTCCTCTTGGAGGTTATTCTCCTTGCTACTAGGTTAGGGCTTCTTGAATCAACCTCTAGGGTTGGTTTCAAGAGCCTAAACCAGGGCAAAGTTGGAGATCCAAGGCCAAACTTTGTAAAAACCTCCTCTTGGCAGCGTTTTTAGTATGCAACGAGGATAGAATAGCAGGCATAAGCTGTTGGTTGTGGAGCCTGATCTCCAGATTCAGAGACATTATTGTTCAGCCGTGTTTGTACCCCAACTTTATATGATATGTAAAAGGACTGTACACTCACCCCAGCGGGGGGGGGGGGAAGCCTCCCCCCACTGGGGTTTGGGGGTAATTACCCCCAGCTGGGGGGTCCGAGGGAGAAGCCCCCGAAGGAAATTTTTGGGGTTGTTTTACGGGCCCATGGTTTTGGGTATCCCGTGGTATTTTCCCATTGTATTTCCCCTATAAAAGAAAGACATTGTAATACGACTAGGGTAAGATGTATTATGTTTTATGCATTGTAAAGATCTCTGAGATCAAGAAGAGAGACTGTGAGACAGTGAAGAGGAAGTGTAGCGACTGTGCTGCAGGTTGTATCCCTTCACTTTGTTGGACGGTATAATAATAAGGACTGGCAACTTCAGTGTGGACGTAGCCCATCTTGGGGTAAACCACAATATATCTGTGTCTCTCTTGTAATGTGTATGTGTGATTATATTTGCATTTCTGTTTATTGTTATTGCTCTGCGATCCTGTTTTTCTAACAATTGGTATCAGAGCCGAAGGTCTATTTGGCAGATAAACCCGTAGGAAACTAGGGTTTTTGGTTCGAGTTAGAGCAATGACAGAATAAAGAAACTTTAAGGTCAAGAAGTTTAACGGCCAAAAATTCCAGTTATGGAAGATGGAAATGGAGGACTATTTGTACCAGAAGGATCTATTCCTACCGTTGGGAGGAAGAGCAAAGCAGCCGACGGCCATGAAGGACGAAGAATGGGAGGTTCTTGACAGAAAGGCACTAGGGACAATACGGCTATCCCTGACTTCATCGGTGGCTTTCAATATCTCAAAAGAAATGACAACGAAGGGTTTGATGAACGCATTGGGTAAGCTGTATGAAAAACCCTCGGCTTCCAACAAGGTATTTCTAATGAAGCGTTTATTTAATATGAAGATGTCTGAAGGTGGATCTGTTACTGATCATTTAAATGAATTTAATACGATTAAAAATCAACTAAGTTCTGTAAGTGTGAAATTCGATGATGAGGTTAGGGCTCTTCTAATCTTGTGTTCATTGCCAGAAATTTGGAATAGCTTGGTCATGGCTGTAAGTAACTCTGTCTCTGGTTCAAACACCTTGAAATTTGATGATGTTATTTTGGTGTTATTCTTAGCGAAGAAATGCGAAGAAAAAACACAGGTGAGACATCAGGTAATGCGTTGACCATGGAGAGTAGGGTAAGACAAAAGGAGAGAGAAAAGAGCCAAGGTAATCATGGCAAGTCTAAAACGGGCAGATCCAAGTCCAAACTGGGAAAGATAGAGTGCTGGAACTATGGAAAGAAAGGACATCTGAAAAAGATTGTAGATCTCTAAAGAAGAAAGGAGATGCACAGCAGGAAACTACCCAGGAAGCAAATGTAGCAGGTGATGTGTTACAAGATGCTTTGATTCTTGCATTAAATAATACTAGTGATTATTGGGTAGTAGATTCAGGGGCTTCATGTCATGCTACACCCCATAGAAAATACTTTCATGATTATGTTCCAGGCGATTTTGGACATGTTTTATTGGGTGATGACGAGCCATGTAAAAGTGTTGGAATGGGTAAGGTATGGATAAAAGTTAAAAATGGAACTGATTGGTTGTTGAAAGATGTAAGGCATATTCTTGCTATGAAAAGAAATCTGATCTCAATAGGGCAGTTGGGAGATGGCGGCTATCTATCTACATTTGGAGAAAAGTGGTGGAAGATCACTGAAGGATCAATGGTGATAGAAAAAGGAGACAGGGTAGGTACGTTGTATTTATGTTCTCATAATACTGACCATTCTATCTCTTTAGCTTCCACAGGAACATATACAACATTATGACATCATAGGCTTGACCACATGAGTGAGAAGGGGATGCAGATTCTCCACTCAAGGAAGTTGCTGCCAGATTTGAAGCAGGTAAGTTTGGAATTCTGTGAGAACTGTGTTTATGGAAAACATAAGAGAGTCAAATTTATCAGGGTTGAGAAACAGAAGAAGAATGAAAGGTTAGAGCTTGTGCATACAGATGTATGGGGACCGACTCAGGTACAATCTCTTGGTGGCTCTAATTATTATGTTAGATTTATTGATGATGCAACTAGGAAAACTTGGGTTTATTTCATTAGACATAAATCTGATGTGTTTGCTACTTTTAAGAAGTGGAAAGCTTTGGTTGAGAATGAGACAGGAAAAAGGTTGAAGTGTCTCAGATATGATAATGGAGGTGAGTACTGCGGCAAGGAGTTTGATAGTTACTGTTCATACAATGGGATTCGTAGAGAGAAGACAGTCCTAGGAACACCACAAGAAAATGGTGTGTCTGAAAGGATGAACAGAACAATCATGGAGCGTGCAAGGTGTATGAGATTGCATGCAGGGTTGCCCTTACAGTTTTGAGCGGATGCTGTAAATACTGCTGTTTATTTAATAAACAGAGGACCTTCAAGTGCTTTGGATGGTGGTATTCCAGAGGAGGCATGGACAGATAAAAAGGTAAACTACTCATTTCTGAGAACGTTTGGTTGTGAAGCATTTGTCCATATTGATAAATATAATAGAACAAAGCTTGAAGCTAAATCCAAGAAATGTACCTTTATTGGATATGGGGTTGATGAATTTGGTTATCGCTTATGGGATTATGAAAATAACAAAATTATCAGGAGTAGAGATGTGATATTCAATGAAAAGTTCATGTATAAAGATCAGTTACAGGGAAAGAAACACGAAAAAAAAAAACACAGAGTACACAGTGCTTGATGAAATTAAAGAAAATGAAGTTCCGAAGGTGCCAGAAAATCAAGAACAACAACAAGTACCTAAAACTCCTGCAACTGCAAGAAGATCTACTAGGTTAAGTAGACTCCCTGAATGATACTCTCCTTCAATGTATTATTTATTGATGACTAATGCTAGTGAACCAGAGTGTTATGAAGAAGCAATGCAGGTGGAAACTAGAAATAAGTGGGAGCAAGGAATGAATGAGGAGATGGACTCATTGGTAGGAAACCAAAATTGGGATTTGGTTCAGTTTCCTGTTGGTAAAATAGCATTGCAGAACAAATGGATTTACAGGTTGAAGGAAGAAGAATGAGGTAAGAAGCGGTACAAGGCCAAATTTGTTGTAAAAGGGTTTGCACAGAAGAAAGGTATAGATTTTGATGAAATATTTTCTCCTTTTGTTAAGATGACTTCAATTAGAACTATCTTAAGTCTAGTGGCAGTAGAAGATTTGCATCTTGAACAGTTAGATGTAAAAACAACCTTTCTCCATGGGGATTTGGAGGAAGAGATATATATGCAGCAGCCACAAAGCTATGAGGTCAAAGGTAAGGAGAACTTGGTATGCAGGTTGAAAAAAAGTTTGTATGGTTTGAAGCAAACTCCAAGGCAGTGGTATTTAAAATTTGACAGGTTTATGATAGAACAAGGTTATAGTAGATGTCATTCTGACCACTGTGTTTATTTCAAGAATCTAGACAATGAAATATATTATCTTGTTATTGTATTAGGATAACATGCTTGTTGCAGGGTCTAACATGTAGGATATAAATGTACTCAAAAGGAAGCTAGCTAATTCATTTGTGATGAAGGATTTGGGTGCTGCAAAGCAAATCCTTGGTATGAGAATAACACGAGACAGGAAAAATCGCAAATTGACATTGTCTCGGAGTGAGTACATACAAAAGGTGTTGGAGAGGTTCAGAATGCAGAATGCAAAACCAGTTAGTACACCTTTGGCCAACCATTTCAGTCTAACCAAGGAAATGTGTCCCAAGACACAGGAAGAGACAGATTACATGTCAAAGATTCCCTATCAATCAGCAGTTGGCAGCTTGATGTATGCCATGGTGTGCACAAGGCTAGATATTGCACAAGCAGTGGGAGTTGTGAGCAGATATATGAACAATCCAGGTAAAGAACATTAGAAGGAAGTACAATGGATTCTCAGGTATTTGAGAGGTACTACTACTCAGGCATTATGTTTTGGAGGTTCAAACACTGTTCTACAGGGATATGTTGATGCAGATATGGCAGGTGATAAGGATAGCAGGAGGAGCACCACAGGGTATGTGTTTACTGTAGGTGGAACAACAGTAAGTTGGATTTCGAAACTGCAGAAGGTTGTTGCACTTTCAACAACGGAAGCAGAGTATGTTGTTGTTACAGCGGCTAGTAAAGAGATGATTTGGTTGCAGAGGTTTATGGAGGAATTGGGTAAGAAGCAGAAGGATAGCAGGTTGTATAGTGACAGCTAGAGTGTCATTCATCTTGTAAAGAACTCAACATTCCATTCCAAGACTAAACATATACAGCTCAAGTACCATTTCATATGCTCTGTTTTGGAAGATGAACTGTTGAAGCTAGAAAATATACATACTAGCCAGAATCCTGCAGACATGTTCACGAAGGTAGTGACCAGAAAGAAACTAAGTTCTTGCTTGGTTTCAGTTGGCCTTCTAGCATGAAGGTGAAGAGGAGAATTTTGTCAAGTCCAAGTCCAGGAAGTGCAGCAGCGGTGGAGTTGTTGTGATCAGTCTCCAAGTGGGAGATTGTTGGTTGTGGAGCCTAATCTCCAGATTCAGAGACATTATTATTCAGCCGTGTTTGTACCCCAGCTTTATATGATATGTAAAAGGACTGTACACTCACCCCAGTGGGTGTGGGGGGGGCGAAGCCTCCCCCCACCGAGGTCTAGGGGTAATTACCCCCAGCTGGGGGGTCTGGGGGCTAGCACCCCCGAAGAAATTTTTGGGGTTGTTTTACGGGCCCATGGTTTCGGGTATCCCGTGGTATTTTCCCATTGTATTTCTCCTATAAAAGAAAGACATTGTAATACGGCTAGGGTAAGATGTATTAGGTTTTATGCATTGTAAAGATCTCTAAGATCAAGAAGAGAGACTGTGAGACAATGAAGAGGAAGTACAGTGGCTGTGCTGCAGGTTATATCCCTTCACTTTGCTGGATGGTATAATAATAAGGACTGACAACTTCAGTGTGGACGTAGCCCATCTTGGGGTGAACCACGATATATCTGTGTCTCTCTGGTAATGTGTATGTGTGATTATATTTGCATTTCTATTTATTGTTATTGCTCTGTGATCCTGTTTTTCTAACATAAGCCTTATTAAAAGAAAATGTAGCCATAGGGCTACCATTCAATCATTCAAGATGCAGAATTGACCTACCATTCATCAAGCAAACCTTAAAAATGTAAAAGACTTACTTGAGCATTAGTTATTCCAACCATTCTAGTATCCACAAAGCATTAACAAGACAAAGAAAGCATCCAACTTCATCCAAGAGCAAGAAGAATAATCCCTATAAGAGGTGCACATCACTTCATAAGGCCCTTCTAGAGTAAAAGAGTAGCATAATGAATTGTATCCCATAAGTTGTTATCTAAAAATGTCAACTTAAAATTATAACAAAAATAATATAAAATAATCAAATATGTGGGAAATTTGTAACATTTTCCCCATAATTTACCCACACATGACTAAAATAGCTAAAATGAGCATATCACTCCGATTTGAAGGCTAGAGTGCGAAGGGGTGGGGGGGGGGGGGGTCATACCCCATCTAAATCCAATAGTAGTGAAATCCCTCAACACCCCCCCTAATCAAGCAATGTTGGTCTGGAGGAAGGATGATGTCATCATCATGAGCAAGCTAAGGATAGAGGGCGCTGTTGAGTTGAAGGACCAGGAGGGTGTGAATGGTGGCCTGGAGTAGAGGCATGAACCTCAGTGCTGAAAGAAAGTGCCACCAGTGTGATAAAGTAAGGTGGGGGTCATGTAACCTAATGACCCACCCCTGGGGGCCCCATACACCAACCTCAGGGCTTCAAGCCCTTCCATGAGGCATTCAGCAATGCCACTAAGCCATAGTACCCCCAGGGGAGAAACCAAAGGGTCGGGTCATAACCCCCACTCAAAAAAAGCTGGATAACACCCCTCATGGTCAGGAAAAAATGACCCTCTCTCCTTGGGGCACATCTGTAGGTGTGCTGGTATTGGTACCACGTAACACCCATCATTATTCTTCTTTACTTTTATACAACCACATATTTCCAACAACCTTTCTTCCTGGTGGGAGATCCACATGTTCCCATGTTTCATTCTTGTGTAGTGCTTTCATTTCTTCATCCATGCCTTTCCTCCATTTATTGACATTCTTTATTTCTCTAGCTCCCTGAAATGAACTGGGTTCACCATCATCAGTTAACAAAGAAAAATAATAATGAAAATCAGGAGAATACCTTCTCGAACGCCTTATGGGACGTGTATATCTTCTAAGTTGTGGTTGTTGTATTTGTTTATTTTTATGTTAATTAGAAGCTTCATTTTCATTTTCATCTTCACTCATTTCTATTTCAACAGGTACAATCTTAGGTGGTTTCTATACCTCCTTCCTTTGCATGTATTTTTCATTAAAAATAACATCCTAGCTAACAATTACCTTGGTCAATAGGATCCCACAGTCTATACTCCTTTACAATATTATCATAACCGAGAAAAAAACATTTCCTTGACTTTGGGTCAGTGTTGGACCTCTTTTGTTTAGGTACATGGGCAAATGCATCACATCTAAAGATACACAAATGAGAAAAATCCATTGGCTTACCACACCAAACCTCATGTTATACTAGATTGTATATGAGGAAATTTACCCTTTTTTTTGCTACACAGATAATGGTTGAGATTCATTTTATCATAGCAGAGATATCATGATTGCTGAGATGCTATATTATGATTACCTTATGTTACTTGTGATGATACCATGCCATTATGTTTCAATTCCCATTGCATACCTTGAGGATATTTTATCATGCATATATGGTATTTATTGATGATTGTACTACATGCTACTCATGTTATTTACATTTGTTGATTATGATAAGCATGGTTAGTAGAAATGTTATGTACATTAGTACAAGGAAGTGGTTTTTGTTTTATGCACATAACATTGATTTACATCTCTTGATCCTTACATGGACCACAAATCTCTTTTGGCTCCACCTATGACTTTCCATCTCCATATCATTCCACCTTTGTGTCTTGAAACCATCGGCTAAGTCTTGATAGCTTGGCTCTTGACTTCCCCTCTGTGACCCCTCACCATGAAGGTCTTGTTTTTCTCCCTAGTGTCTCGTCTCTATTGTGTTGCAATGATTTTCTTCGATGATATAAGTAAAACCTCGAGGTTGGATATCATCAAGGGGGGTGAGTTCCCATGGATCAATGTGCTCCCTAGACCTAAAACAAGTTTCCTCTATCCTTGAAATTGGTTAGTGGTTGGAAAGGTAGATACTCATTGAATTAAGAGGTACTGCTTATTTGCTCTAAACAAGCATTACTGTGGCATATCCGTCTAGCCTATGGATGTTCGTTGGCAGCGGAGCTAAGGCCATGTCACCACTGGTGCCTAGAAGGCATCCATGGCTAGTACCTTTAAGCCATTAGCCAACTAAAGGATAAAAGAAAAAGAAAAGAGCAAAAGCAATAAAATCAAAAGAAAAGAAAGAAAAGTGCAAAAGAGAAAAATCCAAAGGAAAAAAGTGAAAAAGAAAGAAAACAAAAGGAGAAAACAAAAGAAAATAAAAAGGGGGGCTTGTTAAGGTCAAAAGGAGTAGTATCTCCTTACACTTCATCCATTTGTGAGACACATTCTTTAATGTTTGCTTGATTGGTGAATGTCACGGAGTTTCCCTCATCTCCTTATCTTGAGTTGATTAGTCATCTTTGACCAATCGTCCACTTGGCTAGCCTTATTGACTTTTTCCATGCACTTCACCCCAAAGGATAAATGGTATTTACAATGCTCTTGATGATTGTTTAGATGGTGGCATGTTTATAAAATATCAATCTTATGCTTTGTACTAGTTTATGTAATATTTTCGATGCTTGAAGTCATGTAATGATTCAAATGGATCACTCTTGTAATGCAAGTATTATAATTCTAGTATGACATCACTATAAACTATTTGAGATGTTATTTTGTCCTTCCAAATACATTAGAGAAGTCCATTCATTCATTGGATAACTTTGTCCAACTTTGACCAAAGATTATTTTTTTAACTTTTGACCTAGTCATAGGGAGGTTTAATTTGGTCAACATGACCAACTAGCAATATGTGGTCATATTTCATCATCATTCATCATACTTCAGCCTTTGGAAACCAATTTGATTCTTCCAAATGTGATTTTCAGCTCATATGTACTGATATGATTTAATTAATGGATTTTCTTAAGTTTTCAATTATAAAAGTCTAAGTCATAGTTTAATAATTTGGAACATCAATAAAATAGATAATTCAAATCAGTTTTTGGCATGATATGAATTTGTATGTGAAAGTAAAACATCATGAAACCATCCAAGGTATATTCCAAGTGATTTCATTATGTATTCATCAAAATCCAACTAATAGGTGTTAATTAATCAAACTTCTTAATGTTTGATTTAAAAAATGTTTAAATCAAAATTAAGTGGCAACGAGGAATGTAATTGGGCAAATAATGAAGTGGGTCCTTCTCAAATGTGATAAGGGTGTCGAATTAACAATTACTTGGCATTTTCCACATGTTTTGGGCCTCATTAAATGGAGTTTTGAGGAGGGTGAATTTACCAAAGAAGGATAATTTTCAGCATGAAATATGTTCTCATATGGCCCACTAAATCCACCTTAGCCATTCTTCATCGATAAGACAACATTCATACATGTTTTCCTTGACATTTTTGACACTTTGGCATTCTTATTTGGTCCCCACATGCTCCATCTAATATTTAGGCATTTTAATTTAAAACTCAATAAATATTATGATTTAATCTTAGCCATTGACGTAAATGGTGAGACTCAAATGAAGATATCAACCCTCTACCTCTTTAGAGTTAGGGATTTTTCTATCTTTCCTTGTTTAAATAAAAATTGAGCTTCATTTTATAAGTGAGGCAGTTTTCGAAATCAATAGAAAAACTATGTTTCTACTCTTCATTTCTCATGTGTTCTTGGTTACTTATACTCAGATTTTGAATCTTGTCTTCCTCTATTGTTATGCATTTGAAATATGGTTCGAATCTAAGGTAATATCTATGATTTTGTTTATTGTATGAAACTGGAATTTACAATTACTAATGGTCTTCTATTTTAATGGTAAGAATTATCTTCAGTGATTTATTGTTCATTCTTCTATTGTCGGGTTTTGTTCTTACTCTTTATACAATAGGTCTCATAATATCTTTGTTGGTTTTTCTCAGGCATTCATGACTTCTAATCGATTTGTAATTGTCAGGGATAGATTTAGTCTGATGTTTGGGAACACTGGGTCAGAAAAAAAGGGCGGCTTAGAGGAATCGATCTGTTAATTGCTTGAAGGCCTATACAAATCATGGATTTCAACTGCATGCCAAGGCAATAGGAGGGGTGATTCTACTTCAAGCCCAACATCAATGCATTGGGGACAAGTTCTTTTTATTGTCTCTTCTTTCTCCACTCAAAACAAAAATCTCTCTTTTTGAAATTTGTTTGGCACTAGAGGAAATATCCATTTACTCAACTTGGGTATTTTTGCAATTTAGGCATGCAAATCAAATTGATTGTTTACATGCAAAAATATGAAAATAGATGCTTAGAAGGGTAGGGAGTCCATTGGAAAATCCTATACTTGCATATTCCATAGTTGGGTATTATAAATTTTGCTCTAGTGTAGTTGATTTGTTTGATGCTATATTTTTCCTGAATCTGATTTTTAAACCAACAAGCTGTTACTTTACTGGGATACACTTTAAACTCATACCAACTACGTCAATACACTCATAACCTTCATATTTAAGCCCTAAAATTAAAAATAATTGAAATATGAACTTAAAACTAAGCTAGTAACCTTCAAACTCAACATTCTATAGTGACATATGCTTCAATTTATTGGCACTGAATTAAACTCAACTATCCAGAAATCTCTTTCCTGGCCATCTAAACCCTAGGACAACCATATATTTGTTTCCTATTCATTTCTAGGGTCACTAATTTAATCAAGAGTAGCTTGCTATTTGATTATAAATCCTTCTAGTTACTCTTCCTTGCTTAAAATGTCATTTTAAATCATTAACCTCTAACCCTTTAGCAATTCCCCAGGGTGCCACATTTTCCCCTTGTTAATTTTCAAAGGCACCTTGTTCCTTACAAATCGGTCTTGTGAGTACTACGGGAAAGTTGGTTTCCACTGGAAATTACCCATAAAAAATTGACTGGGGACATGACCTCTTGTCATTTGTCTAGGTCTACCTTGGAGGATATGGGAAACCTAAAGATAGAAGACCTTACACATGTGACACTTAGGGGTATTGTCATAAGGTTTCACCGAGTTAGCAATCGATTATTCCTTGTAATTTTAGGGCTTCTAAGTAGTGTGGAAACACCTCCTTTGGAATCTATCCATCCAAACCAATTGCAGGTGATTTTTTTATAAGATAATCAACTATATTAACAACTTTTGTCGAAAATCCATTATCCAACCCAGATGCGTTGAGCATGCTTCTTGCACGTTCCATGATTGTGTGATTCATCCAACTTCACCATTTTTCCATGGAGTATAATGAGTAGTCTTTTGGTGCTTGATTCCTTCCCGCATACAAAATTTATCAAATTCCTTGGAGCAATACTCTCATCCATTATCTGTTTAAGACATAAAATAGACTTGTCCAAACTTTTCTCTAATTGTGCCTTGAACTCCTTAAATTTCTCAAAGGATATACACCCACACTCTTCTAGAATGATCATATATACAAGTTAGAAAATATCTAGCACCATATATATACAGAGTGGGAACTTGTCCAAATATATTAGAATGAATAAGTTGCAGTAAACCAAGCTCTCTTCTATTTACCAAAAATATAGTGCTCACACAAGTCTAAATTTCAAGACAATCCCAAAAATTGTACCTCGATCATGTAGAATTTTCAAACCTTTTTCACCCATATGTCCAAATCATTGATGCCACAACATCACTACATCAAGAACATTCCCTAATTTTTCTACTGCTACACAATTTATCACTGTATCATTGCACAAACGGTATAGGGTCTCATAAGATTCTCTTTTTGCTACCGCTAGGATCCTTTGATAATCTTGCAATGATTATCAACAAAGGCAGTTGAATACCTTTGTTAGGGTTAACCTTGACTCGGGATTGAGTCAAAGGTGGTTAGGTCCAGCACATAGTTTTGGGCCCATGGTATTGGCCCGAGGTATTGCATGTAATGAATCCTATAAAAGGCTTGGCACACTCCATTGTAATGTGGCTTGGTGGTGAGCAGTGGCCAGCTCGCTTGGCCCGGATGGCTGGTTTTGGCCATGTAATGAAGATCTTCATTGGGTGTTGGTTTTCCCCGCATGGGGTTTCCAGGGTAAACTTGTGTCTCTCTTAAGTTGTTGCTTGTTTGTGTATTATTTTTCTCGCATATCATTTATTATGCTCACTTTAATATTAATAATTGGTATCAGAGCTTGGTTTTGCTCGTTGAGGTTGCTGTATGTTGTGCTAGGGGAGAGCTTGTTGTCTAGAATGGGCACTATGAAAGAGAATTGATTCGGTTGTGCCCTAATCCATGTGAAGTTGCGTAGAAGGGAGCCGGATGGTATGAATCTTTAGCCACATTTTGGCTCTAAGAGAATTCGCATCCATGCAATGTAGAAGAGGCCACAAATTTAAACTCTGTTGGTCGTGGTTTTGTAAGATGCGTGAAGGGTCGTGAGATGTGCCGAGAGGAGAAATGATATGGTGGAAGGTCACAAACGCCATTTGTTTGGTGGAGATACCCCAGTTGAAAGTGTGAATCTGTTCCTGTTGGAAGAGACGACTGTGAAATGGGTGTCATGTGGCTAGGTTGAGGACGCCATGGATGATGTGTGAAAGCCACCATTATTGTTTTGAAGAGCTCAATGTGCACTACATATTAATAAAAAAACGGGGTTCACGTGAATGTTTGACATTTGCATGGAAGAGAGTGCAAAGTTGTTTATGCACATTATTAAAGAAAAGAAAAGGTTATGTATAAGGTTCTCATGGTGACACATATTTTATTTATTTATGGTCATATGAGGCATATGGAATTAATGAAGGTGCTTAGAATGATGGTATTTTTTTTGGTCAAGGATAATTTTGAATGAAGTTGTATGCATCAGAGTCAAAGCAACAAAACATATTGAGCCTAGTCAACTCAATGTGTGTGCAAAGTTCGTTAGAATTGACTATTCTGACAAATTTTCATGTGAAGATCACATAAAATATTGTAATGCAAGCAAAGACAAGAAACCCCTTGGCTAGTGATATTCGGATTGGCATATACAACATTTGCAACGAAGACAAGCATGGAAAGAATGTTGGCATGGAAAATGATAGCGAGAGGATGAAGCAACAGATGGTGATGGTGTAGTCACCATGAAGACACATGAAAAAAAATTAATGGAACAATTTGCATGTAAAAGAGCATATGACTGTAAGACCCGGTAAGGCATGCATACCCTTGGTAACTCACCGGTAAAGTCGGGAGAAATACCTAGGTGATAGGGGGGTGTATGTGAGATTCCTCGGTTAAATATTTGAGGGGGGTTGGTGATTAATCCAAGTCAAGTTTAAAGGGGGGATTGTTAGGGTTAACCTTGAATCGAGATTGAGTCAAAGGTGGTTAGGTCCAACACATAGTTTTGGGCCCATGGTAGTTGGAAGCCCATGGTATTGGACCGAGGTATTGCATGTAATGAATCCTATAAAAGGCTTGGCACACTCCATTGTAATGTGTCCTGGAGGTGAGTGGTGGCTAGCTCGCTTGGCTCAGATGGTCGGTTTTGGCCATGTAATGAAGATCTTCATTGGGTGTTGGTTTTCCCCGCATGGGATTTCCAGGGTAAACTTGTGTCTCTCTTAAGTTGTTTCTTGTTTGTGTACTATTTTTCTCGCATATCATTTATTATGCTCACTTTAATATTAATAACCTTAGTTTATCCATCATCTTGATTAAGAGCGAATTCTTCCGTAGATTCAATACATGTCATACATCACACATCTTCCTTTATCTTCTATCATCCAATCTAATCCCAATGTCCCCTATAATGGATGATTTTCATTGAAGTAGACCATCCCACCATTATAGTGTTGATATTTCACAAACAAATCTCTTTATGGAGACATTGGGAAAGACGCACTTGAGTCCAAAACCCAAGCATATAAAAGAGATCTCCCATTATTGAGACAAAAAGCATCACATGTTGATGTTTCTTTTTAATCTGATGTGTTGGCCTCAACTGATGGTTGATTTGGATTTTCATCCTTCTTTTCATACCACTATCGAGCTACTATTTGAAAAACCAGTCTCTTTGTGTGGAGATGTGGAAATGTACACTTGAGTCCAAAACCTAGACAAATAAAAGAGATATGCTATCACTGAGACAAAAAGCCTCACATGTTGTCGTTTCTTCTGAATTTCTTGTGCTCGCCTTAGGTTGATGGTTGCTTTGTATTTTCATCTTTCTTTTCCTTTTTCAGATGCTAATAATCCTTTCTTGAGTGCCTTGGTTTCCCACAATTCCAACACTTCCCTTTCAACTTGCGTCCTTTGGAATTAGATCTAGACTGTGATCTACCTTGTTGACCCCTTTTGCTAGATCGACCTCTCACAGATAGGGCTTCATTGGTAGAGAGTTCTAGAGATGATTTTTGCCTCAATCTTCTCCTAGAAAAGTGGTTACCACATCATGAAATTTCAAAGTTCTTGATGACGAGTTGGTGATGGTATTCACCAAATGATCCAGGTATCTAAGAGGGAACATAGTTAAATGATTGCTCTGTCCTTATCCTCCACCTTTACAACAATTGAGACTAGTCTACTAATAAGGGTCTTAGACTTGTTCATACGATCTTACACAATTGAACCCTCCTTCATCCTTAGATGATAAATCCGTTTTTCAAGAAAACCTTATTTGTTTCCAATTTAGTCTCATACAACGTACCAAGTTTCTCCCAAGGGGCTTCCATGGTACTTTCTTCAACAACATCGAACAAGATAGAGTTTCTAGGAAAAGATGAATTGTAGAAACCATCTTCATATCCAGCTTTATCCACTCCTCATCTATCATACCACTTAGTTTTTTCGCAACCCCTTTCAAGTCTAGGGCTTGGTCATTTTGAACTGGAAAATCCTCCACCTTCATATTCCATATGGAGAAATTATTGCCATCAAACTTCTCAATATAGAACTTGGTTAAACCCTATGCCCATGAGTATTCTAGGTCCTAATTCCAGATGTTAGAAAATGTAACGTCCCCTCCCATCATACCAGCATGGGAGAGAACATCACTCTAATTCCGAGCATCTATCCCCATATCCATTAAGTAAACAAAGATTCATATAAAGAGAAGATGGACATATGCAAATGCATAAATATTTGAAAACACACCAGAATTAAATTCTATTACACATCCATCATACATTCAAGATATTCATGTCATTCATCAATTAAAACAATACAGAATTAGCACATGAGAGTACTTATCTTAAAACAAAGTAGTCCCTGAGCAACCAACTATGCATCTGCAATGTTCCACCCAACCATAAGCCAGTTGTGCTTATCAATCTCTTGATACAACTGCCACCCCTGAGATGGGCATGATTTCTACAAGGAAGAAGGGAACAACAGACTCACACATAGCCAAAATACACCAAAATCAGCCAAGCCAATCAGCCGTTGGGTTTATCAGGCTGCTAGGAGATGGGAAAGGAAGAATTGCTAAGCTAGTGAGCTCAAGCACAGAGCCATGGATACCTCTACAAGATCTATCTAACTTGGCACCCATAATACCTACATACCCAACACAAGGAAGTATTCTCTTCACTGATACACAGTCCCTCAAGTCATACCTTCCTTTCTAGTGCTCTCAGGGTGTGCATAGAAAAGTATCCAAAGCCCTCTTGATATTCTTGAGAGGTTATTTTCCCCACTAGGTTTATCAAGCCAATTCTGTCCACTACCACTCCAAGTTTCTTGCTCACAGGTTCAAACCAAAACAGGGATGCACATAATAACAAAAGTATAAGTGTTAGGCATGATGCAACGTTTTTACAGTGAGATGCCCAAAGATGGGGTTTTCATTAGCTTCAGAAAAACGTGGGAAACCCAAAAACGAAACTGGAAGATGGGGAACAACCCTGGGAAGCCAAATCCGTTTTCAGAAAAACATCCATGGACATTCTGGGGCAAAAATGGCCTCCATAATAGTCCCAAATCATGGTCCTCCTCTCCCAGCCACTGTGTAACACAAAAACGAGCTCCCAGCCATGGAAAAATGTAGGAAAATGATGAAAAACGTGATGGGGAAAGCCCAACTAGCTCAGACTGCGTGAGAGGGCAAAGGCCATGGGTGAAAGATGGCTTTGGGCACCATTTCGTGGGTGTTTTCTTGCCCAAGAAGCAAAAATACGAATTCCGAGGTTGATGTCTTTCCCATGCACGAAATTGGCTTCCATACCTCTCCACTCCCAAGGCATTAACTGCCTCAACCAACTCTTGGAATAATTTAATGATTGGGTGCATAAGCCGAAATGGGTAGTTGAGGGCTTATGGGTTTTCTCATTGACACATGGATTAACACCATTGGCTCAAGGGTTTGAATAATTTCCCTCCCTATTCCTTATAAAAATCATGCCCCCATCTATTTGTTGCATTGCATAGCTAGTTATGGGTATTTCATTAAAATTCGTATTTACATGATGTCTTAATTTACATTGTGCCTTTCTAGCACAAGAACCATATGCACCATTTTTAATTGATGGTACATAAAACGATAAATCAATGGCGGGGCCTTGGCCTTGAGCTCCTCACCATGATTTAATAACGATACTTACATCATTTACAATTTTAATGCAATAGGGTCAAAATGGGGACGTTACAGAAAAATATAAAAACAATAGCTAACAACAATAACAATAGAACACGAGATTTATGTGGAAACCCTATTGTGCGCAAGTAAAACCATGGGGCAATGGTAGCTTTGATCTTTTATTATTACCCAAAAAAACTTACAGTGCTTTCTTTCTTGTGATACAATGCTAGGGGTCATTTCCCTTTTATACTACATATGAGGGTTTCAGAAGGAACTAAAATACACTAGAAGGTTCTAGAAATTTTTGCCTCGGGAGCTCCACCCCTGCACTAGTCTGTTGTGCGTTTTCTTAATAAATGAGATTGAAAAGGTACCAATCGAGATTCCTCACACCAACCATAGGTGGGTGGCATCACTGAAAAAAGTCACTAACAAATAGTCTAAACATGCTTTGAATTGGGTCTTTTGTGGTTGTTCGCAACAATAGGAAGGGAAATCCGTATTCTTGGAATAATATTACATAATAATAATAATTTTGAAATGATGGAATCACAATTATTAGATGTTTAACATTACATAATCACATTGCGATAGGGGTATTCAAAAGCATTGAATTCATTTTTTAATTAAAAACAACAATGTCATGGTCAATCGACTAAAATTGCAATTTTGATCAAGATTGTATAACTAAATTTCAATAATTACAAACAAAAGAAGGTAAACATACTAATTATATAGTTTTCTTTCTAACAAATTATCATTTCAGAAGTATTTATTTTCTTTTTCTGAAACACTGAGAGATAAAAAAGTTGTCTAGGCCACCTCATTCTATCCCATACCAAGTCCCCAATAGTGAGTTGATGCTCTAACACAAATTAGCAAGAGTAAATTTTTTGGACATGGAACCTCTATTAGAGGACAAGCTATAATGGTGTTTTTAAAGTGTGGTAAAGGTGAAGTTGATGAACCATCTTTGATATTTTTCTCCTTCATTTCTTGCACATCAAAGACTTCCTTAATTCATTTTGGTTGCATTATCTCCCTCAAAATGGAAACTTCTATTTCCTAATCAAGAACTTCTCCAATAGAGGTGCCTTTCTTGTTTACAAATGATTTTTAAGTGCTACCAACTTGTAGTTCACCTTGGGCTTTCTTCGTTAGTTCCAATTCACCCCATGAAGGATCAAGTGCATCAACTCATGATCTAGTCTCTAGTTCTTCATATGGATTTAAGTTTTCCAAGATAGGGCCATGTTGCACATTACAAATTTGGCTCCTAACTTCTCTTTCTAGCCCTTCATGAACCATGGGAAAGAAATGGGTGGCTTCAACTTGTCATGTTGTTGTATGAAGTTTAATGACATAAGTATTGTGCTCAAGGGTAGTCTCATAATTGTTTGACAATATCCTTGTTCAAGGAGTGAATTAATAAGTGGACAAACTCAATCTTTGTAGCGAGTCTAGCTATTTTTTACTGGCCAAACAAAGTTTCATCTTAATTCACTCATTTCTCAAAATTCATGTATCTTGATTGTCTTAAAATGAGCTAAAACCACGAAGGGAAAAGTTCCATGATCAAAGTTCCCATCAATAAGGTGAAACTATCACTTTTTGCAAAATTATTGGGTATGTGTTATATTCTTTGCATGTGGAGGGTGGTTGCATCACCTTACTATCCACCTTTGTCTAGTGTTATGTCATATGTATCAAGCACTGGATTAGGAGGGGTCATAAGAGGCGGGGGTGTCGGCGGCTCCCCCTGCTCTAGGCCAATGCCCCAGTTTTTTTTGCTATTTTATCAAAAAATATGCAATTAATCTCGGTTAGGGGATTGGGTTCTAAATCTAATCCAGGTTAATGAATTAGGGTTTTGGATGTTATGGAGTACCTAAATGTTGTATTATGAATGGTTAAGAAACATGATGAGAAATATATAGGTGCGACTCTAAGTTTTGTTGGTTTTTCCCGTTAAGGTTTTCTAGGATAAATCTCTGTGTGTTGTGTGTGTGCCATTGTTTAATCTCTGTTTTGATTAAGAATTTGCATGCATTGCTTCACTTTACAGGTTTAAGACTCACAAAAATTCCTACCATATTTGGGGAAGAATTTCCATTGAAAAGGAGTTGATTATACCCACTTATTCATCTCTAACATCGCATATTATGGTCTATGCTTTGTCACTTGTCACAATGAATTTCCTCATAGTTTTCCTTCCTCTATATCCAATACATATGACCTCCCTACATTTAGTGCACAATTAAAGAACCTTGGTCATATAAAAAAATATTTAACAAGAAATGACTTATTCAACATGAACAACATCATAGGTTCAAATCCTTCCCCCAAAATACTAAAAACAAAGAAATATAGAACAAACTTTGCACTTTTTAAACACAATGTTTAAATATTTTGTCCAAAATTTTCAAAAATAAAAGGTCTCGTAAGCAACTTGCATTGCTAGAGCTTTTTAGCATGCTATCGTTTGGAGATTTTATTTGTCATTTATATTTCCATATGCTCTTTAGAATGGATATTTTACTACCATAATAATAAATAAAAAGGTTTGGTAAACAACCTACATTGCTATTGTAACAAAAAAAAGGTCTGGTAAATAACCTACATTGATCGGGATTTTTGGCATGCTACTGCTTGGATATTTGATGTGTCATGTAAATTGTCATATCCTCTTTAGAGTGGATATTTTACTACTATAATGATTGTTGAGACCTGTTATGCCACACTTTGTGGGACATCCCTTTTCTCAGACAATTTTTTGCTTTTTTAACAAGATGCAAGCTAGAGTATTGAGGCCTATCTTTGTTGCTCTTAGGCCTCCCCCTTAGAAGGAAGAGATAATGAATGTGATGATCAATAATATGCCAATGTTGTTACTGTTATGCCATTAACATGTGATGATGATGCAAAATGATGTACTAGATGATGTTATGGAACTGGTTAATGTATTGATTGTTTGATGAGTATAGCTAGTAATATCACACTTTCAAGTTGATGAGGGTAGTAGATCCTTGATTTAATTATGCACCATTGAACCTAGATAATGTTTAGGTGTCTTGTAAGGACTTGTACCCCCTTCTTTGGGTCCATATTATTACCAACTATTTACTGGACAATCCACTCGAGCGAACGTGAGCAGGATCTCCCTAGCTCAATGCGAGTCTAGAACAAATAGAACAGGCTACGAATGCATTTCCTAGATCTACTTAAGGATCGAGTACTAGATGTCTTACCTTTCTCTTCGCTATCCTTTCTCCTGAATGCTGCTACACGTCTCATGGTCGTCAAATCTAAGCTGCAAGACCTGTCAAGACAAGAAACAAGAGAAACAAGTAAAGGGCATCTATACAATAAGAGATCTAAGTGAACAGTTAAGCAGGTAAACTACTCAATATCATTACACACATGAACAATATTGGTGGAAAGCATTTGTATTACTATAACAAGGAAGTACATAGCAGAGATATAGAACTACAACCAAGACTTAACGTTGCAGCCCTTCTCCAATAAAACTATTTTCCATTTCCTCCTAAGGAAGCTTGAGTCTCTCAAGGATGAGCAGAGATCTCTCAAGAGTGATTTCACTAGCATGTAGACACCATAGACTTCCTCCCCTTGGAGAGGAGTAGAGCTTCTCTTATATTGGACTAAGTGGATAGGGTATGGATAGGATAGGTTGAGATATGGTGGGAGAGAGATAGGGGATCCTCCCAAGGTGTTAGGAATCGAGTACCAACTCCCCTAGAGGTCAGGGATAAGGCCCCAAGTCAGCAAGTTTCAAGAAGAACCTCGAAGAAGCTATTTTTGCCCATTAACTGACTTCGTCGCACCCTGCAATGAAGCAAGCTACGACGTCGCATGTTGCATGAGTGCAACCTACAACCACCTATCAAAACCTGGTACAAATGGGTACAAATCCTCCCAAGTTGATTACTCAGTCAAGATATCTTCACGGGTGTATACACTGAATCTCATGATGGGTAGATTTTAGGTGTAACAAAATGCCCCCCAAAGCATGAAGTTGTTTGAAGATAGACAGGTGAAGTGCTTTGATAGAAGAAATGGAAATAGACTTGTCGGACGAAGGACACTGCTGCAGTACAACTGACTCCGAACTGACAATCTCATATGAAGTACAACATGGCTGCCGACCAATACAATGCATATCCATGGTAGTAATGACCGATTGAACACAATCATGGCTACTAGACACAAGCGTAGATCCATGATGAGATGATAACACAGCCGTGACCAATACAAATGTGGATCCGTGTGATATAACTCAATACAAACTCCATCGCAGCCTGGGTAAAACATGACTCCCTAGGGTCTTCAAGCTGAACTCGCAATGATACGAATATATCCATGTGATTACAAATGTCTTGACGTCGAACATGGTAGAAACCACTTGATTACCGGCCATTGATGAAAATCGTTAACAAGTGCAAGGTAGATCACCATTGATGTCAATGATTCCCAAGGTATCACAGTACATATCATCGAGCGTGAATAAATGAGTTGAAGTCGAACGCAAGACGAAATATTTCAATCAAGAGTCAATGATGTAAACTCATGTTGAAAGAGAGGTAACCTGTCATTAAGGCATGCAGGGCCAAGATACTTGATTGGTTTCTAGATTCAATCCTCAGATGATGAGTTGAAGTCGACAAGGATGAATCCGTCGAAGGAGGTTCGTGATGAATCCCCCATCAATCGACACGAAACATGACAAAAAATTATAGAGTAGATCGGATGGTACAGTAACATGTAAGACTGACTCAGAGAAGACCGACATGATGGCGGGTGTATTGACTGCAGATGATAAATGATGGACATATTCTTAAACATGAGCATGGCATGACTTGGTAGTATTGACATGACGAGTATGACACCAATCCCTAATGCGACTGATGATGGAATCTTTCTTTGAATGACTCAAAGGAGTAACAAGACTCAGGAAAGTGGAACTCGAGGACAAATGGTTGATCCAAGTACTGTATGCAAATGCAAATGAGTGCCATGTTCAAGAAAGACTAGATACTGCCACTAACAAGGTATGTAACACAAAAGCTTTCCTTTTTCCCCATCATGAACGATGAGTGCCTCATGTGTTTTTTACAAGCTTGATGAGGGTAACAAGATGCTCAGTATAACTATTATTGAATAACATTCTTATTCTACAACAACACGACTAGGTACAAGTGCTTACACAATAATAATACAAAATTTGAAGTAGACGAGCTGCAATTTTTACTTCTTTTTTTATCAATGCATGTGTCTCATAGCGAGTCATAAACTCCCTTTATATATTATTATATCACTCCTCGAAGAAGCACAAGTTGAAGGGAATATTCATATAAGGTATAGGTGTGAGCTCGTTTATAACTGAGCTGGAATCTTTCTTAAAAGTCCTCCAGTGACTCATTATATCCTTGTGTCATTATAAATATTTATTCTCTTGTATCCTTAGATTTGCAGTAATCCCTATATTTATCCATAAAGGTTTCCTTCATTTGCTCCCATGTCTCTATGCTATTTGCTTGCAGACTCATGAACCACCTTAGGGCTGCATCCTTCAAAGTGGAAGGGAATAGTTTCAATTTATGGGCATCTTAAAGGTAGTCATAGGTCTGACAGACTACTTAAAATGAAAATACAAAGGTATCTGGGTTATAGCTCATCTCATAGATGAGTCCAATCCCAAATATTTTGCGAACCTGGGATATGAGGGGCTCATTCCATGGTGGGCCCTTCAATGTAAGAGTTTAACGAGTCCATAGAAGGTAAACTCGGTCGTCATTTCATGTTTAGAGAGTCTGGAAAGATCTAAAGAAGAATCCAACGGTCCTTTTTCGTAAAGTTAGCCTCATCGCTCGAAAAAGGGTAAAACAATGCGGGAGAGGACTCTTCCAGCCATGGTTGGTTGGAGTATTCCTTTTTCGTAAATAGTGCTTCCTAGTCCGAAAAAGGGGTAAACTATCACCAGAAAGACGATCATTCAAATGCTTTTACAAGCGTGAAAGCATCAAGTTCGCTTGGAAATATTTTCCTATTTAGGGAGTCTGAAAAGAGCTTAAAAAGGACTCCATGAACAACTTTGTCATGGTTGATGACCGAGTACGACAAAGGAAAAGTAAACTCGGCACAGTTCCTTTTCTGTAAATAGTCTAGCGAGGTCAGTTAAAGTGATAAACCTATACTCGTTAGACACACCTTTTTACTCAAATTTTTAACGAGCACGATAATGGTATCAAAAGCACTCGGAATCTTTTTCATGTTTGAACTAGAGCACGAAAAAGTAAAAACTAAGCTTGAACCACTTTTCATGTTTTAACCAGAGCACGAAAAAAGTGAAAAAGTAAGCTCAAATACAATCTTACTGTTTTTAATGAGCTTGAAGATAGGTTGGAAGAATGCTGATGATGTCTGTTTCATTTTTTAACGAGCTTGTAACAGAAAAATGAACTATGCTCGGGATAATTTTCATGGTTTAATGAGCTTGAAACCTAAAAAGGAAAGTATGCTCGAAAATGTTCCCAGTGGTGAACTTCTTCCCGTCATGAAATCCAAAGGTTGGTACATGACCCTAGCATGATTGCTAGAAGTAAGTGGCTTAGCTCCAATGTGGTGTGGAGAGGCGATCGAGTTGATTTCAACGTAACTTCCATAGGTTGAAGACATGCCCCCAAGCTTCATTTCATCCGCATAAGGCATAGGCGGGTGAAAACAAGGTTCAGGTACTAAGTCTACGAGGAGACTCGACTCAAAGGGAAAGGATATGTTTCATTTTTTAACGAGCTTGACACAAGATTAGAACTCTGCTCATGAGAACCTATTTCATTTTTTAATGAGCTTGACATAGAAAGGGAACTATGCTCATGAAACTAGTTTCATTTTTATGCAAGCTTGAAACCAAAGGTAAACTCTGCTCAAACTACTGTTTCATTTTTTAACGAGCTTGAATCCAAAGGTAAACTCTACTCGCGGTTAAGGCCCATTGACAGGTTCCTTCCCAACATGATGCCCAGAGGTTGGTAAATTCCCCCAGCGTGATTGCTAGCGGCTTAACATGGTGGTGTTCCCTCAACATGATTGTTGACGGTACGACATGTGGCATGCCCCCCACGCTTCATTTCGTCTGAAAATGCTGCTTGCTAACCCAACTACCAACCTGGCTGCTAATATGAAAATGTTCACCAAGGGGGGGAAAATGAGAATCAGATGAAATGAAGGTTCAAGTTCTAACTCTAGCGAGAGACTCGAATCAATGGGAGGGAGATCTATTTCATTTTTACACAAGCTTGAAATAGACAATAACTATGCTTGAGGGGGTCCATCTTATTTTTTAACGAGCTTGAAATGGAATAAAACTATGCTCGAGTGGATGGTTTTATTTTTAAGCAAGCTTGAAACCAAAGGTAAACTATGCTTAGAGGGGACTATTTCATTTTTTAACGAGCTTGAAATAGAATAAAACTATGCTCCAATGGATGGTTTAATTTTTATGCAAGCTTGAAACCAAAAGGGAAACTATGCTAGAGTGGTTGGTTTCATTTTTTAACGAGCTTGAAACATAACATAAACCGTGCTCGTACCCCCCATCCTCAGGGGGAACAAACCACTAAAACATGCGGAACATTCAGGGAAGTCTGATGACTTGGAGTCATATGATGAGTGGGTGTCATGAAGGAAAGCTGATCAATGGTCACAATATTCCCATGATGAGGAAAATACATCACTCGAAAGAGCGTGGACACTACAGCTTTCATAGCATAGACATAATCACGTCCAAGGAGCAGATTGAAATCTAAAGGACCTTGGACAACCATGACATCAACATAAACTATTTTACCTCTCAACGTGATAGGTAACTGCGGGAGAATCCCTAAAGGTCCGGTAGGCCTTCGATTAAAGGCCAAAATTTGGTCAATTACTGGCACAAGCTCAGGGGAACCTATAGCTTGCCAAGCAACTAAGGATAAAATACTAACAGAAGCTCCCTCATCAACTATCGTATGAAATATTTCTTTATCGGAAACTCCTACAGATATTTGAAACGGAATACTCGAAGGAAGACGATATTCTATTAGACCATTCCAATCAAAGGAAATGACCTCAGTACTTGGGGGGGGTCCTGTAGGAATGGACAGGGTTTCCCCTTGCCTAGGACATTCTGAACTGACTAGGAAAACATCAGCGGTTTCCAATTCACTCTCACTTGGAAGATAAGAATGAGACGAAGATTGTGTCATGGTGACTGCTTCAGTCTGGACTTTCTCCAATGAAAGAGCAGGATCGAGTGGAGATGAGATCGACTCGATCACTTCACTCTCCGAAGGAAGAGTGGGATCGATTACAAATGAAACTGAATTGATCACTTGGTCAACCAGCGGGGGGTCGAGGGGCAACTTACTATCACTTGTTGGAAGCACTTGTTGAGAACTAGTAATATCTTCCAACCACCGTGAAGCTTCATCCATGCTTGGACAAAGGAAAGTACAGTGCATACCCTTGCATATCAAACAGGGGTATAGGACTTTACTCTCCCAACCCTTCACCAACGGCTCACTGGTCGAGGGAGTGTCATCAACATGATGGTCAGAAGTTGACGATATAAGCGGTTTGGGGTTTTTAGACCATACTTCTGACACACGGGAAAGACGGGGACAATTTTTGAGAAGGTGATCACCCTTGCAAAGTTTGCAAGGGAACTTTGGCTTACGAGGTGTTCTCATAGAATGAGTGCCATCAGAGGCAGATGGTTGACGCTTGGTCTCTTTCTTATCTTTCTTCTTCTTGATCTTCCTTTTCTTCTTCTTCTTCTCACCCACCTTCTTACTAACATCAGAGTTTTCAGTAGGAGAAGAAGAAGAGATGGAAGCCGATTCAACTTTCGACGAAGAAGGAGAATGATCACCATGATATTGATGCTCAGGTGATGAAGGACCTAGGTTGGACACAATTGGTGCACTTGGTGTAAATGGATTGGAGAATAACCATACCGGTAATCCTATTGTCAATCCAGGAAGACTCAATGTAGCCATAAAGGGAGGACCAACAATTCCACAAGGGGGAATAACAAATGGCATACCCTGGAATGGGGTGCCTTGGTTGGTAGTCCCAGAAGAATCTTCCATATCTAAACTTCCTAAGAGTCTCTAAAGTACCACACAAATCAAACACTACTCAAGTCTAAAAGCAACAAGTAAACTGTGTGAATAGGAGTGGATTCAAAGTCTGGAACCTCACGGGATTATCAAGGCATCGCAACTCACGATATACCGCAGGGTCCAACAATATGACGTGACAAGGAGGATTGGGACCGTACCCTTGCCTGCATACCCGATTACCCGGACGGTACGTGCATAGTAGTTCCCCGAGTGTTGTTCTCGGTGTATTGCTTTGCCAAGACGACCAAATGGTTAACTCAGTTGGTTTCAGGAATCCTAATGGTGTTTCCCGATATATGCAAGGTACGTGGGAGCTCAAATCCGTAGTGGTGCTGTCTAATGCACAACCGTTCGGCAAGAGACCTTCTGATATACTACCAAGTACATGATACACCCTTCGATATACGCCAAGTACGGATTATGGTACTTGGTGGGTACGTTAAGGAGCTCGATATATCGATAAATACGTGGAATACTACAATACCCTCGGGATACAGTGTTGGCAAATAACAACAGCTACCACGCTTAACGACGTCAGAACACGTCTCTAGCTTACACACAGTTACTAAATGATTTTAACCTAAGCTAGCATTAATTTTATCTTGTACGGTTGGGTGGATGCATGAGGTGAGTACATAAATGTAAACATAATGCAATCCTCAACTACATGATAATGCACATTTTCCTTTCCTTTTCAATGAAAACTACTTAAGGTAAGGAGAGATTTTTCTTTCTTTCAAACTAAGAATACTTAAGTAGTAGCGAAAAGAAGAATTCCTTCCTAGAGTGCAATAAGTCTAACTTTTTGCAATAATCACCTAAAAAGCACAAAGAAAATGAAAGATGCAACTAATCTTAACAATATATAAGACAAAATAATGAAGCACTTTCAATTTTCAAATGCATGTACCAAAAATGGAATTTGATAACTGAACGCTTTTCATATCTATATATAGAAAGTGAGAGAATATCTACAACACTTCTAATCATTCGGAAATTCCCAAAGAAAAATGGCAAGCACCCAAACAACTCAAAGACACTCAAGAAAGGCTCAAGATCTACCAAATGCAGTAATTATAACTCATTTCCTATCTTTTTACACTTGAAAAAGACACATCTAAGCTACGGAAAGAAGGATTTCACAAAGGTTTCCAGTCAAATGCAAGACAAAGGAAAGCACTTAACAATCTTATCTAAATCAAATGCATACAAATCTGAAACGAATCTTTATTCTTCTTATGAGTGTGAGACCAAGAATTTCAAATGCATACAAATCTGAAACGAATCTTTATTCTTATTATGAGTGTGAGACCAAGAATTTCAAATCATCAAATTAAAGTAAGAAGAATACTTATGTTTTCCAATTCCATGAATATAGCAAAAGAGTGACAAAATCAAGCTTTTCTTTGAACTAAAGCGGAGACAAAGAATCAATCTTTTCCAATAACCATTAGATAGCTTAGCATGTAAAGGAAACAAGATGCATAACCCAAGAGAAAGAGGATCAAAAAGACATGGGTGTCCCACACTTTTCAAATCTTTAAAACAAGCTAGTCACGCCAAACCAAAAATGATCTCAAAACCTTGAGATGGGTCAAAATGACTAAAGGATGCATGATTCATGGCCCCCCTGGCCATGAGGGGGATTTTTTTTTCAAAAATAGAATCCATTTCGCTTAAAAATGCAAGCAAAACACTAGTTTTGACTCAAAGGGCCAAACATGAATCCAAATCTCAGAAGACCCAAAAACCAATGCAAACAAGCCAAAACACACTGCTGGACAAAAATGGTCTCTTCCTGGAAGGTACAGTGCAGAGGAGTCTACACACAAACCAAAACGCAAATCAGAAATGGAGAAGGGGTGCCTGTAAGGTAATTTTGACAGATCGGCGCACTCTGTGCTTGTGCACAGTGCGACGTTGCAGTTCACCAATGCGAGAAGTGTGTCATAGTATACCAAAGAAAGGGTTGCGACGAGAAGCCAACAGACAAAGAACAGAGATAACAAAGACATAGTGTCGCTCTGAGTACACTGACCAGGTGCAACAGGAGAGATCTAAGTTCAAAAATGAACCAATTCTCCAGACAATGAGTAATGAAATGGTCTGAAAATGAGGAGTACAAACTCAAAGGAAGGTAATTAGACTCTTCAAAGTGAAGATATGATGGTGAAAGAGACTTAGGAGGAAATTTAGATGGCTGGAAAAATAAATCAACTGAAAATGGAATTCAAATTGAAAACTAAAACTATGTTCATTCCCCAGTATGGTCGCCAGATTTGTTTACCGGACAATCCACTAGAGCGGATGCGAGCAGGATCTCCCTAGCTCAATGCGAGTCTAGAAAAAATAGAACAAGCTACGAATGCATTTCCTATATCTACTTAAGGATCGAGTACTAGATGTCTTACCTTTCACTTCACTATCCTTTCTCCTGAATGCTGCTCCGCGTCTCATGGTCGTTAGATCCAAGCTGCAAGACCTGTCAAGACAAGAAACAAGAGAAACAAGTAAAGGGCATCTATACAATAAGAGATCTAAGTGAATAGTTAAGCAGGTAAACTACTCAATATCATTACACACATGAACAATATTGGTGGAAAGCATTTGTATTACTGTAAAAATAGGGAAGTACATAGCAGAGATATAGAACTACAACCAAGGCTTAATGTTGCAGCCCTTCTCCAACAAAACCATTTGCCATTTCCTCCTAAGGAAGCTTGAGTCTCTCAAGGATGAGCAGAGATCTCTCAAGAGTGATTTCACCAGCATGTAGACACCATAGACTTCCTCAACTTGGAGAGGAGTAGAGCTTCTCTTATATAGGACTAAGTGGATAGGGTATGGATAGGATAGGTTGAGATATGGTAGGAGAGAGATAGGGGATCCTCCCAAGGTGTTAGGAATCGAGTACCAACTCTCCTAAAGGTCAGGGATAAGGCCTCAAGTCAGCAAGTTTCGAGAAGAACCTCGAAGAAGCTATTTTTTCCCATTAACTGACTTCGTCACACCCTGCAATGAAGCAAGCTGCGACGTCGCATGTTGCATGAGTGCAACCTGCGACGACCTCTCAAAACCTGGTACAACTGGGTACAAATCCTCCCAAGTTGATTACTCAGTCAAGATATCTTCAGGGGTGTATACACTGAATCTCATGATGGGTAGATTTTAGGTGTAACACCAACCATCCATCCATTCCACTCCATAATTCTGGTTTGCATCCTTGGTCCAAGGTTGATGAAGTTGAGCCCTTGATCTCCCCTTTGCTACCACTTCACCATGAAGGCCTCTATGTTTTCCCTTTGTGTCTCAGGAAATGTTGTGTAGCAAAAATCTTATGGTGATTCAGGAGGATTTCTTGTTAAATCCTTAGGGCTAACTGCTTACTAGCATAGATCCATCTTAACCCAGATCTATCAAGCACCGAGAGGGATCCAATTTCTTGAGGTGTAATTTTTTTTATCTTAAATTTTTTACATGCCAAGAAAAAATTTACACCTCAACAAATTTGATCCTTCTTGGTACTTGATAGATCCAGGTTTAAGATGGAATTATGTTGGTTTTAATTTCTATATTTTATGAGTAGACATGAATTTTTTTAATTACTTTTTATTTTCGGTAACTTATGAGCCAACATTAATTTTTTTAATTACTTTTTTGACTTTTTATTTTCGGTAACATTACATAATGTTACAACATCTCCCCCATACTAGGTTGTAAAGCGCCTCACTACACTCGGTGCAATCAAGCAAAGAGAGTTTCCGTGGAGCAATGATCTTCCTAGACTTGAGGCATGAAATTCCTTTCCCTTCCTATGCCTGAAAATAAATGAGAGCATGAAAAGAAGCTTTCAGTCCAAGAATCCTTGTACCTGCAAATTCAAAGTAAAAAATTTGAATAACAAATTAAATCAAGAAAATAAAGAATCAAGTAGAAAACTTGCCAATGAAGAAGGTACTCAAATAAAATCCAAGGCCAAGGTCTCTAGAAACAAAAGAAGTACAAGATTGAAGAGTTGAAGAAGTAAATGAAGATTAGTCCAAGAAGACCTAGTCCAAGAAGGAGCTAAATCAAAAAAGTCAAAGTCAAATGGGGGAAGTCAGATTGCTGATGGTTAGGTGGGGGATTACCTCATTACACAATCACCCATTCGTGAGACACTTCCCTAGTGTTTTCCTAAGTAGTAAAGATGGCATAGATCCCTTTCTTCCTACATCTTGAGTCAACCAAGTAATCTTTGACCTATAAGTTTCACTTATCTAACCTTGGTTTTTCTATCTTACTCACCCCATTGAAGAAACCAGTCCTTGCAAGTACTTGAATGTTGTCACAGATCTGGTTAGAAGGTAAATATTGCTTCTCAAAAACTTGTTTGAAGGTATTTGTGGTGTAGGTATATAATCATGTATACATAACTAGTTATATGATGACTTAGTTTGATGGTTAATAACATCTTCTATGTATGGGTTCACATGGACAAATTGTGATCCTAGTACATCATGTTCAATGCCACAGATGATTTATCAAGTCTTCTTCACTATATCAATGTTTTCAGAGCCATTATGTCATCCCTTGGGGGTTGAAAGGTGGTGAATACATATCTTGAGTTCCAAAAGGTATATTAAGAATGCAAAAGTATATTTTGATACCCATTTTTCCACTTACCTAGGCATATGAAGTCAGATTGATCATTATTGCCTTAGATCAATGTCTTCAAAAAAGCTGGTGGGCTTCTCCCTAGAGACTACATAGCTGATTTTCATGAACGTGCATGGGGTTGATGTATTCATTACTTTGATGATATGAGGATAAATATGGGCACCTAGTTGTCCCTTCAACAACCTCCAACCTTTGCATGTGAGAACACTCCTCCATATTGGCTAGATTCCATAGGCTCCCTTCCTTGGTGTGAGTAAGTAGTTTGGAAATTTCATGAACATGCATGGAAAATACCTAGTCACTATCTTGAAAAAAAATTGGTATTTTTGGACACCCAATGGGCCATACTACTTAGCTTAACTAACTCCAAGCAAAGCATTGTCTATCTGGGCACTTTTCTAGGCACATGGAGAATTTACAACATTATTTCAAGCTAAATATGGATTAATTGATGACACACCTAAGGTTTTTAATTAAAAAATCCTAAGTTTGTGTCTAATAATTTATTAAGAGGCCAAAAGTGCACTTTAAGTTCTAATTTCAAGTTGAGGATGCACTTTTTAATTTTTTTTGGAATTAATTAGCCTAAAAAGCCTAGGTTGATTTGCTCAATTTGGCTTGTTTCCCACATGTGGAGGAAAAATAAGATTATGTGGCGCTATGGCACACATGTGGAGGCATATTAAGGGAATCTATAGCAAATCTCAAGTAAAATTTAAGTCCTTGACCTTGATCTCTCATCCTAGGGCATGGATCGACCTCCTTAAGGCAAAACGTGAGCTCCAACGACTTGCCTGGAAAGTGGTTATTTGGTCAAAAGCATGCAATGGGGAAAACAAGACATGGTTTTAGCAAACAAGACATGACTCTCCAATGGTCTCAACATCCACAATATGTTATTGACCTATGTTGCAGGAAACAACTAGCCAGGTGTTACATGGTACCAGTACCAAGGCACATTCAGCTGTGCCCCAGGGAGAAAAGGGTCATTTTTTTTTACCAGAAAGGGTGTTTTCCAACATTTTATGGGTGGAGGTTATGGCCAGGCCCTTTTGGTTCCTCTCCTGTGAGTACTATGACTTGGTGTCATTGCTGACTACCTCATGAAAGGGCTTGAAGCCTTGAGGCTGGTGTCCAGGGCACCCAGGGGTGGGTCACTGGGTCACATGACCCCCCACCTATTTTATCATTTCGATGGCATTTCTCTAAGCACTGAGGCTTATGTATCTCTTCCAAGTCACCGTCCACACCCTCCTGGTCCCTCTGCACTGCAACGCCCTCTCTCCTTGGGCTCTTAGTCATGATGACATCATCCTTGTACCAGGCCTACATTGCTTGATATGTGGGGGGATTTGAGGGATTTTCACCATTGTTGGGGTTAGATGGGGCATGACACCCCCCATACCACTCCATCCTTCAGTTCAAAGTGATTTGCTCATTTTTAACTATTTTAGTCATTTTGGGGTAAACTCTAGGGAAAATGCCCCAAGTTACGCACATATTTGATTATTTTATGTTATAATTTTAAGTTGACATGTTTTAATTTTAAATTGACATTTTAAAGCATGTAGGCTCTATTATTTTTTAAAAAGTGAGTGTGAGATCATATAAATACAATCTCCTCACTTCATTTTTACACACAACTCATGGGATAAAATTCATTATGCTACTCTTTTACCCTAGAAGGGCCTTATGAAGTGATGCACACCTCTTGGAGGGATGATTTTTCTTGCTCTTGGATGAAGTTGGATGCTTTCTTTGTCTTGCTAATGCTTTGTGGATGCTAGAATGGTTGGAGCAACCTAATGCTTTGTGGATAAAACTTAATATAGCAACCTGAACTATAACTCTGCTCACGTTTCCAAATACGGATATTGTTGTCACACATTACAAATGATATTTGATATGATACCTGTGTTTCAGACCTTACTTTCCTCAAACTAATTGAATAGTGTTTTACTATTGGTGTCACAGTGGTAGAAAGAAGTTGGAGTACATATTTTGACAAATGGTTTTATGCTGCTCATTCATACATCAGACCTGAAAGTGAATTATTATTGCTAATCTAACATATGTGCAATGAATGCACACTGAAAATAGTGCTACCGGTGGAATATACAGTTGGTTCACAAATCAGATCATTTGCTAATGATTTTTGGGTTAGAACTTCAACCTATTGGCATATAATAAAACCACTATTGTTCAATTGCAATAATATTCAGACATTTAAAATTATGCTTGCTTGAACTAATCATTTTCCACTAGTATTCTCTATATGACTCCATTAAGGCACTGATCTATATATGAGGTTGTGGAAGGTGTTTGGTGTAATTATTAACAGGAATATTGATAAGGGCTCTCCCCTTGGAGGTTATGACTCTCCAATGAAGTTGGTGGTGTGACTGAGGTAATAGTGGTCACACTTTCCCTACATTTGTTCATCGGTTACTAGCCCTACTAGTTCACCCGGTAACACCAAGCCCCGTACCAGTACCAGAAACTCGATCAAACGGGTATGAAACCCCACCGAAATGCCATCGGCTGTACCGTACAATGTTTCACGAGTATGAAACATCGTATGATACGATCGACGTGGTTTCGGGCTATACGGATGTCTTTTCACGATTTAATTTTGCTTGTGTGGGATCGTACGGGCATGAAAGAGAGCTGTCGGTCCTTCAAATTCACCCGAAAATTGTTTTTTTTTCTATTTTTAATAAAACAATGATTTTCCTTCTAAAATGTCATGTATGTGTGTCATTGTTTTTTTCTTGCAAGACAATGTGTGTGCGTGTGTGTGTGTGTGTATATATACACGATGTTTCCCTTGACGTTTCCATTTTTGGAGGGTCACGTTTCCTGTCGTACCCGTTTCAAAAACTTCCAGACGTTTCCCCATTTCGTGCAACTTACTTATTGACTAAGATAATTCTCTATTAATTTCAATATATGCATTTGTTTGTTGATTGGCCTCCTTACAATTTGTATATCTTATGTTTCTTGTTCATAGATGTTAATATCATTGTCACTTGTATGTTTAGTATTTAATAATTGATTAGCATCCTCCCCGACTATCAAGGCCCTTGGTTTCACATAGAATTTTGCATGTTCTCTATGCCGCTTATCATCGTGGCTTGTCATTTTTAGACCTTGTGTTTAATCAAGAACTATTACTTTATTTTAAAAGTATACACTTAGAATTATCAATGACATATAAGCATGTTTTAACAAATCAATAATATTTAGCATTTAATTTAGCTTGAATGGGTTGGAAAACTTAGTGTTTTTAGTGGACATTAATGAAAATTAAAAATGATTTTTTTGTCACACATCATATTAAGTGCACTTAGGGTTCTATCTTACTTACCATGGATGCAACTTTTGTTTCTCTTCCTCCCTCTAACAATATTTAGGCATCATTACAGTTAGCATGTAGGCTCTCATTATGGATTTTGCACCAAGATCTTTGCCCAAAGTTCCTCCCATGGCATCCCTATACCTCCTTCATAGTCAGGTTTCTCACTCTATCCATTTAAAGGAGCATGACTCCTCTTTCCAAATGGTTCTATGAAGCTCACAACCCCCTACTCTAAGGGAGTGATCCTTTTTCCATTCCTTAGAAATGTGTGTACACTTCCTTGCCAAGTATAGATCTACATAGATCTTGATGGCCTTGGATTTTTCCTTCGGAGATAATTTCAATGCTATAGTGTTTAATGTCAAATAAGCAACTACTGCAACTCCCATTAGTTGATTTGTAGATTCAATGGTATTTGGAAAAAAAAAGATCTCCTCTTTTGTATTTCAAACTCGAGCAAGCACTTTCTATAGGGGATGTTATTCATTTTTAACAAGAATGAGTATACTTTTATATTAAAGGAGATGCAACTAAACTGGATAGCATTATAATACAAAAAGGAATTATGTATCTATGTTAAAAAACAGTTCAGTCAAGCAAAAAGGATCCAAAAGGAAATGGGTATCCTTCACAAAGGATTCATAGGACTACTACAATTATAAACTCAAAACAAAACAACTAAAATAAGCATTGTCTTGCAAAACATAAATTCTAAAATTTAGTAAAAGATGTGCTTGCTTCAAGCTTCATCTCTTTTGGCATTAGCATGCTCCGATCCTTAGTTTTATAGGTCCATGTCTTTGAGTAATTGGTGAACAATTTCCTCCTCTTTTAACTCCCCAATTGCAAACCCCAAAGATATTACGAGATTAAAGGTTGTTGATTAAGAGTGCTTAGTGAGATTTCAAACTATATTCCAAAGCATAATCACTTTGCTTCCAATACTTGAATTTATCATTTTTATTGTATGAGAATATCCATTATCACCATGTTTTGAGATATTCATTGATGTTCGTTATAATTATGAACCATGGTTGTTATTGAAAGTATTGAAGCCTTGTTGTAATTGATGTAGCCTCCGTCCCTACGAAGAATCTTGTGAATTTCATAGATATCCCTTTGACATTTCCCATGGAACCTAGGACGATCAATGGGATTAAACCTCCAGGGAACCAAAATCAACACACTACAAGCATCATCTTGTGTAAGAGAGTCACCCTTGAATTGTGCCAACCATAGTCTCCAATTAAACTCTCAGCATCTTGTGCATCTTTTCTAGGGACTCAACTTGCACAACAACATGGGGAGTGTTAGCAACCATTGTGGGCTCTCCGAAGGTAACAAAATTAGCCTTGGTGATCATGTGGACATTATATGTGAAAGAATTGCATCTATTTTCTCCTAGAACACTAGCTTGATCTTCTCTCTAAGCATGATTCGAACTCCACATGCATAACAAACTCATTCAATGGATGGTACAATGCCTACACTATTCTCACCAATGTTCCTTTATCCCCCACCTTGGTCCTTGAATCAAATATTGTAATTTCGATAGAAACATGTGCAATATATTAAGCTTGTTACATGTATATGAGGAAATATTGTATACCTATGAACAACATCTACTTCCTTCCAATGCAAGCCCATTCTCCAACACATATTAATGAACTTGGAGACCCATCGAACATTTCCACTTTGATAATATGCCATGGATAAAGTTCCAACTACCAAAATAATGCCATTTCCAAAGTCACTTTTAAATCAAAGCGAGATTGCATATGGTAGGCTGTCCTACTAAAATATTGGGATGCCTTAATAAATTCTATATAGTTGTTGCGTGAAAATGCGAGATGGTGACTTGTATATGGGTAAGTCTTGTGTTATCATATATCAACTTCAAAACAAATATAATAGAGTTGTGGATAATAAGGTCAAACCAAATGTAATAGAGTTAATAAGGTCAAACCAAATGTAATAGAGTTGTGGATAATAAGGCCACCTATTGATACAATGTTCATGTATTTAAAATGAAACCACTACTATTCAAATTATATGAAAAAATAAAACACTATTCAAACTATATAGAACAATAAAAGCTATATGGAAAAATAAAAGCTATATAGAACAAGAGCTGCGTGCAGCTTAGTCCCTGCCTTATAACACAACACAGAAACAAAAATCAATATTAAATAATAATAATAATAATAAATTAATAAAATGATTCACAAATTCAATATAATTGAATTTTAATTCACAAGTTCAATATAATTTAATCATAATGACCAAGTTATAGCTCTTGTTCTAATACTAAAAGAATAAATCAAATGAATGAATTGACATATAAATATGTAACATTGATCAATTTAAAAGTTCACATATGAGACATCAAATCATTGCGACTTTATAAGTTATCACTATAGCTATAAAAAAAAGACTTAGGTTACAATGATATGAGATAGGATCCCTATGATTGTGTTGAAAATTGCTATGCATTTTATTTATCTCTATATCAAAGTATACAATTGACTTATATTTCTACTTATGAAAATGGGTGTTATCCATGTTTATGCATGAATGAAATTCATTCATGGATGCTTATGCATTTTATTAGTTCCATTCACATATTCATATGAAATATCTGGGGTTGTTACTTGTCTAAATAGAAAGAAGGCTCCATTTCTATGATAATATAGATGGAGAATATAACAACATTCTTCCCAACCACTCAATCTAAATTGTTATGAATGTATATATTCATTTTCTTAATCAACATTAAAGAACAATATTGTAATATTTTGTAATATTTATTTTTGAAGTAATGTTAATTAATACCATATTTTTATTTTTAAATATTAATACAATATTTTTTTAATTAATATATATTCATTTTCTTAATCATCAATAAATGACAATATTAATATTGTCTAGTGGTTACATTTTTTAATATACTTAATGATAGTAGTTGTAACATTGAGCTCCATTTTAAAGCATTTATATACATTAATAATACATTTATTAATATACTTAATGATAGTATGATAGTAATTGTAACATTGAGCTCCATTTCAAGGTATTTATATACGTGAAATGGGATTAGATTTATTCGATTCACCTTTATTTACAGACATTATTTAATTAATTTGGATTTTGTATTGGTTAAATGGATATATTTTTTTAAATAATCTTATGAAACTTTGTTTTACTTCACTTTAAAGTTTATATATATAAAAAATGAGTAAAGTTTATATATATACAAAATGCGTGAACTAAAATTAAAAATATATATGTTTAACATTTTTTAATAAAACATTATATTTTTCTAAATGAAAGTCAAGCTTGAGCTAAAAGTTTTACATGCAAGCTTACGAGAACTATTTTAAATATGATGTTTGCATCTTATTTAGACCTATTTTAAATATGATGTTTGCATCTCATTTAATGGAGGTCGATATTCATCCAATACCTTGTATGTAGGTGTTCAAACTTGATTGACTTTTTAAAAAATTACTCTACTTCACTTTAGGGATCTGTCCAACCTTCAACCCTCCTCTAATTGCTCAATGCATTATTATTAATAATATAATAAGAAAATTTATGATAGGTAACATTTCTCATTTATTATTATTAATTAATAATGTCCTTTCCGTATTATTATTAATAAAATTGCTTCATTATTACTATTAATAATATAATAAAAATATATATATAAATAATATTTAAAAGCTAAAATTTGATGATTTAATAATAAAATTGTTATGAATTTTGAATTATAATTTAAATGTTAAAACTTCTTAATAATGTCTAACATTGCTCATAAAAATATATATATAAGTGATATTTAAAAGTTAAAATTTAATGATTTAATAATAAAATGCTTATGAATTTTGAATTATAATTTAAATGTTAAAATCTCTTATTAATGTCTAACATTGCTCCGTTATTATTATTAATAAAATTACTCCATTATTACTATTAATAATACAATAAAAAAAGTATATAAATGATATTTAAAAATTAAAATTAATAATTTAATAATAAAATTCTTATGAATTTTGAATTATAATTTAAATGCTAAAACCTCAAAGTGATAGTGCGTTACACTTGTAGTTGAATCCAACTTTGAAAAATAAATATATACTTAATGGTAAAATTGCTTCATTGTTACTAATAATAACTAACAAGAAAAGCATATAAGTGATATTTAAAAGCTAAAATTTAATGATGTAATAATGAAATTCTTATGATTTTGAATTATAATTTAAATGCTAAAAACTCAAATTGATAGTAAGTCACAGTTGACATTGAATCCAATTTTGAGAAATATGTATTCAATGGTGTTGCAAATGGAGGCGACAACTCTTGGTTTGAAGAAAGAAGAAAGAAAATATCACCAAAACCAAGAACCAAGAACCATTGAGGCGTTATTTGATAGCCTTCTGTAAAAAAAACTGAACTTATTGATTGTCTAGTGAATAATTGCACTCCTTTCAAAGGGATTTGCCGAAGCAATTACATAGGAAATCTTTCTACTCAAATAAAGAAAGTATACCCAAAATCGTTGTTGATAAAAAATGAAATATAGAGAGAAAATATACATAGAAATATGATTCTAGAAAACGATATTACTTAATAGTTATACAATCTCTCATTTATTGCTATGTTTTCATATATGCACAAATAAATGTTAACCTAAGTCACTCTATCTAACCTTTCCACAAATTAAAGGATGGAGTGTTTATGGATTCACAATCAACCTATAGCTTGATTGAAAAGTTATCAACTTTTCAAACAAAGCTATGAAAAGAGAGTACATATTATTAAAAACATTTCCCATATTTTCTTCTGGTAGGTTTGCCTCATGCGATAATTGGCATCTAATGTCATCAAGTGATTCATATTAGAAACATTTTACATTTCCATTTTTCATGTAAAGAACAATTTATAGTTTTTCTTGTTTAAAAATATTTCACTTCTTTAGGTGATGGTGTGACATATTTGTAAAATCAATGTTTTACATAAAGAAACACACTAACATATAAAATGATGTTGGCAAAGAAAATATGGCCCTGGTGTACATGTCAGCCTTAAAATTGAATCGTTGTCTTCATACATGTTTGTTGTACAAATCATATTCTGGATCTGTAGTTTAAAGTGCATACACAGTAGTGTTCTTCGCACTTACAAATCAACAGGTCCTGCACATTGGAGTTATAAATACACTCCAAATACAACCTCAGGTGCTTGATAGCTAGCACTAATAAAAAAAATACGTTTAGAATGTAGTATTGCCTCAAAACTGCATAAGAATTGTCTCAACCTTAAATACGAAGGTAGTGTTTGCACTGACAGATAAATCAACTATACAAACGACTAGTTAACAATGAAAAAACAAAGCAATAGAAAAAATGTGATCCCTCATCATGATTTATGTAATAGTATTGGATGACATATGTGTTCCCTTTCATACAAAGATTAATTATATAGTGAACCCAACTGGTTGTCACCATATCAAGATAGATGACCCAAAAAGCATACTACAAGTTTGGAAAGAAAATTATTTTACAGATGGTTTATTTACTGTTGAAAACTGATTTCAATTTCAAAGAAAAACTCAAGAAAAATCCATGACATCCAAGGAAAACGAGAGAGGGAATATTGCAATACTTTAATAGAAATCGACCATAAATGAAAAGAATTGGTTGTAGACATCCTAGTTACAGAATTAAAATTAAGAAATGAGTTTGATTTTACCCGCAAATAGTATGACCAACTTCATGATACGCAACGAGACTTTTATTTTTCCCATCTGTCATCACCATTCCCTCCATTCCAGCAACAATCCTGTCTATAGAGTCATCTATTTCCTTGGCAGAAATTCCTGACTTCCCATGCTGCCCAGCCAGAATTGCAGCTTCATTCAATAGATTTGCAAGATCTGCTCCACTAAAGCCTGGGGTTCTCATTGCAATGACTCCTAGTGAAATGTCACTATCAAACTTCTTATTGCTTTTTGCACTTTCAAAATATCTATCCTTCCTTTAACATCTAGTACATCCACAGATACCTACATAAAAAACACACACTCAATTCATTGTGAGGCCGCTTTCAAATATAAGAAGTACCGAATTAGAAACCACCCAGATGCAAAAGATTTGTTGGTTGGCTCTTAAAAATTGATAACAGACCTATCTATCAAAACGTCCTGGACGCAACAAAGCAGAATCAAGTATATCATCCCTGTTGGTTGCGGCAATCACAATGATACCAGTGTTCCCTTCAAAACCATCCATTTCGGTAAGAAGCTGATTAAGGGTTTGTTCTCGCTCATCATTTCCTCCACCTATTCCAGTTCCTCTCTGCCTACCAACTGCATCAATTTCATCCACAAAAACAATGCAAGGGGCATTTTCTTTGGCCTTTTTTAACAGGTCACGCACTCTAGATGCTCCAATACCAACAAACATCTCAACAAACTCAGAAGGGTACACTAGCTTCCCCTGCAATGGCCTTCGCTATCAAAGTCTTCCCTGTAAAAAGATTAAAATGGGCAAACCAAACATGACTAATACATGCATCTTGGCATGCTATTGCATCGACTGCAGCACAAACAGTCTGCCCGATTACAACCTGCAGCTCCTGTCAACACACAGCCTCTGTCAGCCCACAGACAGCTACACTTGTCATGAGTTAACCTAGAACTGCAAGCAAGCATTTATTTCCGTCAGAAATATTACTATGGCACTGTCAACCAGATCTATGTCTCATTATAAACAAAATATTTAGATTTTAACATTTGCAAGTTCAAAGTCATTCTATTTTTATTTTATTTTCATTTTTACTTAATTATTGCCAATGAAAAAAATTGTCTTGTCAAGCACTTTCCACCAATTAGACTTACACACCTATTAAAATATTTTATTAAATAAATACAAATAAATACATAAATTATTTCAACATTGGATAAACTATAAGAATACAAGCTATATTAACAAAATCATTATGAGACTTGAAACTCTCTATATAAAACTATAACATCTTTTCCTGAAATATGATATCAAAATCCAATGATAGGGAGATACTTGAGTGATGTTTGTCAAGTGATGCTGGTACGAGTGATCCTTTTTGTTGTGTTGAATATTTAATGAATATTAAATCACAATTTTTAGGTCATGTCTTTACACATTTTGGTACAGTTGTTAGGTAAAATACCATTTCATAACATGGAATTGCTTTCTTATTGAATATCACAAGAATTTAGTAAAATGCAAAACTACAAGTAAAATAATCCAATAAAGTTATAAAGGAGTAAAATGTTTGGTATGATAATATATTAATAAGTAGTGAGATTTTTTTAAGATGACAAAATTTATCATAATTCACTTGTCAATTGAGGGCGAGGTTGCTATTGTAGAATGTGGGTTAATTCATCACAATTATTGAAGGAACTAGCTGGTGGTCCGTAAAGGAAAAACTTTCATTCTTACTAGATATCTCTCAATGTATTATTAACGTGTTTCCTTACTTCTGAGAATGACAAATTCTTAGGCAATTGAAAATAGTTTAAAGTCTTTCTTTTTTGTAAGTTAGATGAAAATCCGTATATTTCCTTCGCCAAAATAAACAGTAACGGAGATGTACCGGGCCCTCTCTTAACCGAGAAAATAGACCCCAAAATAGAGTTGCAAACAAAGTTTAGAGCAGACATCCTAGGAGGAGACCAGACTTTACAGAGAAAGAGTTTAACAGACATACTATTAGGCAGAAGTGCCCTAAAGTGGCATCGAAAAAGTCTAAACAAAAAGAAAAACATACAGAGTTAACAACTGGTATAACCCGTCTGTCCAACCTGGGTAGGCTGGGTAGAAGGCTCTTTAGCGAGAGTGATCCCGAAATGACGAGCCAACTACTACTGATTGTAGAGAATTTGCTTCAGTAAGTCGACCATTTCGTCCTGCTGAAGAAGAATTTTAGCTTTGGCTTCATCTCTGTCTGCAAGTGTTGTGCCAAGCACAGTTTTCTGGGACCAATGGTAATCAAGAGTCTTCTGATACAGGGTAACCCCGCCCTTAGTAGTCCCTAGGTCCAGAACCAGGGTTTCAAATTCGCTGCGAATTTCCTCATCAGTGAGACACCCACGAGAGAGCATAGCATCATGCTCAACTTCCTGTATTTCTGCTTGCGCTTTCTGCGTGATTTCTTTTTTGTATCTTCAAGCCTTCTCCACAACCCCACGCATGAGGCACATGGACGAACCAGAGGGGCTAGCTTGCTGCGCTGAGAGACGGGTGTAATCTTTTTTGGTGGGCGGCATGTCTGCTTCCACAACAAACTGACTAGAGAGCCGAGGGAGTAGTGAACCCGAGAGCCGAGAGAGCCTAGCACCGGAGAGCCGAGAGAGCCTAGCACCAGACAGCTAAATACCAAAGAGCCGAGAGGGTTGAGTACTAGGGAGCCGAGTGCCTGTGAGCTGAACACCAGAGAACCGAACACCGTAGAGCCAAGTGCCTGTGGATCCTTTGCGTTGAACTGCCAGGAGCCGAGCGTCAGCAGAGCGGTTGCGTCACAGTGCAATGTGTTGATGAACCAAAGCTTCATACCTTATGCTACCTGCCATTGTTATGAGGGCGGCAATACAACCCCATTCATCCATATGCGTAGGAGTAATCATGGCCAGAACCCTGAGACGGACGGGAGCATCCAAACGGGACGGAGCGCACGCAGGAGAGGTCTCGCAGTTGGCGAGATAATGAGCACTGGACAAGGCGATTGCCAAGGACATTAAGAGATGGAATGGGACGCGTGGGTGGGCTGAGCCAACACGTGCCCAACTTCGTTGTCGGAGAAGGATGGCAAGTGGACGGGCATGCAAGCAGGCATGTGGCTGGACGTATTGGCAGGCACATGGCTGGTCACATCCTTCTACACCCATAGTGGGGGGAAATAGTTTAAAGTCACTCTAGGTTCAAAATATGGTTTCAGCTAAGATAACTTCCATAAAAAAACAAATATCCCTTTTAATCATCACTAAAACTACCTGCTAATAAAGTTCTTTGTTTTTTTATTAACATGTAACTTTTTCAATATAGCTCGCAACCCCAGAGAGGAGTTGCAACGTCCAAAAAAGGAATTCACAAGGGGTGCCCGTAATTGCACTTAGAGTTTAACCTCATACCTAAAATAATAAGACACTACTATTAAATAAAATAATCTATCATAAATAATTAAACTTTAGAATTAAATAGAATAATCTATTAAGATTTTATTGTGGTATAACTTTTTATTTAATAATAATAATATGCGAATGTGTATTGAGTATGTAACTGATAAATAAAATAGTCCATTAAAGTTGTAATAGCCTTTTTGTTGTGAGTGGGCATGGGACATTATTATAGTGATTAAAATAACCCAACAATTCTGATGAGATAAACTTTGTAGTATAATAATGTATGAATGTATAATGGGACCTCACTGAAGTGGCATTAGCCTTTTTGTACAATATCGTGTTAGTGCTCACTGGAAACCTCATACAACAAGTACTATAATCTAAAATAAAGAGATAACTTCATAAAAAAGAAAAGCATATAGTACCTGAGTGGTCGTATCCTTCTCACCCGGTCAGCCCTGGGATAATCAATTAATGTTGATAATGGAATAATACCTTTTGCCACGAAATAATGATCACTTATTTCAATCATCCCATCCCATCCAATCCAATCTAATCCATCTTAACTTTCTCTTCCATTAGGCATCCATACCCCTCTATCTGGCTCTTCTTGGCTTTGTTCCCTGCTTTTGTATTAATATTCTGCTCTGCTGGTTGCTTTTATATTCATTCTCTGTTCTAGTTTGCTTTGCTGCTTTTATAATTATTCTGTTGTGATCTACTCTGCTCCCAGAAGGCAATGGATACTGTGACGGGAACCGCAACTTACGATGATTAGCAATAGCAACATAGCTATAAATGAGTGGAAGCTTGCTTTAAGTCAGATGAAAACAGTGGATCCAAATTTTCTAGGTATTCATCCTCCTGTTGATCAGGATTTGTATCAGTGATTGAAATGGAGCTACGATAGTTTGAGAGATGGTAATATGGAAAACGATTTTCTATATTGTGCAATGTTTCGTGAAGATGCACTCATTATTCGAGAGGAATTGGTGCATATGTGGATTGCAGAAGACCTGGTTAAGAACAAAGAGGAACACTATTTATTGGACGTAGGGCATAGCTTTGTAAAGCTACTTGTAGATCGTTGCTTCTTACAGCTCAGGAGAGGTGTATTCCAACTCTGAGGTGTGATTCAAGTTCACGATGTTATCCGTGATATGGCAATTTATATTTGAGAGATTGAAGAACACTGTGTATTTAGGGCAGGTCAAATGCTTCAACTTTTCCCATGAGTTCGATCAAGTCCATCCGGAAGAATATCAATTTGGGGCTATAATATGATGTCTCTTCCCCAAGGAAATAAAGGATCGGAAGAGATTCCAAAGCCTTTTTTCCGAGTGTTGGACTTGTATGCTTCCTTGATCAAATCATTGTAGGACCAAAATTGAAGATGTGGCTCTAAACATAGGTAACATTTATTGCATTTTTGGATATTGAAATATGCAGTGGGTTAAAAATTTGAAGTATCTCATTCTTTTTAATTGTATTAATTTAAAAGTGTTTTCAACTGAGATTAGATTACCTTCAAAATGTAAGATCTTGTCCGAGCGGAAATCAAAAGTGAATTTAGAGGGTATACCTGGATACCAATGAAATTTTAAGTGAAATGCCTAATGTCCACAGGCTTTTTTGTTTGTTACAGGGTACATGCCTTTTTGTTTGTTACAGAGTAAATGATCATTTAAATATTAAATTGTGTACATTATGATGTTAAGTACAATTCTTCACATAAAATCATTTTAGTATTGAAAAGATATATTCCCTAAAACAGCCCCACACACATATACAATCTACTAAACTATTTATATTACTCTGAAAATATTTAGTTAAAATATTTTATGATTAAATTTAGATAGTTTAATTCAATGGCTCGTATTATTTTGTATTTCTTGTAATATTTTCAATTTCTTGAACATAGTTGCTAGAGTAGAATGTTATTCCCATTTTTATAGTGTTGATTTTGTTATTGGTCCTTAATCCTTTTGCGGTCTCATCATCCTTATCATCTGATGTGCTCAGCAACTGCAGCTTTCTTCACGGGTTCATTGCATACTTTTGTTGTCTTTGCGTTTTGTATTCAAATTCTGACCTCTGCACGTTATAATTTTATTGATGGAGAATTTTAGTACACCGCTACATCTATATATCTATTATGGACAGATCTTGATGGCAAAACATCAAGTAACCCATCATTGCCAAATGCAAATAAGAATACTCTTATGCACAACAAGTTAACACAATAATCTTGGAAAATGAAATTTCCAGTAATAATTTGATAAGTTGGTCAGGAGTAACTGGTCATCGGAGTCATCTGCATGCCCCACCCTTGTTGCAGCCTCATCTATCATTATCACTGATATGCTCAGCAGTTCCATATTTCTTGGCAGCTTCATTGTACGTTTCTATGGTCTTTGCCTTTTATCTTTTCATGTATAGGTAGTGGAAAGTTAATTTATAATTATGTTTGACAGAAATGTAAAAGGAGCATTAAGCACGTGACTAAGAAGCATCCTTAGCAGAGACAGCTATTTTGCACGAACTTAGATTTTTCATTTTTACAACTAAATAAATTTGTTTTTGTATATAATCATTTTTCATGATTCTTAAGTAAATTAGAAAGTACAATTCATCTATATGCATCATTTATATGTTTCAGAACTCTCCCAACATTACTTAATTCGAAAGTACAGTTCATCTATATCCATCATTTATATGTCTCAGAACTCTCCCAACCTACAAAGTTTTATTGTGGTATACATTTCTCTAAAATTGAAAAGTGTTAAAAACTGAAAATTGATAAAAAAATTTAGCTTATAACTTCTGTTTGAGAATAGATTGATGCCTTATGAAGATTTGGAATTGAATCATACCTTATTATAATCCATCAGTGTATCTTTAGTTTTCATAAAAAAAACCATTTTGATATCTTTTTTTTTCATCAAAAAAAAACCATTTTGATATACTTCACTTGCATTACAAAACATTATATTGGGGTAATTGGCAATTCTTCGACAAGAAAGCAGCTTTTTCATGTCTTGCTACAGCAGCATTCTTTTTTGATTGGATGGAAAATAAAGTTATATGAGGAGGTCAATTATGTCATTGGAAACACTAATCAACTTGAAAATCCAAATTTGAATTTGTCACTAAGCTTGGGTATCCATTTTAGTAAAACCGGTCAAACTGATGAAAAGAAAAAAAGTACTGTTTTTGTGGATTAATTGTGTACAACTGAATAATAATTTGGAAATTATAAGACATTGTAGGCTATGTCTTTTACTTCAACCAGATACACTTGGACTCTATGTGGCATGCTTATGTACAAATTGACATGCATTTCTATGAGCCACTTCAAACTGATTTGCACTTTTTTTCAAATTTACATATATTTAACTTATAAGAGTTTTATAATTATTTTGAGAAACATATTATTTTGGGATACCAATAAATACCCTATTTCATATTCATATTAATATTCCATTGAATATGAAAGGAATATTTCAGCATGACCGTGGATGCCAATGAGAGTGGAAAAGTGCAGGTTCAATTTTTACTATGAGATTTAATAAATTTCAGAGGTTTTCAAATCTTATATGTTTATAATAAAGAATGCAGAATTGTGGTTGTGAATTTAAGTGATTTGAAGTATAATTGTATATTGGGGTAATTAGCAATTTTTCAACAAAAGAGTAGATTTTTCATGTTTTGCTACAACATCTTTTTTTTATTGAAAAAATATAATCATGAGGAGGTCCATTATGTCATTGGAAACACTAATCAACTTGAAAATCCAAATTTGAATAAAAAGAGAACTAGTGTTGATTTTGTGGATAAATTGCATACAAGTATACAACTGAATAATAACTTGGAAATTATAATACATGAACTTTATAAGCTATGTTTTTTACTTCAACCATATACATTACACTTGGACTCTATGTGGAGTGCTTATAAAAATTGGCATGCATTTTTGTGAGCCACTTCAAGCTGATTTGCACTCTATTTTTAATGCTTAGAATTCATTTTTTTCAAATTTACATATATTTGACTTATAAAAGTTTTATAAGAGTTTTATAATTATTTTGAGAAACATATTATTTTGTAATGTCAATAAAAATCTTATTTCATATTGATATTAATATTCCTGTTAGTGCTAAAAGATGCACTCTACTGCAGACTACAGAGAGACTGCAGAGAGAGAGCATGGCGAACACATCTTAATGCTCAGCTCAGGGCAAAATAATTGCTTGAATTGAATAGGTATGTGGCTGTGCAATAGAGTTAAAAGAATATAACAGAACGCATAAGCTAACTGAAAACATCGGGCTCTGTGAAAGGCATTGAGTAACTGAACTAAAACAAGAATTATATCAATGATGAGTATGGTTCAAGCTGATTGTTAATATAGGGAATAAACAGTTTCAGCATACCTTAACATAAAGAAGTTTGTTTAGAAAAACATTCCAAACATTGAATCTGAAATACTAAATCTGAACATGGGTAATCATAACAAAAACATTGTTGCTTAAGAATCCATAACTAAAACCAATTAAAACATAACTGCACAGTATTTAGATTTAAAGACAGTTTAAAACAAGCTCATAACGGATAGAATCCCATCTCGATTCTCAGGTTATAGTTATTTCATAGAAATAACAGAGCAAAGTCTCAGACCTTCTGGTATATGGCGCACTGGCTATCTATCCTTCGTACAGCACTTTCAGCCTCTCGGATGGAACCTCATTTACACTATCAATTATGAAATTTATAACAATTACAATTTCTGAGCTATTACTAGCTTCTCGGGATAAAAATTTAACAACAAACTAAATATAGAAGTAATCTTGAATTGTTACAAGGAATCGTGAAACTGCTGGAGTGAGATGCTTTTGATGAAATTTCCTGGACTGCTACCTGTTTATTAATTACCCGGAAATCTGAATCGGAATGCCACATCATTGCCTAAAGAAGTGGATCTAGTCCTCTGCCTCTGAACACTCTGCCACCTATTGATTTCCTGCCTGGAAATGATCGATACTGTCCCGGGAATCTTAAACTTTTGGTTAACTGCTGATCTTGTGTATTGAACATCAAACATCTGCCATTTGCATCATTTATTATTTTCATTCACAATCGACACCTAATGGATAATGGCGAACCTGTGGGTTTCTCTACTTGTATATGTTACATGAAAAAACTGTTGATTAACTTTTATTGTCTTCTTCAATGAAGAGGTTTAACCTTTAAACCTTTGAATGATACAAACTTTTAACTTCATCTCCAGTCTTCATAAGCCTGAGCTAGCGGGTGATTGACATGCAAAGGTTTTGAATTTGGACAATCTCCTTGAATAGTCTCCAATAGCATCTTTATCAAAAATAAAATCACAAATGTTTCCATCTTGGCCCTTGGAACATATACCAATTCGATTTCTATTTGATCTTGCAATTGGTAAGCTGACCATACTTAATATGCCATGTAATCATTACCAATGCTTCTGAAACAGTTTTCAATGGAATCTGGATCAATACTCTTTGTATTTGAAACATCAAGGAGTGAAGAATCCAAAAATGGAAAATTGCCTAGTGTGATGTCTGAAATCTCAGTATCATTACACCGCATGAACTGTGCAAGAAGTTCTCTAATATGCCTGAAAGTTTCCATGTCTCTTTTGAGGGAACGCTGCCTTCCCACTCTATTGTACAATCTCCTCCTTGTTTGCAATGAATCTATATAATGGATCAAAATGCACTAATGGACCCTCAAAAAGCTAATTGTTGTTCAAAATACATACTCTACAACTTCTTCAATGTCGACGGTGGATCTCTATAGCTGCTAGTCTCAAAACATTCATTGCTATGAATGCTCTTTTGACATATGATCGTGGAAGTCTCGAATATAATTGTTCTTTACCTCTGCAACACAGCCAAAACCCAATTTCACCAATTTACATCCCCTATGTCCTCTGAGGCATTGATACTACTATTTGATGTTCTGCTGGCATTGAGGTAGCGAAGGCATTCCTTTTGAGTACTCCTCCATTTAACTTTGCAGCGTTCTTTGGCAATCTGGACAAAACGTATTGATACATTTCCATATAAGAGTCTATGATGCACATTGTGATGAGTTTTAGTACTTGGTACAGAGAAAACTGACAAGAATGCTTTTGTCGACACCTAGGCGGTCTTAAAATCACTTGACATTTGGGAGTTGGTATCAACGTCCAATGCTGGTATTTGTCTTTGTTTGACAACGGACTATTGGGCATATCGTTTTGGCATTTGTGCATTTGACATTTGGATGAACGCTCTTACATTTTGTGCATGGGGCATATCCCACATGCATGAGCAAAAGTATACTTCATGTTTTCATATGCACCAACCTTTTCAGTCAAATATAACGTGTAGAACATAAGCCTTTCCTTGTGGACTCCCTTGACACTTGTTGACTTAGGCGCATGGTCACTTGGGTGTTATGACTTGGATGATATGGGGGAGCCTTGACTCTTGGATATTTACTTTGCTTCATAGCATAATTATGGGTGCTCGACTCATTATGGGGGGAGCCTTGACTCTTGATATGTACTTTGCTTCATAGCATAATTATGGGTGCTCGACTCATTATGCATGACCTTTTTTTTAGGTTTTTGAAAATAACGAAACTTTAAGCAAAAACAAACATAAAACATTATTTTAAAACTATAAAGAATAATTTTATTTGAAAATAACGAAACTTTAAGCAAAAACAAACATAAAACATTATTTTAAAACTATAAAGAATAATTTTAAAATAATATTATTTTATGTTTTATTTTTATATTTTAAGTATTGGGCTTTATGTAGTAAAGATAAAAGCCACTAAGCTTACATTAATGGATGGATAAAGACATATGTATATGTTTACCGACTCAAGATTTGAGGTTTCATTGAAAGATTTGAGGCTGGGATGAATTTAACAAAGGTCAACAATTTGGGTAGGGTCACTTTGACACTTTCACTAAAGAAGACGTAAATAGTATTAATGACTTTGATTTATAAAAGAAAAGAAGTTGACCAGATGGACAGAAGGAACTCAAGGCTTTGGCAAAACTGTAGGTGGACATTCTGGCAGCAAAAGCTAAGGTCCATATTTACATATGCGCTACTAAAATCTAAAAAAATTGATGGAGCCAATCCTGGCACCAACAATTCCATTGGAATATGAAAGGAATAGGTTCCATTTAACAAACCAACTTCCAATTAATTTGTTTTAATATGTTGACAACCAAGAGAAATGGGCTTCTGGTCATGAGTGAGGACGTGTAAAAAGACCTTTCAGCATGACTGTGGATGCCTATGAGAGTGGAAAAGTGCAGGTTCAATCTCTACTATGAGATTCAATAAGTTTCAGAGGTTTTCAAATCCTATATGTTTACAATAAAGAATGCAATTGTAGTTGTGAATTTCTGTGATTTGAATTTTAACTGCAGTGGTTGTGTGAGTATTTGTTTCTACTATGTGACTTTGAATTCAGAGCCATAGGTTCTAGATCAAGTGGTATGATAGCAAGTAGCACTATGAGGAATTGGGGCAATTCCATTGAAAGAGTTGAGTTGGGTGGAATTGTTGCCATGAGAAGAGGGAATTCTTAGAGACAATAGTTGCAGTGAGAAAAACTGAAAAATGTAGATGACTCCGACAAGGGGGTGATTCTATGTAGATTTATTTGAATGAGTGATTGAAGCATGCCTCTAGTGGTAGGATTGGGTAGATGTTGTAAGAAGAGGTACAACTCCAAACTTGAAGAGCATTGAGCAGAGGATGTGGAGGAAGAGGTGTTGAAGAATCTGCATGAGGAAGTTGCATGGATGTTGTAGTAGAAGAGATAATTGTAGAAGAAAAAAAGAAATTTGTGAAGAAGATTGCAGAGAAAGAATACAAGACACATTGAAAATTGTAGCATGACAAGAAGGGGAATTCCTGTGGTGAGAAGAAGAAATAAAGAGAGAATGTTGGTTCAGAGCCCTTGCTTCTGCAACAAATGATGATGAGGATGGTTGCCTTCAAATTGGCCTAGCAAAGGGGAAGGGTTACAACCAAAGTGATCTAGAAGAGTGATGAAGATGAAGAGGAGGATGTGCAACAATAGCAAATTAAGATGGAGCTAGAAAAGTTCTATGGAAGTTTAGAACAAGGAGAATTGAGGAAGTGGATTAAAGACATGCAGTAGTGTTTTGAGTGCAATGATATTAAAAAAAGTTAGAAAGTGAAAATTTTCCATGGAAAAATGAGGAGCTATGCATATGATTGGTGGCAATAGCTAAAGAGGGACAAAAATGGAGAGGCAAAGACAAGGTCCAAAATTGAGAGTAGATGGTCACCAAATTGAGAGGTAAGTTTGTAAATTATAATTATATTTTGAAAATGAAGAGAAGATTGGAAAATTTGAAGTAGAATCCTATTTTAATGAATGTTATTGTATGGCCATGAGAATTGTTAATGTGTGAGATAGTGAGGAAACGATCATGTAATTTGTGGATGGATAACAACTATCCATTAGAAGGAAGTTAGTTCTGGAGAAGATGCAGTCATTACAAGAAGCCTATGGTCTTGAGAATTAAAAGGTGTAGATGAAGAGACAATGTGTGAGCAAACAATGAGAGGAGAAAGAAAATTGAATTCTTCTTGATGTGGTTGAAGAGAATGTTGATTGAGAAAGTGGGGTGCATGTTGTTGAGGAAATTCACGAGGAAAGTGTGTAAAGTGCATGTTGTTGAGGAAATTCACGAGGAGAGTGTGTAAAGTGCATGTTGCGGATAGCGTGCCAAAAAAGAGTGCAAAAGAAAGATTTGCGACAGAAGACTATAGGGGAAAGATTGATGTAAAGGAGTTTGTGTAACAAACTAAAGAAGTAGCATATTATAACAACTTACCCAAGAGAGTGTATGTGTATACCAAAGATATTGTTGCAGCAGTGAGTCTTGTTGCGACAAAAGATAGTGTTGTAGAAGAAAGTGATATCGCAGTAGTGGAGTGACAAGGAGATAATGTTACCACAATTGTAATAGTGGAAAAGATGAAGATGGGAATGCTAGATTCCCATAATGTTCTGCATGAGGACTTTATTGCAGGTAAAGTCAACTGTGCAACAAAGGAATAGAAAGTGGAGAAACCCAAACAAAAGATGCAACAGTTGTAGTGAGTGGTAGAAGAGATTATGGTAATCATGATGAAAGTGAACCAAATAAAAAATGGAAAAGTTGAAATAAAGTGTGAGGAGTAGCTTATAGTTGATGGATTGATCCAGGTGGATATTGGTGGCCACCCACCTTTCCAACTGGCTCAAAACAGTTTTATGGCAATTTTGGTATTGTACTATTTTTAGCAGTTTTTCGGGTCCTGAACTTCCGGGGCCATTTTGAGGCCCTAAACGACCTTTTTTGGCAATTTGGGGGGGCCAAATGGTTGCCTCCGGCGTACATTTGGCCCCAGTCGAAAGTTGTAAATCTCGGATAGACCTTTCCAACGGGCTACCGAGCGCCCCAAACGGAGATCGTATGCAAAAGTTACGACCCCGGGAAGTTCATGTACTAACTTACCCAAACGGGGCCCACATGACTTTTGGCGCTTCATCTCCCAGGGTTAGGTTTTTGGATGTCTAGGGTTTTTGACATTCCTGTTTATTGTAAAAGGCCTTGAGAGCCTCATTGTAACCATCTTCTTGCGAAATGAGAGCAGCCGTCACATCTCTTCTCATAGATAAGCCGCCACCATTCCAGCAAGCTTGTTTTCCGCTGCATTTTTACAGTTCTAGCTTATTTCCTTATTGAATAGAAAACCAGTTTTACTGTATCTCTGTTATTTTGTGTTAAGCATCTGATAATAATCTGTATTCATTTCGTTCTGCTCATAAAATCCGGATCAGTGGTATCAGAGCGGTCTGCTCCTTGTCGTCTTAATGCATGTCCCCAACGAGGTCAGGGTACAAAGAATTGGGTCTCGAGCTTGTTTCTCTTGAGGACAAAATCTCTCGCACGCCCAAGCGACCTCTCATGGCAGGAGAAAAGAAAGATGACGGGACAGGAGATCCTATCAAAATGTTGCTTGAGGAAGCCCTCACGCAGCAGAGGAACGAGATGATGGATAATTTCGCGCAAATCCTTCGGCGACTACCAACAAGCGACGCATCTTCCTCGAGCGGAGGCGCCGCCCCCTTCAAGGTACAAATCAACTTTGATATCCCTATATTTGAAGGACAGATAGACGCAGATGCTGTAGATAAGTGGTTGAATCTACTAGAAGGGTATTTTTCTGTCCATAACTTTTCGAATAAAGAAAAGATTACTTTTGCGCTCCTCAAAGCCGTTCCCCATGTCAAAGATTGGTGGGAAACATTCTGCGAGCAAAAGGACACAGAAGAAGGCTCATTATTTTCAGTCATGGCCACCTGGGAATCCTTCAGGGATGCTATTAAGGAACAATACTACCCTGTTGGAAGTTATGACGATTTGTATACCAAATGGACCACACTGCGACAAGAAAGAGACCAAGCAGTGCCAGAGTTCACAAATATCTTCCATACCTTGCGCACCAAGCTGGGTATCAAAGATTCAGAGCGACATCTGGTGCTCAAGTATCGCGGTGGTTTGCACAGATACATCCAGACCGAAATGGAATTTCTGGACATCTCGTCCTTGGGCGCGGCCTACCGATATGCTGTCAAAATCGAGCAGAAGCTCAAACAAAAGACACGGCAATTTGGGCCTGGGAACCCTTCACAGCAAAAGACAGGAAAGGGCAGCCCCAACCCACAGAATAAAGGACAGAGCAAAGATGGACAACATCAGGACAACCAGTCCAAGCCGCAAGCAAAGAAGGACACCGGAAAAACAAAGAAAGATACCGGGAAATGGTGCGACTTCCATAAGAGCCCTTGGCATAACACTGCTGATTGCCGCTCAAAGCAGTCGCTGGTGGCCGAAGTGAAAGCATCTGAATCAGATGCGGGTTCTGACTCTGAGTCCGAACCAGAAAGGGGAAGACGGATCATTGACGCGGAACCCAATGCCACTGTTGCCACCACCAAGCTCCAGCCTGATGAACCAGACGAGCCAGAAGAAGGAGAACGCCTCTTCCATTCACAGATGTGGGTAAAAGGCACCCCGCTGCATTTCATCGTTGATAGCGGTAGCCAGAAGAATCTCATCTCAGCAGAGGTCGTCAAGCGCCTGGCCCTACCGACAACGCCGCACCCACAACCCTACACCATTGGATGGCTCCGCAAAGGAAGCGATCTCCGCGTCAGCCAACAGTGCCGACTGCCATACGGCATCAAGCCCTTCAAGGACGAGGTATTGTGTGATGTTGCTCCTCTCGAAGTTTCAGATGTTCTTTTGGGACAACCTTATTTATGGAAACGTCATGCTGTATATGAGTCTAGGCCTCGTAGTGTTATTATTTCTTTGAACAGGAAATTGTACAGGATACCCGAGGCAGTCCCTCCTAGTGCTATTTCCTTGATCTCTGCCAAGCAATGCAGGAAGGTCATCTCTCAGACCGGTAAATTTGTCTTCCTCGTGATTCGCTCTCAGAGTGAAAGAAAGATCGCAGCCACATCCCGGGCCTCCGCGACCGATCTATCCACACAACAGAAGCAAGTGGATAAGGTGGTGGAAGGATACTCAGATATCTTCTCCTCTCCGACCGGGGTACCTCTGCACTGCCAGGTCAAGCATCCCATCGATCTGACCCCAGGTGCACCGCTATCCAATGGGCCAGTCTATCGCCGCTCTCTGTTGGAAAACGAGGAGATCAAGAGGCAGATCCAAGAATTGCTCCACAAGGGGCACATCCGTCCCAGTTCATCACCTTGTGGGAGCCCAATCGTGCTGGTGCAGAAGAAAGATGGGACCTGGCGACTCTGTATTGATTACCGGGCCCTGAATAAAATCACAGTCCGTAACCGGTACCCGATTCCCCGAATCGACGACCTCCTTGATCAGCTCACAGGGGCCAAATACTTCAGTAAGATTGATCTGAAGTCGGGCTACCACCAGGTCCCAATAGAACAGACAGATGTATGGAAGACTGCCTTCAAGTCAAAAGAAGGGCTTTTTGAATGGCTGGTCATGCCTTTTGGTTTGACAAATGCTCCAGCAACTTTTATGAGGATGATGGACGATATCCTACGACCTTTCACCAACAGTTTTGTAGTGGTGTATCTGGATGACATCCTCATCTACAGCAAGACTTGGGAGGAACACTTGCAGCATATTCAGCAGGTTCTGCACACCCTGCGGAAGCACAAACTATATGCAAACTTGGAAAAATGCTCCTTCGGCATGGACAGGGTCCATTACTTAGGCTACATCGTTGATCGACATGGTGTGCATGTGGATCCAGCCAAGATCCAGGTCATCCGTGACTGGCCAGCCCCAACCACACTCACTGAACTTCGGAGCTTCTTGGGCCTCACCAATTTCTATCGCCGGTTCGTGCTGGGATTCTCTCATATCGCATGGGCCCTCAGCCAAGTGACCAGGGGTGGTGGTAAGGCAAAATTTGTGTGGGGCCTGTCCCAACAACAAGCCTTCGATGACTTGAAGAAGCGTTTGTGCTCATCGCCGGTACTCTCATTACCGAACCTGCAACATCCCTTTGAGATCGAGACAGATGCTTCAGATTATGCTGTGGGTGCCGTTCTCACTCAACACGGCCACCCCGTGGCATATCATAGTGAGACACTATCAGATGCTGTTCGCAAGTACCCTACCTATGACAAAGAAATGTACTCCATTGTACAAGCCTGCCGCCAGTGGAGACATTACATTCTTGGGAAGGAGACAGTCATCCACACTGATCACAAGCCCCTACAGTTCATGCAGACCCAAGGAAAGTTGCAGAATGACCGCCATCAGAAGTGGTCAACATATTTACAGCAGTTCCACCTCAACATCAAATATAAAACAGGGAGTACCAACCGAGTTGCTGACTGCCTCAGTCGACCTCCAGTCGCGGCACTTACCACGGTGCTAGACTCTTGTGGCCACGAGACCTCCGGATGGCCTCACCTCTACGAGACAGACCCTGACTTCTCCGCCACTTATCAAATGTTGGGCACCAACTCAGTGGTTGCTAATTTCCATCTTCAGGACGGGTTGTTGTGTCATCTGGGCCATCTCTGCGTTCCATCAAGCGAGCGTGCGAAGCTGATTTGGGAAGCTCACTATAGTCGGGTGGCAGGACACTTTAGCGTCGAAAAGACAGTGGCAGTGTTGCAGAAACATTTCTACTGGCCGAAACTTCGACAGGATGTCAGCAAGTATATCAGGTCCTGCACCGCTTGCGCTATTGCCAAACCGACCACTAAGAAACAGGGCCTCTACACCCCTCTGCCTACTCCTGACAGGCCGTGGGAATCCATCTCAATGGACTACATGTCGGGCCTCCCGTCCACCAAGAGGGGAAACGACTGTGTTTTCATGGTTGTTGATCGCTTTTCCAAGATGGCGATTCTAGCCGCTTGCAAGAAGAACATCACAGCAGAAGCCACTGCCAAGCTCTTCTTTGAACGAGTATGGGTACATTTTGGGATCCCACAGACCATTATCTCAGACCGCGACAGTCGGTTCCTCAGCTCATTCTGGTCAAGCCTCTGGTCACTGCTGGATACCAAGCTCACCAAATCCACTGCCTTCCACCCCCAGACCGATGGACAAACGGAGGTCGTCAACCGGATGGTCGTACATATCCTGCGCATGTACAATTCAACACACCCCCGCACATGGGATGAGAGTCTCCCCTATGTCCAACATAGCTACAACCGAGCCTTGCATAGCTCAACTGGCCACAGCCCCTTTCAGGTGGGGTTGGGATTCCAACCATTGGGCCCCATGGATGTTGCACTTCCCCTTGCGACCACCTCGGCCGACTCGTCCCCCGAAGCTGACAAAGCCGCCCGGTTCATTGAACGGATCCAGCATATCCGCCAACAGGTTCAGGATATTCTACAGAAGTCTAATGCCAAGTACAAGCAGCGCCATGATCAACATCGGGTGCCACATAAGTTTCAGGTGGGCGATAAAGTTTGGTTGCATTTGCAGAAAGAACGCCTTACAGGGCCCCATCGAAAGCTTCGCCCACTCCGTTATGGGCCGTACACCATCACCAAGGCGGTGGGTGACAATGCTTTTGAGCTCAACATTCCCCCCTTCCTGGGTCTGCATCCAGTCTTCAACGTGGCTCTCCTTCGGCCATATTTCTCACCACTATTAGACACCTCAGAGATAGCAGAGAAGTTGACACCAACAGAGCTCAACCCTGACTGCCTACAACAAGCATCCAGTGATCATATTGCAGACACACAGATCAAGGGCACTCGACATCAAAGGATCCAGCTTTATCGAGTTGTCAAAGCAGGGCAGCTCCTGCACCAAGGCAAGTGGCTCACCCAAGGCCAAATTCAGCAGAAATTTCCTCATCTGATGGGGAAACTCAACGCAATGGAGACCATTGCTTCCTAAGGAGGGAGGATTGATCCAGGTGGATATTGGTGGCCACCCACCTTTCCAACTGGCTCAAAACAGTTTTATGGCAATTTTGGTATTGTACTATTTTTAGCAGTTTTTTGGGTCCTGAACTTCCGGGGCCATTTTGAGGCCCTAAACGACCTTTTTTGGCAATTTGGGGGGGGGTAAATGGTTGCCTCCGGCGTACATTTGGCCCCAGTCGAAATTTGTAAATCTCGGATAGACCTTTCCAACGGGCTACCGAGCGCCCCAAACGGAGATCGTATGCAAAAGTTACGACCCCGGGAAGTTCATGTACTAACTTACCCAAACGGGGCCCACATGACTTTTGGCGCTTCATCTCCCAGGGTTAGGTTTTTGGATGTCTAGGGTTTTTGACATTCCTGTTTATTGTAAAAGGCCTTGAGAGCCTCATTGTAACCATCTTCTTGCGAAATGAGAGCAGCCGTCACATCTCTTCTCAGAGATAAGCCGCCACCATTCCAGCAAGCTTGTTTTCCGCTGCATTTTTACAGTTCTAGCTTATTTCCTTATTGAATAGAAAACCAGTTTTACTGTATCTCTGTTATTTTGTGTTAAGCATCTGATAATAATCTGTATTCATTTCGTTCTGCTCATAAAATCCGGATCATGGATTGCCAAGATGTGGATTACAAAGAGGAAGAAGAGGGCTGCCAAATGGAGGAGGGATGAGTGGTATATAGTGTGGCTGAGAATAAAGAAAAAAATAAAGAAAAGACATATGTCTAGTGGTTTTTTATTTATCAACAACATCGCAGGAAAGATGCTCATATTTTCTCACGAGGGGGCTTTGATGCAGGACCATCCTTGGCCAAGACAACTATAATACACAAACCTTGATTTTTGTAGTTAAATAAGTTTGGTTTATATTTAATCATTTCCTAGTATTCCTAAGTAAATTATAAAGTACAAGGCATTTATATACATCATATATGTGCCTCAGAACTCACCCAACATGGAAACTTTTATTTTCGTGTGCATTTCTTCAAAATTGTCAAAAGTGTCAAAAATTGAAAATTGTCATTTTTGGGAACTTATAACTTTCGCCTTGGAATAGATTGATGCCATATGAGGATTTGAAATTGAATTATACCTATTATAATCTAGCATGGTACCCTTTGTTTTCATCAATAAAGCATTTTGACAGGATTTGCTTGCATTAGAAAGGTCATATTAGGGTAATTGGCAATTCTTTGACAAGAGACCAATTTTTTCATGGTTTGCCACAGCTGTAACTTGTTTTAATAGATGGAAAACATAATCATATGAGAAGTTCAATTATGTCATGGGGAACACTTAACAATTTGAAAATTGACTTGTAACGAAGCTTGGGTGTTCACTTTAGTGAAATTGGTTAAATTGGTGAAAAGAGAGAAAGTGTTGATTCGTTGATTGGTTGTGTGCAACTGAAGAATTTGGAGGTTCTAAGACATGTATTTTGTAGTCTATAGCGTTGAATTTAATCATATACACTTGGACTCCTTGTGGTGTGCTTAGGTACAAATTGTTATGCATTTTCTTGAGCCATTTTAGGTTGATTTGCTCTTTGTTTTTAATGCATAGAATTCATTTTTTTCCAAATTTTGCATATATTTCACTTATGAGAGTTTTATAATTATTTCGAGTCAAATATCAGTTTGTAATTCCAATAAAGGATCAATTTCATATATACACTTAATATTCCATTGAAAAATGAAAGGATTGGATTCCCATGTAATGAACGAATTTTCAATCAATTTTTTTTAAATATGCTGAGAACTAAGAGAAAGAGGATTTTGGTCCTCTGAGTGTGGAAGTGTAAGGAGGCCTTTAGCCATGGTTGTATATGCCTGTGATAGTGGAGAAGTGCAAATTTAGACCTTGCTATGAGAAGCGTTACCCCCTATTACGCCTCAAAGTGTCTAAAGCGTTCCTTCAAGATGTACCTGAGTGAGAGATTCTTTTCTTTTGTAAAGGCCAAGTTTTTGGGGCTATATTGTGGAAAGTGTTGAGTTTGGGGCTAAATACCCCTATAAAGTCATGGAAGATCCCCTTGGTTTCCACCTCAAAGAGGTGTTGACCTTGTGGCTCTATTTTCTACCCTTTGGGTGGATGTTCCACTGTCAGGTTCCCTTGAGGAAAATCATTGGGACACATGCCCACACTCATATTTTGCTTTGTAGAGGTGATTGCATGTGTAAGGGTTGTCATGGACATTTTAGCACACCTTATTTTTCAAAACCCCTCCTCCTATTGTTTTGATGAAAAAACCTATTGTTTTGATGCAACACTCCTCCTCCTGGTCTCCAGACCCATAAATGTCATTCCTTGGAGAAGAAGCCTACATTGTTAAAAAAGGAAGGCATTGAGGGAAAAACATCTGTTGGGGTTAGTTGGGGCATGATGTGCTCCTTTTGGCTCACCTTGCACTTGGTGGATCCTAATTACACATTTTTATTGTTATTTTATGTTATTTTGTGGTTTAGTCCCCAACATATGGGTGTACAAACCCAAAATTTTATAATTTGTCATTAACTTTGTAGGATTGAATTTGTAAAATGTTGAGGGTTGTCTCATATAAATAGGATAACCTCACCTTATTTGTAAAAACATGAACAAGGGTTCAAAAAATATATTTTTTCTTTTCCCTTGTTATATTGGAGTTGTTGAGCTAGTGCACACCTCTCTCTTCGATGTCCTTTTTCTTGCTTGAAGGATGGATGGAAGGATTTATAGGGTTTTGATTGTCACATTCTAAGTTGATGCTAGAATGGTTGTACTAACTCGTGCTCAAGAGGAACCTAAGGTGCAACTTTGCTTTCTCTTTGGTAAATATTGGTAAGATCATTCCTAACGCTAGTTTAATTTTTCTCTTGAAGTGCTTTGGATTGAGTTAGGGTTTCTTTGTTAATATTTTGTCAACTTGCTTGAGGAGAAAATCCTACAAAGGATCTCTCCATTATTTAATCGGGCTTTGGAATTCTCTATTTTCCCTAATTAGGGTTTCACTACCTAGCCTTTGACGTTGCTAGTTTAGCCCTAGTTGCAAGTATTAAACGCCATCTTAAGAGAAGGGACGTTAGCCTCAATCTCTCATAGCCCTAGGGTTTGAAATAAGAATATAATACCCTATCTTTCAATCTTCGTTTTACCAATTTTACATGTCTTATTTTATGCAAAAAATACAAAAATATTGTATTACTGGAAAACACTAAAAATCTAAATAAAGTCAAAAATTCAAAAGTATATATGATTTTGTATTTATGACCCACCCTATAAATTCGCAAATTCGCCCTAGGGTTTTCTTCATAAACCCTAGAGGGCACCTCTCTTTGAGCAAGTGCATTGGGATACGTGAAATTGCATAAAATCAATAATACTTGTTTGATAATTCTGGTTCACCCTTCAAGTGCACCTTGGTGTGGAGACCTTCTAACCCTAGGGAGTGCACCTTTATGAGGACTTGCATTAGGAAGTGTGAATCGTCTTGGGATTAGTGATAATTTCCTGGGAATTTTGATAAAGAGAAAACTCCATTACTATTTGATTATTGTGTATTGTTTAATATTTTTTTACTTCGATAAGGAACTGATCATAGACATCAGGGCTTGGTGGAAGGTATTTGTGCTTTGTTGGTGGTTGTAGGTATGTTTCATTGATAAGGGTCTCCGCCTGGGGTTTGTGGTTACTCGAAGTGTTGAGAGGTTAGACTGTGGTGACATTGGGTTTAACCCCTCTTGAGCTTACTATCACTAGCACTAGGTCTACATAGCCTTGCTTTGCAAAGGGATGCTAGTTCAAGAGGTAACACTTTGGCGTTATTGCAAGGAACGTCAAAGGACGATGATGACACTCCATTGACGAGGGATTTTTAGGTTGAATCCATCTATCTTTCAGATACATTGAACATATTTTGTGTGGCTCAAGTACGTTCTTGTTTTGTACTTTGGTGAGATATGTTTTGATCTAACTTGGCAGGTCTCTCCCAGTTACTGTAAGTGAAGAAAATCAAAAGAGGTAATCTACAAGGGCTCATCTAAGAGGTAGAATTATTTGAGTTCCTGTGCCTGAGTTCATTTGTCATAAGAGAAGGAAACATGTATAAGAAATAGTAGTAAGTGGTCTCTTATCTGCCGAAGCTTTATTTGACATTCATAATTTATTCATTGATAATACTACTACATCAAAAATGACAAATGCTATGTATGCACCCTTTTACTTTTCAAACATTCAAGGCTATGTGAATGGTATACAAGAAAAGAAAAAATATTTGCCTACATTTACTAGGAAAGATGCTATCTCTCCTGCTCATTATTGGGGAGAATTTGAGTCATTTGTATTGAATAAGGACATTGAGAACCTTGACGTAATGTTGAAATGCTTTGCTATTTATTTAAGGGAGGATGCAAAAGAATGATTTCCAACATTACCTGCTCGTAGTATATCTACCCTCCAAGAATTAAAGGATGTTTTCTTTGATAAATGGCTTGAAAAGAAGGATCCCATGAGGTTTTCTCTTGAAGATGGACTCAACAAGGCAGTCTGAAATGTACGTTGAGAGTACAAAAATTACACAGGATTCCATGAAATTAATAAAAAGGATCCCATTTTGTTGACTAATTCTCTAAGTGTTATAAGAAGAAATGGAAATGAGTATTAATGACTTTGATAGTATATTTGACAAGCTGGTGAAGGAAAATCCCCAATCACATAAACCTCATGATGTGTTAATCCTCACATATTACATAAATTATTTTTTAGGAGATTTCCTTTTCCATCTCAGCTTAGACTAACCCCAAGATTTGGCATCTGCAATGAAGAAAGTAAAGATCCTAGATGACAAATAGAAGGCTACAGGTAAGCCTGATACTTCATGTCAACCAAGAGCTAAGGCCAAATCAAAATCAAAATCAACCACAGCCTCAGATGATGCTCAAGATTCATTCAACTTATTACTTGAACAGATGAAATAAATAAGGGAATAGATGACTCAACAAAATACGTCGCTTCAGAACAAGATTGTTCAATTGGAAATAAATCAACAACCAAGGTTCCCTCCCTAAAATTTCAACAAGGGACCTCCATAGAACCAAAGGCCTCATACACCATTGGAACCTACTAATACGGTAAGTGATTTACCTTATTTTTGCAGAGCTTGTCAATCATTGCATGATGAACGCACATGTGTGTATTATATAGAATGTGTTAAGAACAACATTCTGCTCGATGAAGATGATCTTTAGGTATGCAACAATTTGTTTGAAAATAGGCAGCAATTCAATTTGTCTAATGAGCATATGCAGGAGGTAAGAAAAAATTCCATTGAGGCTGATAAAGCCACTAAAATACTCAGGGAGATTACCTCCCGAGAAGCAACCAAGAAAAAATATGAGAACATGTTCAAGGGCATCACCTTTCATAAGCGAAAGAAAGCTCTCCCACCAGTTCCTGAAGTTCCAAAAGACAAAGTTCCTCCCCAAACTCAAGTAAGTACATGTAAGCCTTTGATTGATTTGGGTATCAATGAACCTTTGAGGATTGACATTTCGGGTGCTTTGAACATAATGAAGATTCATGTGCCGCTGGTTGAGCTAGTAAATATCCTTCTTCCGAAGAATCAAGTTGTTGAAATGTTGGGATTCCAAGAAAGGAAACAAGTTGCTTTCCCAATGGAAGAAAATGAAGATACCCCTATGATCCTTTTGAACATGCTAGCAATAGAGAATAAGAATCATAACAATAAACCCTTCTTTATTTCATTAATTGTTGGTGATTTGATTCTACATATTTGTATGTTCGATTCTAGTGCTTCAACTAATGTTATGCCTCTAACAGTGATGAATAGATTACGATTGAAGATCTCAAATCCCTACAATAACATGTGCCATGGATTCCCACAAGGTTAGGGTTAGTGGTGTTGTTGTAGACGTTCTGGTGTATCTTGTAGCCCATCCCAGTATCACCTTGCACTTGGATATCGTGGTTAACGATGTACCAGAAGCTTGGGGGATGCTTTTGTCAAGGAAATTTGGTGTCGACTTAGGAGGAAATATTGAAAAGGATTTATCTTATGCTACTATTACTATGTTGGAAGGCACTTACATGACATTGCACATAGAGCACATGAGAAAGCATCACATGGAAGACCCAGATGTTCTAGAAAATGATTTTTTTTCTTTCAGAATGACATTAGATCTTATACATTCCTCGCCAATGGATACCAACAAGTTTTGGACCATGAGTTTCGACAGGGCTGAATCCCAATTAGATATGGGCACAAGTATTGTATTGACTTCCCCTCGTAAAAAAAATGATTGTTTATCTTTTCGTCTAGAATTTGATGGTACTGACAATATAGTGGAATATGAGCCTCTATTACATGGCCTTGAAGTGGACAAATATTATTATATTAAGCTCCTCAATATCCTTGGCGAATCTGACCTAATTGTATTACAAGTTAAAGAAAAGTTCTCTTGCAAGAAGCCCAGATTGTGGAGGTATAGGGATGCAGTAAGGTTGGAAACGAAAGATTTCAATGCACTATCTTTGCAAGTGGTTCCCAAAGAACAAAATCAGATGGAAGATTCTTTAGCGGTATTCGCCTCCACTCTCTATCCAACAAATGTTTTCCAAGAGGTTGGGAAAGTGCAAGTAGTCTTCCATCCATCAATTCCTGATAACTTTGAAGACTGGTAGGTGTTTAACGATGATAAACAAATTTTCATTTTCCTGAACAATATTGCAGAGCTCTCAGATAACAAGATTGATTGGAGAGAAGAAGGATTGAGGGATGGGCCTAATTGCAATCCTATTCCATTAGAAAAAGTATTTATGCAAAATAGATACTCTACAATGGCTCATCCAAGAGCTATGCGTATTTGAGTTCACGGGCCTAAGTTCATTTGTCATAAGAGAAAGAAACATGTTTAGGTAAGAATGGTAAGTGGTCTCTTATCTTCTGAATATTTATCTAACATTCATAACTTTTTTCACTGATAATATTGCTACATCAAAAAATACAAATGCTATGTATGCTCCTTTTATATCTTGAATTTCCTTATTTCACTGATAATATTGATACATCTGAATGGTATACTAGAAAATAAAAAAGGTTTTCTACATTTACTGGGAAAGATGCTATCTCTTATGCTCATTATTGGGAAGAATTTGAGTCATTTATATTGAATAAGGACATTGAAAACCTCGATGTAATGTTTAAATGCTTTGCTATGTATTTCAGGGAGGATGCAAAAGAATGTTTTCGAACATTTACCTGACCGCAGTATATATACCCTCAAAGAATTAAATGATAGTTTCTTTAATAAATGTCTTGAAAAGAAGGGTCCCATTTTGTTGACTAATGCTCTAAGTACTATAAGAAGAAATGAAAATGAGACTATTAATAACCTTTATTGTAGATTCGATAAGCTAGTGAAGGAAATTCCCCAATCATATAAACCTCATGATGTGTTAATCCTCGCATATTACATGAATGTGTTTCTAGGATATTTCTTTTCCCATCTCAACCTAGACAAACCCCAAGTTTTGGCAGCTACAATGAAGAAATTAAAGATCCTAGATGACAACTGGAAGGCCACAGGTAAGCTCGATACTTCATGTCAACCAAGAGCTAAAGTTGAATCAAAAGACAAATCAGCCCCAACCTTAGATGATGCTTAAGATTCATTCAACTTATTACTTGAAGAGATGAAATAGCTAAGAGCAGACATGACTTAACAAAATACATCGCTTTAGAACATGATTGTTTAATTGGAAAGAAATCAGTAGCTAAGGTTCCCTTCTTGAAATTTCAACAAGGGACCCCATAGAACCAAAGGCCTCGTACGTCATTGGAACCTGCCAATATGGTAAGTGATTTCCTTTATTTTTGCAGAACTTGTCAAACATTGCATGATGAATGCACATGTGTGTATTATATGGAATGTGTTAAGAACAAAATTCCGCTTAATGAAGATGATCCCGGAGTATGCAACATATAGTTTGAAAATAGGAAACAATTCATTTTGTCTAACGAGGATATGCAGGAATTAAGAAAAAATTCCATTGAGGATACTAAAGCTACTAATATACTCGGGGAGATTCCCTCCCAAGAATCAATCAAGAAAAAATATGAGAACATGTTCAAGGGAATCAACTTTCACAAGCGGAAGAAACCTCTCCCACCAGTTCCTGAAGTGCCGAAAGACAAAGTTCCTCCCCAAAATCAGGTAAGTACATGTAAGTCTTCGATTGATTTGGATACTGAACCTTTGAATATTGACATTTCAGGTGCTTTGAAAACAATGAAGATTCCCATGCTACTGGTCGAGCTAGTAAAGATCCTTCTTCTAAAGAGTCAAGTTGTTTCAACATTGGGCTTCCAAGAAAGGAAACAGGTTGCTTTCCCAACAAAAGAAAATGAGGATACCCCTATCATCCTTTTGAACATGCTAACAAGGGAGATTACGAATCCTAAAAATAAACCCTTCTTTATTTCATTAATTGTCGGTGATTTGATTATATAGAATTGTATGTTCAATTTTGGTGCTTCAATTAATGTTATGCCTCTAGCAATGATGAATAGGTTAGGATTGAAGATCTCAAATCCCTACAATAACATATGTTCCATGGATTCCCACAAGGTTAGGGTTAGCGATGTTGTTGCAAACATTCAGGTGTATCTTGCAACCCATCCCAGTCTCGCCTTGCACTTGGATATCATGGTTATCGATGCACGAAACGATTGGGGGATGCTTTTGTTAAGGAAATTTGATGTCGACCTAGGAGGAAACATTCAAATGGATTTATCTTATGCTACTATTCCTATGTCAAAAGGAACTTATGTGACATTGCATAGAGAGAACATGAGAAAGCATCACGTGGAAGACCCAGATCATGATCCAGAAAATGAATTTGTTTGCTTTTAGAATGACATTGGATCTTATACAGTCCTTGCCGCCAACATTGCTCCTCCAATGGATACCGACAAGTTTTGGACCATGAGTTTCGACAAGGATAAAGGGCCAATTAGATATGGGCGTAGGTATTGTATTGACTTCCCTCCGTAACGAAAATCATTGTTTCTCCTTTCGTCTAGAATTTGATGATACTGACAATATAGCAGAATATGAGGCTCTATTACATGGCCTTGAGGTGGCCAAATATTATTGTATTAAGCTCCTCAATATTTTTGGCGACTCTGACCTAATTGTATTAAAAGTTAAAAGAAATTTCTCTTGCAAGAATCCCAAATTGGGGAGGTATAAGGATGCAATAAGGTTGGAAACTGAATATTTCAATGCATTATCTTTGCAAGCGGTTCCCAGAGAACAAAATTAGATGGCAGATTCTTTAGCAATCTTTGCTTACACTCTTTGTCCAACAAATATTTTCCAAGAGGTCAGGAAAGGGCAAGTAGTATTCCGTTCATTAATTCCTGATAACCTTGAAGACTGGCAGGTGTTTGACAATGATAAATGGATTTGCAGAATCATGAACAATATCACAGAGCTCCCATATAATGTGATTGATTGGAGAGAAGAAGGATCGAAGGATGGGCCTGATTGCAATCTTGTTCCATTAGAAAAAGTATCGATGGAAAAGATCTTTGAAAAAAATGATCAATGTAAAGATAATTAAGAGGAGGTGGCCCAAGTTGATGATTACGAGGAACTTTATATTGGGTCCCCTAAAAATCCAAAACCTATCAATATTGGAAAACTCTCACTCCCGAAGAAAGAAAAGAATTGGAAGCTTTCTCCCGAGAATACATAGATGTTTGCGCCTGGTCCTTTGATGAGATGAAGACATATGACAGGGACATGATTGAGCACATTATACCGTTGAATGAGGGTGCTCACCCACACAAATAGAAAATCATAAATATAAATCTAAAGATGGCTTCGTTGGTATAGAAGGAATTGCAAAACATAGTCAAATCCAAAATCATAGGTCCAATTAGATATTCATAGTGGCTCTCGAATACATAACCATCAAGAAAAAAGACAAGTAATTTATGAGTTTGTGTTGATTTCAGAAATCTAAACTCCATGTCCAAGAAAAGCAATTACCCTTTTCCTAACATGGAGCTCTTGCTGCAAAGACTTACAGGCTCCTATATGTTGTCTTTCCTAGATGGTTTCTCTGGTTTCAACGAGATTGTTGTGAAAGAGGAAGATCGAGCCAAGACAACGTTTATGACTCCTTGGGGTACTTACGAGTATTTGAGGATTCCTTTTGGCCTAATGGATGCTAGAGATACATTTTAGAGAGATATGATTATGCCTTCCTAGAAATCATGCAGAAGATATTGAAAATATACGAAGATGACCTCACTGTATATTCAATGGATAGAAAGGATCACTTCAAACATCTCCGACGGCTATTTGAACGTTATCACATGTATGGTATTTTGTTAAACCCTAAGAAATCAATTTTTGGAGTTGTAGATGGTAAGTTACTCGGACATATTATTTGCAAAGAAGGAGTGACAGTTGATCCTGAAAGAATTAGAGGCTTAAAAGAAATTACTTTTCCTAAACATCTAGAAGCCCTGCAGTCATTCTTTGGAAAGAATAACTTCATTCATAGTTTCATTCCAAATTTTGCTAAAGTTACTAAACCTTTGAATAAGTTACTTAGGAAAGATGTAGATTTTGAATGGGATGATCAGTCCAAGATAGTTTTTGAGGACATTAAAGACGCCATCGTATGGCCATTGGTCTTGGTAAATCCTAATTATTCCAATCCATTTCAAATATTCTCATTTGCATTTTTTGACACTATTGCAGAGGTATTGCTACAAAAGAACGATTATAATGAAGAACAATCCATTACTTTCATGAGTAAATCTTTGAAGAATTCATAGTTAAAGTACCACATCATGGAAAATCAAGCTTATGCCCTTGTGATGTCATTAAAACACTTCAGATTATATGTTGTCTATTTAAAGATCATAGCTTTTTTTGTGCATCCAACAGTGAAGGAAATTACGAAGCAATAGGATAGTATTGATAGTAAGGGAAAGTGGAACATGGAGATCCAAGAGTATGATCTAGAAATCCAAACAACCAAATTTATTAAAGGCAGAGGATTAGCTCAGTTGATGGCATAAGGAAATGAATAAGTTGTTGGTCTTAAAGAAGGGGCCTCTCCTTTGGTCTCGGTAGTCATTGAAGACTTGGAACAATGTTATTGGTATAAAGACATTGTATATTACTTGAAGAACCTCACAGTTCCCAACCATCTTCCAGATCATAAGAAAAGAGCATTGAATTTAAAGGCCTCCATATATTGTTTCCTGGATATTGTTTTATGGAAGTTAGACCAGGGTCTTGGATGGAAAAATACAGATGGATTGATTCTCAAAAGTGTTCATCCTTTGGAAGTAAGCTAGTTGACAGATGAATTCCATAAATGGGTTTGTGGTGGTCATCACTCCGCTTCTACCACCACCCATAAGATATTGAGAGCATGATACTATTGGACCACTATTTTCCAGGATGACATGCAAAAATATGTCAGAAATTGCTAGTCTTGTCAACTCTTTACTGGAAAGGATAAGCTTGCAGGCTTACTATTGCAACCAGTTATAGTAGAAGCGTCGTTTCAATAGGGGGGGATTTATTTCATCGGTGATTTCAAGGAAAACTCAAGCAATAGTCATAAATGGATACTGACAACCACAAATTATTTTACTAGATGGGTCAAGGATATTCTAATTAAAAAGGATACAATGAAGATGTTATGGATTTTCTTGAAGACATGATCATTACTCTACTCTATTTGGAGTGCCAAGCTAGATTATTACATACAATGCCCAATCCTTCAGCTCTAGTGACATATCTACTTTTGTTTTTCAATTATGGCATAGTATTATCTCATTCCTCCAACTACTATCCACAAGGGAATGGATTGGTTGAGTAAAAAAAAAAAATTGATGACCATCATAAATAAGACTACTAGAGGCAATAAGAAAAGTTGGGACAATAAGTGAAAGTACACATTGTGGGATGACAGAATCACATGCAAAGAATTAACTGGAAAGATCCCCTTCAAGGTTGTGTATGGGTTTGACGTTACCTTTCATACTCATCTAAAACTTCCCACATATGAAGTTCTCCAACATCATGTCACAGATCCATATGTAGTCCAGCGCATTATTAATCACTTGATAGAGCTTGATGAAACCCGAAGAAGAGCTTTCGACCATATGGTGTAGAGTCGGGAGAAAATTAAAGGAAAATTTGATAAGAAAGCTTGCTGGTGCAACTTGGAGAAAGGTGACCTCATCCTCATGAACTCGTCCTCCTATGGAACAAAATACATGAACAACCGGGTAAGCATGGTAAGTTTTAAAGTCTTTGGTTTGGTCCATATCAAATTGACGATGTTGCAGGTGCAAATTATTTCCACCTGATCCATCTGACTAGAGAAAAGCTTCCCTTGATCGTCAATGGGAAAGCATTAAAGAAGTTTTACACAGCTGATGTTTGATGTCTCAAAGACATCCTTTCCTTTGTATTATAGCATATTTAGTTTCAATTGATTTCATCATTTACTGTTACTTATGAATTTCACTTGTTATTTTCATTTTGATTTTTATTGCATTTCATTTTGAACAAGGCATGATGGAAGTGTCTAACTCCGACGCATTTAATGTCCTTGTTTTTAGATGTGTGTGTAGATATATATGTACTTAGGAGAGTCTAGGGGGTTCTCACACACTCTTGAGAAAAGTGCATGTCCCGCAATTGGAGCCAACTATTACACCTCATAGTGTCTTAAGCGTTCTTTCCAGATGTACTAGAGTGAGGGGTTTCTTTTCTTTTGTAAAGACCAAGTTTTTAGTGCTATATTGTGTAGAGTGTTGATTTTGGGGCTAAATACCCCTGGTTAGGTCATGGCAGGTCCCCTTGGTTTCCACCTCAAGGAGGTGCTGGCCTTGTGGCTCTATTGACTGCCATTTGGGTGGGTGTTCAATGTCCTTGAGGCAAATCATTAGGACACATGGACACACTCATATTTTGCTTTATAGAGGTGACTACATTTGTAAGGGTTGTCATAACCGTTTTAGTGCACCACATTTTTCCCACTTGGACCTATTGTTTTGATGCAAAACTCCTCCTCCTAGACTCCAGACCCACAAACGCCATTCCTTAAAGAAGAATCCTACATTATTAAAAATGGATGGCATTTAGGGAAAAGTATATGTTGGGGTTAGTTGGGGCATGGTGTCATCCTTTTGGATTACTTTGCACTTGGTGGAGCCTAATTGCAATTTTTATTTTTATTTTATGTTATTATGTGGTTTAGTCCCCAACATGTGGGTGTACAAACCCAAAATTTTATAATTTGTCAATAACTTTCTAGGCTTGAATTTGTAAAAGGTTTAGGGTTGTCTCATATAAATAAGATAATCTCACCTCATCTGTAAAAACATGGACAAGGGTTCAAATATGATATATTTTCTTTTTCACTTGGTATATTGCAACTATTGAGCTAGTGCACACCTCTCTCTTGGATGTATTTTTTCTTTCTTGAAGGATGAATGGAATGGTTTCTAGGGTTTTGATTGTCACACGCTAAGTTGATTCTATAATGGTTTTGATAATTCATGCTCAACAGGAACCAAGGTGCAACCTTGGTTTCTCTTTTGTAAATATTGGTAAGATCTTTCCTAACCCTAGTTTAACATTGCTCTTGAAGTGCTTTGGACTGAGTTAGGGTTTCTTTGCTAATATTTTGTCAACTTGCTTGAGGAGACCATCCTACAAAGGAGATCCTCATTGTTTAATCGAGCCTTGGAATTCTCTTTTTTCCCTAATTAGGGTTTCACTACCTAGCCTTTGAGGTTGCTAGTTTAGCCCTAGTTACAAGTATTGAATGTCATCTTATGAGGAGGACTGTTAGCCTCGATCTATCATATCCCTAGGGTTTGAGACAAGAATCTAATACCCTATCTTTCAATGCTCTTTTTATCAATTTTACATGTTTTATTTTATGCAAAAAATACAAAAATATTTTACTACTGGAAAAACCCTACAAATCTAAATAAATTCAAAAATCCAAAAGTATAAGTGATTTTGTATTTTTGACCCACCCTATAAATTCTCCCTAGGGTTTTCTTCATAGACCCTAGAGGGAACCTCTCTTTGAACAAGTGCATTGGGATGTATGAAATTGCATAAAATCAATAATTACTTGTTGTTTGGTATTTCTGGTTCAGCCTACAAGTGCGCCCTGGCATGGAGAATTTCTAACCCTAGGGGGCACACCTTTCAGAGGACTTGCCTTAGGAAACATGAATTCTCTTAGATTTGTGATAATTTCTTGGGAATTGTGATAAAGAGTAAACTCCATTATCGTTTGATTATTACGTCTTGTTTAATATTGTTCGACTCTGATGAGGCACATATCATAGCCATTAGGGATTGGTGGAAGGTATTTGTGGTTTGTTGGTGGTTGCAAGTATGTTTCATTGATTAGGGTCTCCCCTAGGTTCTGCAGTTGCCCAAAGTGTTGAGAGGTTAGAGCATGGTGACATTGGGTTTAACCCATCCTAAGCTTACCGTCACTAGCACTAGGTCTACATAGACTTGCTTTGCAAAGGGTTGCTAGTTCAAGCAGTAACAACCCCGAGGCAATTTTTATCATAGGCAATTTTTATCACACTTCCAACAAGGGGTTAGAGGTTGATGATGATTATTCATGCTTTGGGTTCTTCATGATAGAATTTTGATTCATTTTTTAGCATATGGATGGTTGATGGATCTTCATTTGGGCTAGTAGTTATGGGTTGTTGTTGGTATTGATATGCTCTCATATGGATGATTTTTTATGAGGATGGTGCATTTCACTCTCATGTCACTTGATCATGTTTATTTACTGAAGTGCTATATCATCTATAGTTTGATATATCATCTTTATCACATGGATTATATTTTCTTGTGGAGTGCTTGACATATTTTCATGATATGATGACATTTAAAGGGATTTCTACGGTAGTGCTCTAGCCTATTGGAGGTGATTTGGCATGATGATTTGATGACATGGTGGGTTTTCCATAGAGAGGCTTCCTCCTAGCACTTGTTTGATGGAATGGGATCTCATTTGGGTGGAGTGTTCTAGCTTTTGGGGCATATTTTGCACTCATAGATGGCTTGTGATGGTTTTCTCTTATAACACCCTTGTCTTTAAACATTCGACTGGCTTCTGTGGATGGCATGATGACATTGGAGGCCTTTTCTTTTGGAGCGCACTTTCCTTTCATCACTTAGGTGGCACCTTGGTACTATTGGATATCTTGGCTATCACTATTGGTTGAACGATCTCCTTGTTTCTCTATATTTGGAACATGTGGAGACATGCTATGGGTATATATGAGGGGTTGTCCCCTTTTTCATGGAGTTGGTTAGATGTTGTGGATACTTTGCTCTTGGTTTTGACATTCTATGCTTTGATAGATGAGCTCCTTGTTCTATGGATCTATCTTCCACATGTGGATTGATAAAATAACAATAAATATTGAGTTAGTTGGTATGTGGACATTTATTGCACGTGTTATGAACATTCCCTACTTTGATGAGCTATTACACAAGGATCTATTTGTTGGTTATGGGTTTGACTCTTTGATGCATGGATCTAACCACTTACCCACTTGTTGGATGACTTGTTATACACTCACATGTGCCATCTTTTGTTGATCTTCCTTGATGACCATCCATTCCTTTGAAGCCACTTCCACCCTAATCTATGCATTATTTGTGGGAGTGTTATCTTAGGGAGCCACCTATATGGTTGTTGGAGGTTCTTTGACTTTATTTGCACACATACTTATGCCTTTGGTGGACGTTTTTGGTTGGAGATCCTTGTTGCGCATCTTCCCATGCTTATTTAATAGAGTGTTCCACCTTTGGGGGTGCCTTCTATTAGAGTGTTCACTTTGAAGAATGGTTGCATGGTCCGATTCTCTATTTTGAGGAGGGAATTCACCTTGGAGGTGTCTTATTTATCATGCCATTTGTTGGAGTAAAATAACACTTTTGGAGGATGTTTTCACTTTTTGTATGCCATATTATGGAAAGAGTTCACCTATTGAGACTTATTTATTGGAGTGTTCCACTTTGGTGGTGCGTTGATGATGTTTGGATCCCATTTGGAGCTAACATCCACTCTTTGGAGAGTTTCTCGCACTCTCTTCTATGCTTATTTCATGGAGCGTTCATTTGGGACAATGTTCATTGCACTTTTATGATGGGGTCATCCAATTTGGAGCTCTATTGCATGGTTTTTTAGGAGGTTGTTAGTCATTGGAGGAGATCTTGGGGTGAAACCCTAGAGCTAGTGTTCATCTATTGTTTATTGGACCAATTTCTTGGATCCATACCTCTTGGAGAGCCTTTGGAGGATACGCTTTGGGATTCTACTTGGCATTGTTCCTTATTTGATGGAGGCATCCTCCTTCATGGACCTTTTCCTTGATAGACTTGTACCTGTGCTTTGACCGCCATATTTCATGGATGTTATTAGATTTTTCTATAGTATTTTTATTTGCTTACTGCATCCTAGGATAGATCTACAAATTTATTGTTGTTTATTGACACAAAAGGAAGAGGAGCTTAAAGCGATATAAGGATTTTCTCTCTCCTACGTTTCTCATGGTTGGATTTTGAGAGTCCTCTCTCTTTGGAGCTTAAAGGATATATCTTTCTTGGTTCAATTTCAAGTGTAATGGTTTCCTCTCCTATCAAAGTGTGGCTTATGTTCCTATTTCTCTGTGTTGTTGTTGAATTGTATAATTGCTATAACTTGTTTAATTAGGGCATATGATAAGGATTTATTTACCTCATTGGAAGGGATTTATGTGAAGTGTAATTCCACTATTTATGTTTGATGTCTTATGCATGATTGTATTAATTTGATTCTATTATCTTTCTACAATTGTTGCTAATAATACTCCATTGCATAATACACACCCTAATTAACAATATTTGATGTGGCACCATTTGGGCCCTCCTAGTCTCTTTCTACAATAATTTTTCAGCCTGTTAGGGTTTCATTGTGGCATGTGTATGCAGCCCTAGTTTCTCTAACCTTTCATGAGTTTCCCCTCTTGGACTTGCCCCTTGACTTCATTTGCCCTTGTTGGATGGCACTAGTCTCTTGGTCCTCCCATCACCATTTTATTCTATTATACTACAAATACAAAACCGTTTTGCTAAGATATCTCTTCACATCACCTTGTTCTTCATTGTCATGGTCTTAGTAATCCTATCCTAGCGAAGATCCCCTTTTGTTGTAGAAGAGACAACCTAAAGTGTATAGAGGGATTTATTCAGGTGATAGTGAGTAACCCCTCTAGGTCGCTCATAAACTAGCATTGTTCTTTCTACTTTAATTTCACTTGCTAGTTTGTCCTACTACATTTTGGCGTTGTTGTTAGTGATAAAATCCATTTCGTGGAATTTGTAGTCTTGCTACATCTATGACATTTGTGAGAGACTCTTATTGCACATTTTCCTTCTCACATGGCGAATCTTTGAAGGGGTGAAGCCCTTGTTTCTTTGCAAATTTGAAGACATTAATGGATGTAGAGGTGAACAAACTCATCAATTTGAAGGATTTTAATCTCAACTTGGTGCCTCCACATCTTTCATTTGGTATGAGGTATGATGATTGCACATTCTAAATATTTCATGCATGGGAATTTGATCCATTGGATTTTTCATATATTTAAGGATATCCACATCATTTTGATTTTCAAATATGGAAGAAACATGCGGACCAAATTTTTTTGGAAACCCTCTTGAAGTTTCAAAATTCTTGGCATCCTTCCTAGTGTTTCTTGTAAATTTCATTGTAATACATGAATATGTCAAGATGAAAATGTTCACACTTTCATTAGGAGGGGATAATGCAAAGGAATGGTTCTATGTTTCCAATCAAAGGTCAAAATTTTCTATTACACATTTTGTTTGGGCCTTTTTTTATCTAGATCGGTGTGATGGTGAAGTCCACTTTGTACATGAGGCACATGTCTTGATTGATCTTCATAGTAGGATGAATAATCAATGTGATGCTTTGAAGCTTGCTTCTTTCTATGATAAATGATTGATAAAGATAGTGGAAAGTGGTCATTGCAAAAGTACATCAAATAATGCTATCATGTGCATATATTTGATGAATTTTTTCATCTCATGTCCCTGTTGTGTTTGAACGTGAAGAAGATAAGGTTGAAAAAATTGTTGAGGATATTGTTTTAGCCTCCCATGAAGAAGATATTGCAGGTTTAAAGGAGGACATTGATCAAGAAGACATTGAAGATCTTGTTGCATCCCCTCAAGAAAATCAAAATGATAAAGACCTTTCCCATGATTCCATTGAACGCCAAGCACAAGAAGGAAGAGACGATGAAGGGAGCCCTCAAGCACATGAAGCAACTTGTGATTGCATTGAAAACCAAATAGATGAAGAGCATGTTGAAGAAAGCATCGAATCATTCGTTTATTTTTCTCACGATGATGACGGTTTGGTAAGCCTACATTCATCTCAAAAATACGAAGTAGATGATCTTATATCTTGTTAAAATTTTGAGGAGGAAAATATTTAAAACAAACCCTTGTTTGATGATATGATGATAAGTGTATATTTGTACCCGTTTCACGAAGATATAGATGTCATATTTCAGATTATTGATCATAGTAGGGAGACATGGAATCCATTGAAATGTTTTTGGATCCCATCTATGCCACTTATAGTGATGCATCTAGTAAGAAAATCACATATTTTGAGTCTTTGGAACAACCAAACATGGAAGAGTATTTTCAGCCATCAGACCCCATTTGTAATGTTGATTTTGGACATCATGTTGAGCACGTTTTTGTAGATTTGTTTCAATCATATCTAAATTTTAGGGTTGTTTTGTGGTAGAATGTTAAGAGTAATGTCCAACCATGTTTGAAGGGTTTTGATGTAGATTCTTCCAACCATATGGAGTATATTTTTGGTCCTAAAAAGACATAAATTGGAGGCATTTACTTGTGGAGTGCTCTTTCCTTTTCATCACATAGGTGGCACCTTGGTACTTGCTGTCACATGATTTAGCGATCTTAGGATTGCAAGGAATAATCGATCTCTAGACCAATGGAACCTTTGGACACTATTCCAATGTGTCAGGTAGACATGGTCTCCTCTCTTTAGGTTTCCTAAATCCACTAATTGTAGACTCATACTAACCACGAGAGGTGTCCCTAATTGAGCATTTATGGGTACTTTCCAGTAAACCATCTTTCCCACATTACTTACAAGATTGATTTGCCTAAGACATGGTGCCTTGAAAATTAGCAAAGAGGATGAATGTGGAACCTTGTGGGAACTAGGCTCTTTGATATTGATTATGGAAGTGAAATATAACCTCTCTAGTCTCTAGGATTCCTATTCTATTCCAAAGATTGTAAAAGATCAAGGAAATCTACCTAGGTAAATTGATAGTGCTACTTGCAAATGATTCTTAGGCTTAATATTATTCTTACTACCCAAATTTAAATGTTAAAAGGATGAAGGTACGAGGGGAGCAAGTTAAATGTGCCTAATTCTTGAAATGGTATTACCTTAAAGTTTGAAATGTTGAGTGAAAAAGTTTGGTAACACTTATATATTATTAGATCTGAGTTTTACAACCAATGCTTGCATAAAATACGAGTTTTATAGGAATGCATGTGTACTGGTTTGAGGTTAATGAGTCTCAACATTCAATGGTAGCTTGCTGGTTATGATATGTCCAATTTGTGAAAAGTGTAACAACAAGCCAAATATGCATAAAACAACCCAAAATTTGTTCCTAAATGCAAATGCATATCTAAATGACAACTAGTTCCTTCCCTAGGGGGTTCACTCTAAGTCTTTTCATTCTTTTTTTAATATTTTAGATGCAGATTTCTAATGTGCTATAAGCCTAAATGAAAACTATGCTATCAACCTGTAGATGCTTTATAGGAAAACTAAAACTAGAGAAGACTTTAAATTGGAATGAGGAAATATGAGTTGGGAGAAAAACTCGGAATAAAAGCCGGGATCTAGTTCCTTGCTTGCTTGGGTGATGGAGTCTGCTCACCCCTCTTACAATAGAGCCCTTGATGGATGATGATGAGCCTCCGGAGGTTTCCAAACTATCCAAGAGACCTCCACAACTGAGGTGTGCCCCTGACAATATTAGCTCTAACTTGCAAAAAAGAACAAATTTTATATCAAGAAGTCGAAATGATGGCGCAAGATCAAGCAAATCAATCCACTTAACAAGTTATATTTCATAAGTGGGAAAGAGAAAATAAAAATCTGTAGTGAAATATTCAAATTGATTTATTACAAGAGAAGTATTTCCCTAGCTAAATATCAAAAGTTTTAAACAATTTTATATTTAAACCCACAATGTAAACAACATAGATATCACCTCGGCTATGAAGAAATCAAACCATCATTTCATTGCACCATTCACAAGAACACACAAGATCGAATTGAATAGCTGGAAAAATCTCAGAGTTTCACTACACAAAAAATTCTCCCCTTACAAAAAAATCACCCTCTCTCTTATAAAATGAGAAGATGTGAGATACAAACCTAATCCATAAGGATTGAGGGCTGAGATTAAATTCCTCCCAAGCTAAATCAATGGCTGAGATTTATCATCACATTTTACATTTAAAAATTTGTTGGAAATTACTTTTTGCTAGAGGGGGGTGAACTGCCTCGTGAAGCCCATGTTACATAAGAAATTTACAAATGACCTGCTTAATTTTTGAGTTGGAGACTCATGTGTAACTCCATGCCACTCTACATGTTGATTTTGAAGTGAAACAAATGCCAAATTGCCGAGAAAATTATTAGGTGCGCCCCCTTTGGTGAAGAGTGTCCCCCTCTTGGAGATGACAAGCTGGAATGTGGTCAATACATGAAGTTGGTCAATAGGAAGTGGTCACTTTGTCATTATGTTACCATTTCATGAGGACCCAAGTGATTATTTTCCCCATTAGACTTCTCGTTGCCATGTATTTTTAACTTAGGAAAATTTTTAAATCAAACCTTAGGTTGTTTGATTAACTATTTCCCATTAATTTGACCTTCAAGAATTCCTGCTCAAAATTTATGGAAGTTTCCTTGGATGGGTTCCTTGATGCTTCAATGTTCCATACCCATCAAAACCATGCCATATACCAATCTAAAATGACCAATAATAGGCAACTCCAAATAATTAAAATTTGACTTAGGCTTTTTAAATCTTAACTTAGGAAAAATTCATAAATTAAAGCCTAATAATTCAAAATGACTGAAAATGACATTTGGAGGGGTCCAATCGGACTCCAAAGGATGAAGTATGATTAATAGTGATACATGAAGACAACATACTGTTGGATGGTCTTGTTGACCAAGCGAACCCGAGTTTGACCAAATAAAAAAATTGAAAAAGTAAACTTTGGCCAAATTTTGACAATGATGAAAGTACACAACCAAAGCCTAAATGAGGAGAAAATAAAATCTTCAATGATCAATATTGATAGTGCATTAGAGCAACAAATGCATACTTTACACAAGTGATATAGGTGAATCATCACATAACTTTATCATAGAAAAAATGCATAGAATAACATATAGCATGAAGTTAGTGTTTTATATTCATGCCACCATATAGATTACCATCAAGAATATTGCAAAGATAATTCTCCTCTTGGATGAAGCGGATGGTCAAAATCAAAAGGCTAGTCAAGTGAAAGATTGGTCAAGGATGACTTGATTGACTCAAGATAAAGGGGAGGAAAGGGGACTTTGTGACATTCATTAATTAGGCAAACACTAGTGAGGATGTTTTTCACAAATGGATGATGTGCTAGAGTAAGATAATCCTTTGACCTTGACAATCAGACTCAAGTCCCCAATATTCTTTGAATTTTGCTTTTAGGCTTCTTTTTGGACTTGTCTTCTTTTATTTCTTGGACTTCTTTTATTGTACTTTATTGTTTTTAGACCTCAACTTATTTATTTTTATTTAAGGATCATGCAAGTTTTAGACTTTTTTTCTTTCTTTCTTGATTTTCATTTTTCACTTGGTTTCCATTTTCTTTCTTCATGTAGGCACAAGGATTCATGGACTGAGAGTTGCTTCATGTGCCCTTTTTGAGGCACCAGAGGGGGGGGAATCCTTTCATGCTTCAAGACTAGGAATCATATCCATAACAAATGGCTAACCTTAACACGTAGCTAATCAACAAATCTTTACAAGAAGAAAATAATATGGGCCCGAAAGGAGTTAATCCTAGCACATAGCCAATCAACATGGCTTTACAAGAAGAAAAGCATAAGGCATCAGAGAACCAATTATCCTAGGTACATACCCAACCAACAGGTCTTTACAAGAAGAAAATCATAAGACTTCAGAGAACTTTATTGCACACATCGGAGCCGATACATCAAGCAATAACATGGATGCCTCATAATAAAGAGGTCGCATAGGGGAGATCTTGAGTCACTTTGTTAGGTATAAACCAATGGGTTTTAAAGATGCATGGGTGGCATGGAATGTATATTCCAAAAATATATATTTTATTTATTGAATTGATGATTTTTACAAGGAATACAATACAGCTTTATACAAATCAAGAGTCACCATTAAATGAGGTGACCTATCAAGCCGTTAATTAATAAATAACAACTACTAAACTATTTAGTTTAATTACAAGTCATCCCTCTCTAGAATACTTCATCCACTAAGTATTGGAAAGGATGGGTGGCGCGAACGAAAATATTCATTCTCCCATGTAGCTTCATCCTCTGGTAAGTTTCTCCACTTGATAAGGTATTCATTGACTGATCTGGAGCGAAGTGTTCTGATTTTAATTTCCAAAATGTATTCTAGTTCCAGCACTAATTTTACTTCATCATCTAACATAGGCAATTCAGTTTGTATGTGAGTGGCTAAGCCCAATTTCTTCTTTAGGCATGATACATGAAAGACGTCATGTATTTTTCCTTTATTTGGTATGTCTAGAGCATAGGCCACTTGTCCCACTCGCTTTCGAACCTGATATGGGCCATAGAAATTGGGTGCAAGTTTATGATTTTTGGATTTTTTTAGTGAAGTATGTTTGTACGGTTGAAGGCGAACAAACACCCAATCGCCCACCTCAAATTCTCGATCGGTCCTTTTTGAGTCTTCTTGTTGCTTCATGTGGTTTCTTGCTTGTTCGAAATGGTTCTTCAAAATGTGGATGACCTCATCAAATGTCGCTAGGTAATCTCTTGCTGCTGGAACTTTGAAATTGTTGATGACATATTCTTTTGTTGTAGGAGGTGGATACCCATATAAGGCTTCAAAATGTGACATTTTTGTTGATGTATGATATGTACTATTGTACCACCATTATGCAAGGTGTAGCCATTGTACCCATTGAGTTTGTCGATCGTTCACAAAATTCCTCAGGTATCCTTCAAGGAATTTGGTTACTACTTCCGTTTGTCCATCTGTCTGGGGGTGGTACGAGGTACTCATAGTTAATGAAGTGCCAACTTGGTGAAACAATTCTTTCCAGAATTTGTTGGTAAATTTGGGGTCCCTGTCACTAACAATAACCTTAGGAAACCCATGGAGATTAAATATATTCTTTACATAACTATCTGCGACTTGGCTTGCTTTTGCTTTGGATGAAATACTAATGAAATGAGCATATTTTGTTAATCTGTCAAAGACTACAAATACACTATCTTTTCCTTCTGATGTAGGAAGGACAGTCATAAAATCCATGGACACCTCAGACCATTTTTGGGTTGGAATATGAAGGGGTTGTAGGAGACTTGGAGGGGCCACCGTTTCGAACTTCTGCCTTTGGAAAGTATCACATTCGGCCACATATTTCTAGATATCAGTCTTCATTCCCTTCCAAAAGAAGGATTGGTAGGTATTGTGGTATGTTTTAAATAAACTAACATGCCCTGTTGTTGGGGAGTCATGGTTCTCTTTTAAGACTTGAGTTTTGAATTTTGATGAACTGGGTAAATATATTCTTTGTTTGTAACTTTGTACCATAGTATGTCTTTTTCCCATGAATATTTGGAGTTTGTTACTTTGTTTTTTTCAACCTATTCAATTAGCTTCCTTGTCTCTGGGTCTTTCACATGCTCCCCTTGGACTTCTGAAATCCATTCAGGAACAACTATGGATATGGCACATAGTGAGGCATCACTCTCATGTTTTCTTGATAAGCTGTCTGCAACCCTATTCTCCTTACCCTTTTTATACAAAATGTCAAAATCAAAGACTTGGATGTTGCTTACCCATTTATGTTGTTCGAGAGAGAGATCTTTTTGAGTTAGAAAATACTTCAAGCTGTTGTGGTCTGTTTGAACAACAAATTTTTCCCCGAACAAATATTGCTTCCATTTAACAAGGGCATGCATTATTTCCAACATTTTCTTATCGTATGTGGATTTTGTTTGCTCACTTGGTTTTAACTTCCGCCTTTCAAAAGAAATGGGATGTTTATCTTGCATGAGAACAACTCCTAAGCCTGTCCCTGAAGCGTCACATTCAAGGATGAATGTCTTTGTAAAATCAGGAGTTGTTAACACTGGCGTGGATTTCATTAGGGTTTTCAATTTTTCAAAACAAGTTTTTGCATCCTTATCCCATCTGAAAGCATCCCTTTTTAATAGTGATGTTAGGGGTGCTACAATTTGGGCGTAGTTGTGAACAAATATTCTATAATAACCTATTAGACCCAGAAATCCTCTTGACGATGTAATTGACTTGGGGGATGACCACTTTATGATCCCCATAATTTTTTTGGGGTCGACCTTAATGCCATCGGCTGAAAAAATGTGCCCCAAAAATTCTATCTCTTTTTTCCCGAAACTACATTTTGATTTGTTAGCATAAAATTTGTTTTCTTCTAGAAGCTTCAATATTGTTTCTACATGCTTGAGGTGCGAGTTCCAATTTTTACTATAAATAAGGATATCATCAAAAAACACTAGCACGAAATTCCTTAGGTAAGGGTGAAACAAGTCATTCATTACTGCTTGAAATGTTGTCGGAGCGTTGGATAATCCAAACGGCATCACTCAAAATTCGTATAAACCTTCGTGGGTGCAGAAAGCTGTTTTGGGGACATCTTCTTCTCGAATACAGATTTGGTAATATCTTGATTTTAAGTCTAGTTTAGAAAAATATTTTGCACCATGTAGCTCTTCGAGCAGTTCGTCAACAAAGGGAATGGGCAATTTATCTTTTATGGTGACTTTTTTTAATGCTCGATAATCAATGCAAACTCCCGATCCATCTTTTTTCCTAACAAGTATGACTAGTGCAGAGAAAGGAATCTTACTACGTGTGATTATTCCAGCGTCTAATAGTTCATGCACCAAACATTCGATCTTTGATTTGTTCCTGTGAGATTGACCATACGGATTTTTTCTAATTGGAGCTGATCCTGGCATCAACTCGATGATGTGATCCCTAGAACGTGGGGGAGGGAGATCATGAGGAGGATTTTGGAAGATGTCACTATGTTCCCCCAGGAGTTGTTCTAATTTATGTGGATTGGTAATTTGTCTTTCGTCAGCTGTTCTTTCCATAGCATAGCAGTGTAAGAAGAAGGCTTGAGCTCCATTTTTTATCATCTTTTCCATTTTATTGGATGATTCAATTTGGGTAGGGGGGAAGTTAATACTGTAAAGCTTATATTTCCTCCCATTTTTATAGAACTTTATAAATTGTTCTCGTAAGTTTAATCCGACTGTCCCCAACGTTTCCAACCATTGTGCACCTAAAACAATGTCAACCCCTTTGATTTCCATAGCATACATTGGCGATCTTAGCTTGTAGTCCTTTATAGCTAGTTCTACTTTATGGCATTTACCGTCGCATGGTGTGGTCTTGTTTCCTGGTATCGATACTTGGAAGCTGGCGGTAGGGTAGATGAATATGTTTAACTGTTTTGCTACCCTAGAGTCTATGAAGTTGTGTGTACTCCCACTATCAATCAACACCATCACTTTAGTATTTTTTATATGGCCAAACAATTTGAGGGTTTTGGGTTGAGAGATACCTGTCATTGCAGCCACTGAGAGTGTTGGTGTGATGTTAGCCTCGTCTTTCCCAGTCTCATCGCTATCTGACTCTGTGTCGGAGGAAGGTGCGTCGTTTGATTCTTCATCATTATTATTACCTGCATTACTTTTTTCGCACAAGAATAGATCCTTATTTTTGCACTTATGTCCTGGATGCCAATTAGTGGCATTACACCTATGGCGTGGATTGTCGTCCTTTTTCCCATTTTCTCTTAGGTGGGGTGGTATATAAACCGACAAACGTTTTGTTTTTTGCTTTTCTTCAATTAATTTTTCTTTTTGACAGGCTTGTTCCACGTCTTTGATGTCTAATAATTTTATCTCACTTTGGATACTCTGTTTTATCCCCCCAATGGCAATTTGCAGGAGTCGTTCTTCAGTTATATCTTGGACACGAGTGGCTAGGACTAATAGATTGCTAAAATATTCATCCACAGTTCCTTCTTGTTGTAAACGAGTCAGCTTGTTGTAGATTTTGGCTTCTTCCATGTCCTGAAACCATTTAAATAAATTTTTCTTAAAGGTGTTCCAGTCTCTAACTAGTCTTCCTCCCGTCATTGTTGAGTCCCACCATAAGAACCAGTCACAAGCGGTTTTATCCATGTACATTGCTGCAACCTTCAATTTGTCGTCGTCACCATAGATATTGTACATTTCAAAATATTTTTCGATTTTGCCGATCCATTGAATCCCGTCTCGATTATTTTCGCCATCGAACCTTGGTAAATCAATCTTGATCTTGTGAACGACATTGTGGGTTGGGACTGTATGTGAGTTATTGCCTCCTTTAACTTGGTCTCTTAGTGAAAGAATTTTGAGCTTTAGGTCGTGAATGTCCTCATCTTTTTGCTCAAGCTTTGCTAGTATCTTTTGAAATGGATCATCTTCCGCCTTTATGGATGCATCTTTGTTCTCCGGGGGGTTTCTCTACTTATTTCTTGGATTCATGTTGCTAATTTTGGATTGGAGAGAATTTAACTATTAAAATGTTAATTGCAATAATAATAATTTATTACTCATAATAATAATAAATTTATTACAAAATTTTAGTAGTTTTTTTTTAAAAGGAATATAGGAGGCAGGGAGGAGCGCAGGGTGAGTAACGCGCAACGAGCAGGGTGGTGGGCACGACGTGGAAGGGATCAGCGAGCAAGTGAAGGAGGAGCTCGATGGACGGGATGGTGGTTGGAATGTGCAGCGTGTGGTGGAGGAGTTCGATGGACGGAAAGGAGCTCGTGATGAAGAGTGAGTGGGGAGGATTGGCGTGCAGGTATAGAAAGGCAACAGATGGGAAGCGTTGGATGAGTGGGAGATTGGAGGGGAGAGGAGAAATGCAGGTGTGAGGTGGTTGTGTGGAGAATGAATACTGCTGAGATGGAGATCATTGTGCTCTGATACCAACATGGAATGTATATTCCAAAAAGATATATTTTATTTATTGAATTGATGATTTTTACAAGGAATACAATGTGGCTTTATACAAATCAAGAGTCACCATTAAATGAGGTGATCTATCAAGCCGTTAATTAATAAATAACAACTACTAAACTATTTAGTTTTATTACATGGCATGATATGGAAAATGGTAAGGTCAATGGTGGATCCAAAAGAAGGTTGTGATCCATGCAATAATCAATAGATGTACTAAATAATGGTATGTGCATAAAACAATAGCTACTTCTATACAATAAGATATGCAATATTCTTACTCACCATGCTTATCAGAAATCAAACAAGCTTAAGTATCTCACAACATCTAATACATCTACCAATACAGGCCATACAATCCATAACAAACACCCTATAGGAATACATCTGGTACAATAATAATAATAACAAGGAACCATCTCAAGGAAACATCATGGCAACTACATAATATCTCAACAATCAGTTAGTAACACCGCTTTGTCAATCTTCCTTACTAATGCAAAAATGATCTCAGCCTACTCTGCTCAACAAAAGTAAAGGGTATAGCATCCCATACACATGGTGGTATAATAGTATTATTAACTATCTTGGTTATCACTATTGGTTGAGCGCTCTCCTTGTTTCTCTATACTATGGAACATGTGGAGGCATGCTATGGGAATATAGGAGGGGTTGTCCTCTTTTTCATGGCATTGGATAGATTTTTGGACACTTTGCTATTGGTTTTGATGTTCTATGCTTTGATAGATTAGATCCTTGTTACATCATATCTATCTTCCACACATTGATTGATGAAATAACATTGGAGATTGAGTTGGTTAGTATGTGGAAATTCATTGCACATGTGTTGCGGTCATTCCCTACTTTGATGAGCTATTACACATGGGTCTATTTGTTGGTTAAAGGATTGACCTCTTGATGTATGGATCTAACCACTTCCACACTTGTTGGATGACTTGTTCTACACTCACATGTACCATCATTTGTTGGTTTTCCTTGATGAGTGTTCTCTTGAGGAGCCAACTATATGGTTGTTGGAGCTTCTTTTACTTTACTTTCACACATACTTATGCCTTTGATGGATGTTTTTAGTTGAAGAGTCTTGTTGCACAACTTCCTATGCTTATTTGTTGGAGCGTTATGTTACCTCCCAAATTAGCATGCATGATTAAAGTCATGAAGAAGCAATAAAGTTGAGGGGAACCAAGAAGAAAGGCTATTGTCAACACATCAATCTGCTCTTCTTTTTTGGTTGGCTCCTCTCCAACCCAAGGGGATCCTTCCTAAACTAGGATTACTAGAGAAATAGGAAATGAGTGCAAGGTGAAATGAGTGTTGGGAGGATAAAAGGGATCAATCCAAGGATAAGTGTCGATCCAATCAAGGGGAAAATGGAGTCAAGGGATCACCAACTAAGAGGGCCTTCCTTAATAGGCCACTAGGAGGGAATAATTATAGCCACTAACCCAAACCCCACTCGATGGAATTGAAGGCGAACTAGAGTTTACAAGGTAAGGGATTGAATAATGTATCCACTTCCTTTCTATCTCTTGAGGTGAACCTTATAAATAAGGGTTTATGGTTGAACAGTCTAAATGAAGGTAAATATACAACATATAAATCCTATACACATAAATATGCAAGAAATGATGAATTAGAGATTAACTTAGGACATCTTTCTCCAATGAGGTGGTAACACATTTCCCAATGTCCCGAACAAGAACCATAGAAAAGACAAAGTAAAAGCACCCATTAAACTTACAACCATGATGCTCCAAGCAAGATAAGTGTGTTGCACATAAGGGAGAAGAGAATCCTTACAATAAACTTGGCTACAAGACAACATATATTGATTAATCTCAAGAGAGAGGGAACTCCAAAAGGTCAACCATGTTTTACAATGAGTAGGCCTTATTATCATATATCTACAATGAAGCAAGAGGGGCACTAGCCATGTGTTGGAGTCATGCAAGAGAGAAGGAACCACATGAGGGAGAGAAGAGACAAGTGTGCTAGCTCATGTATGAGTGTTGGGATCCACGTGTGTGAACTAGAGAGAGATAGAGGTGTGCCTAACTTAGAAGAGGTCACATGTGGGGGGAAACTTGCCTAAATCAAGGGATTTTGTCCCAGAGAAGGTGAACCCACCATATATTGAGGAATCTCCAGCAAGGATCCACATATCAAAAAATTTGTATCCTAGACTGCAGGGATTATGTCTTCAAAGTGGTGTGCCCACCACAGAATGAGGGATTCGAGATATGCTTCCACAAGTTAAGGATCTTGTCTCCATGAATCAAGGGATATTTTCCTAGAGAAGTGAGCCTTACATAGATTGAGGGGATTTAGGTGTCTAAGTGGAGTGCAGACACCATTTTTTAATGAGGGGGTTGTTCCACATAATTAATGTAACCCATCAGTCTATACTATACAAAAGGTACATCATGATAATCAACCCGGGAGACTTTAATCCATGTGCAACTGATTATATTGTGTCAAGATATGGAATCTTAATGAAATCATCACAGTCATTTGTTGGATTACCCTCCTACAATATGTAGGGTAAGAAATGACTCCAACTACGGGACATGTGCTCATCTCGGCAGTGCATGATAACTCTAGAATCTCAACATGTACATGATAACAATGACCATCCCAAAATACCAAAACAAAAAACCATGTGGTGGGATGGATGACCTTAAGATCCCTAAACACCACATCACATCCAATAGTTCATCAAGTTTGGATTTATAACAAAAGAATCCATCAATACAACAATCAAATTAATACTTATGAAATAGCTTATTCATCTCCTACTTACCTACTCTAGCATATGAAACATAAGCATTTAAAGTAAAATCCTAAATTCAATGTAGCCACCTCAACATATCATCAATACCAAAGCCTCTTCCATTGTGCTTGGTCATGGGCCAAAATAAGGCAACATCAATCATCATATGCAGACATGTTGCAATATCCATCATGAGATCAAGAGAATGTACAATATCATCAAACATTTTCCAAGCATGGCATGTATTCTTACAAGCCTCTTCTCTCCAACATTGGATAGAGATTGTATAATCATCATCAACATGAGGTTGACAACCTGCAAAATATCTGATAGTATCTTTAAGAGAAGAAGCTTTAGGCTCCTCCATCATCACAATATCTTCAGCTAGACATGAAGAAAAAATTATGAACATCGAAATGGAATTTTGCCCCAATTTACATTACTAGAAACACTGATTTGTTTATCTTGTTGTACAATAACATTTCTAGAATGGAAAAACAATTTTCAATGTGTAAAACTAGATGAAATTTCCATAATTTGAGAGAAGAGGGTTGGAAAAAGCCTGTAATAAACCTATGTTGTATTGTCTCATTTCCAACCCCCAAAATACCATCACATACATCCAAAACTATAGGGCTTCTTGGATGGAAAATTTTTGCAATAACACTAGAACCAAACTGCCCCAAATCATGAGAGAAATCTGCACAAGAAGGTGACGGAAATTGTTGAAAGTGACCATCCAAAGGCTGCTCCAAAAGTGACCCAGAAGTAAAGGTACAAGGCTGCTCCAATACATCATCATGAGTGCACAAACATTGTTGAAAATGATCATGGAAAATCTCTTCATACATAGGAAAACCCTCATCACCATGAGGATAACAAAATGAACATCAAGGTATTCAACATGCAGTTCAATGGGAACATGAGGAGGATTTTCAACAAAATATTCAAAAGAGGCGAATTGATCTTCTTCATAGACTTCATGGAATTCTTCATTTTCTTTTTTAAGGACATCCTCATTGGTTTCTTCTTTTGAATCAACATGTGCTCTATTGGGAAGGAGGGAAATAACATCTTTAATAACCTTTTCAATTGTGCCATATTCTTCATCCAATAGGAAAAGAATGCAATGTGAAATGAAGAGTAACTCCAGTAAAGCGTGTTCCCCCACAGCGGGTGTTAAGCACGTGCCAAGCGAGAGAACTAGCGGAAATACATGAGGCAGGATGCATGCCCGCCCGTGCCAACCAAGAATCCCCTGAATCCATCATAAGACGGGCATGGATTACTGCCAGCATGCAAAGTACTGTTGATTAACGCTCCTGCGTGTGACCTTGTCTTGTCCCTGCGAATTGGTCTTGTCCTGAGTAATGGCCATTACTCCCATGAAGAAATCAGAGTGGTTTGGTACTCCTGCATTCATGATAAGGAATGGGAGAGTGAGGATGAAGGTTCATACATCCCCGGAGGAAAGGAGTTATCACAAAGGTTTGGACAGATCCGGGAATACTTCCTTGTGAATCTCCCTCCTCTGCACTGGTTTTTATTGTTATAGTCGGTTACCCGTTGATCTCGCATCCACTGCAAAAATGTCACCCGCTAAGAGAAGTTACATCTGGTGCAAGTCCAAACCAATAGGTCCTTCGCTTGTGCGGTTCATGCACGGCATAGTGGGGAAATCCCATCAGTATAAGGAAGAAATTCCTAAGCATGCTCTGGAGGAAATCTAGGAAGCTGAGGAGGACGCGCAAGTGGCTCGAGGATGTCTCTCAAACACAGATATTAGGAACGAATTCGAGGTTCTGGTGTCGGACCCAGGGAACACCAGGGGTCGCACCACTCTTTACCAAAAGACCCTGGATTATCATTGGATGCAGAAATTGGTTCTAGGCAGAACCCTGGTGGACAAAGGAGAAGCTTAGGAGAAAATTCTCCTGCAGCAGGACGAGATGGTCGGTTTTCTCAAGCAGATCATCCACAATCAGTAGCAAATCGCCCTCTGTCTCGGCATATAACTTGCCAAGGAGCCAGGTTTTCAATACGGCCAGGACGGTCTAAACCCTTAGCTCGGTTTTTCATGTTTTTCCTCTTCCTTTGTTTTTGGGTTTCAGTATGTCGCTACAGTCACTCCAGTTGTTTTTAGTCCTATGGAAAACTATCTTTGTAGACTAGTTCGTAATCCTCAAACTTTCTAGTATAGTCTTGTTTCCTTTTAGGGAAGACTGCTTAATTTTTTATTTTCGGTCTGTTTTCCCAGTCTTGGGAGGGCCCTGCACTGTGTATCTTTTTTTGATGGCAATATAAGGTTCTACCCTAACTTACATAATAATAAAAACTCTAGCAAAGCGTGTTTAGGGAATCCCACTTGAGTTGTAGAAGAGCCAACCAAAAATGCAAAAGGGGATTGGTGTGTTGACATTGGCCTTTTCCTTTTGGTTCCCCTCGGCTAGCTTACTCTTTGGGGCTGTATTCGCACTTTCTAGTTAGGGAGTGTTGACTCATTTTCCGTCACCTTCCTTCAAAGCCCACAAATGATTGCAAGGCATATTTATGATATATAAATATAATATCACTAAATAGGTGGGACCCTTGAAAAGAATTATGTTTCAAATTACATGGTAGATTTGAGCTACAGGTCATATGCACAAAGCTCTCATTGATTGGTTATGATTAGTTTTTGTTTCAGTAATTGGTCCAATGGCAAGGTTTTCATTAAAATATTAAACTCAATGGTTCATCATTCAATTATGTGATTCGTTGACAAATATTCATACTATGTTTATACCATCTTCGGCACATGATAGGAATGTAACCTACATTGACCTACTTCTTCCCTTATATATTTATATAGCCCCTCTGTTTGCTTTTTTAAAGTATATGATTGGTTTAAGGGGAGATGATGTAAGTGTTGTGTTGATACCACCAAGGTATTATGCTTTACCTATTCACATACATGAATATAATTGGTATGACAATTAATCCTTGTTATTCGATTTTCCACATGGTATATGAATTATATAAATGGAGGAATTGGTCATTCATAAGTTCAAAAGTGGTGATACTATTGTTGGTTTAATAAATGATACCATTGATTTCGAGGTTGTGATGGAAAGGTATATGTATTTAATACTGCCATCTATTTTGTAAACGTGTTCAAGCTTACCAATGGCTCATCCCATGAAGGCTCAATATGTGGAAGATTTGAATTGATATGAATAATCATAGCTTAAATGATGATCATCAGTCCCAGTTTATGATGTAAACGTTTTTGTTTTTTCGAACCAACCAATGTGGACGCTAACTCCACGGGAAACTTGTGATTCTATTGGTTGATGGTTGTTATGGTTAAAAAGATGGCGAGCATAAAAATCACGACTGGCGATAGTTAATGCACCAGTACGTAGCATTAAGCATTGCATTTCTTGGCCTTTTCGACGTGAAAGATCATTCATTCACCATGTATTTAGAGATATTACCATTGTAACACCGCTGGACGAATTTTTTGGGCAGTAACTACTTTCATAGGCAAACAATCTAGTATAATTGCATATGGAAAAGTATGGGCTCCTTCAGTAAGAAATCTGATCAAACTTTGAACGTGTAACGTTGTTTATACATGGCTCAGTTTAACTATTGTGTGCATGTGTGTCTTTTCCCTTCCCCTGTTCCCCAAAGAAATGTTTTATGGTCGTCTGAGGTATTACAAAAATGATTCATAGCATCTTTGTGTTGGAACGATGTTTTAAAGGTTGATAATATTATTCTAGATGCATGACAAAGTAACTACTTGTTTTTCTTTGTTTTAAACCAATGAAGGGATGGATGTATGGTTGGTAGAGTTCAAGCAATGTCTAACCTTCTTTGAATAGATTACTACCGTGCATTATTCTCAAATTGTGCTTAAAAATCAATATTTTGAAAAAAAAAAGAAAATAGTAAAATGCTATTCGTGTCTTGTGATACGACTTGGTTAAACATTTCTGGTTTGAATATTTTAGCTTACTTTAGTCAATAATTTCCCAGGAGAAATAGGTTGGTACAATGAAGTAGTTTTATTTTTCATTCGTCACCAACATCACTAGCGATTGTTTGAATCAAGTTATGAATGAGCAGAGATTTGGACTATATATATAAATACAGTAAAGACTAGGGTTTTCTAGATACGTTGAGAGTGTAGCTTTGAAGGCTTGACTTATGTTATTATTGTTTTACCGACCCGACTGCTAAGATATGAAATGAAGGCTCACTTTAAACAAACATAATGTTTAAACCCTAGCTTGACGGTCTTCGTTAAAAGATAAATTTTAGTTGTTTTCAAATCATGTTTTGGTTGAGAGTCTGAGACAAATAAATCCGACTGCAATTTGAAGTCTCGACCTTTTCCAAGAAATGACAAGATTTTCAGCTCGAGTATGTTCTTAGCCTAGGGTTTTTAGATAAATATAATGTCGACTTTGGTGAAAATTCTGTGCGGGGTCATTTGATAAGGAAAAATAATAAGATTTGAATGGGATCGTACTTGAATCATGAAACACAAGTAATAATGATGAATGTGCCAACCCTGTTATGCCCTTTACAGTATGCATACAAGGATGAAGAGTAAAACGACTATGATCCCGTAACTCTATTCGTGTTGAGCTTCAGTTATCATAGAGACTATGAGAATTCCCCTCTGCAAATGATCTTTGACTGATAATTTTAGAGTTTAAAAGATAAGAACAATAAATTGAAAATTGAAAAGAGTACGTACGGTATTATGGTTAGAAAAGAGTCAAAATTATTTTCTTTGAACTGGATTCTGAAGCTCCCTTTCAGTCATGATAAAAATAACAAATAATTACTCTCTTTCAAACAAATCAATTGTGTTAATACCTTGAGGTGATAGATTAAGATGGGAATGAATTTCAAACTATCAAATCAATTGTGTTAATACCTTGAGGTGATAGATTAAGATGGGAATGAATTTCAAACAATAAAAGGATCATGTTTTAAGGAAAGTTGTGTTCAAAAGCATTGATTGAATTCATGGTGGCTTCAATTTTAAAGATCTGGTTGTTTTGCTGCTCATTTGATATAAGTACACTCAGATTGATGAAGTTTGCAAAAATGAATGTTGATACTATGAAGAATAATAGAAGCTATCATTTTGTAGTCTATTTCTTCTTGTATGAAGACCTTCAATATTTGAGCAAGACTGTTGTGTTGTTTGGATATCATGTTGGGTAGTCGATGTCATGTTTAAAATGGAATTTGAACAAGTATCGTTTACTTCTATTCATTTTGCAGTACCTTTCCATTAGTTTATTTTTGTTCCAGTTTACATTTCCCACAATTTATGCTTTTCCCCTTGTTAAAAAAGAAGCACCATAAGAATTCAATGTTGTGAAGTGAACTTTCTCCCCTCCCCTTTCCCTATCTATTTTTTGTATGCATGTATGACTATTAAATGGAGCCATTTATAGACTGCTTTAGATTGCAAGTTAATTTGATAAGGTCTATTACTATTCTTGCTCGTAATAATAATTTTTCCTTTGACCATTAGATGAGCTTTTTCAGTAGGAGTGGAGGAAGAAACAATAAGGGTAATAGAGGTAATTGGAATATAGTGCATCCAGCAGATTGGAAAAGAAATGGAGGTAGAAATAAGAGGCTCGGATTTTATATCCACTTTGATGCTGACTCAAATGAATTTTATTAGATCTTACAAACAGGTTTCCTCAATTTTGGTGGCCAAGTTCAACAACCTCTTGTTCAACCCATAATTAGTCCACCCCCTATTCATTCCCATCCCAGTATCATTGGGATCCCAGTTCCTCCACATGTCTCAATGCAACCTGAACCAAATGATGGATGTAATCATGTCATTCCAGATCATCCTTCTGGAATTAGGGGATGTCCAACTAATTCATTACCCCTACCACATCCCCCTCTTTTATATCAACATCCTGATCATCGAATTCCATCAAATATTTCCCGTGCTCAAGCTTCACCAGATAATTAAGTGTCAAAAGCTACTCCAAGCCCTTCATTGGATACCAAATGTAAAAGGCCTGCAAAAACAGTCCTTTAATTCCATTAATTCCCACCATGTTCAGTCCTTAAAAAAGGACACCCCTGCAGATATTGAATCATCCAACCAAGGAATGTATTCAACTAAGCAAGGTGGGCAGTATTCAAAGGAATCCAAATGAGCAGAACAAGAAGGATGGCCTAGTCCTTAACATTCAACTTATTTTACTTGATGGATATATATGGTTTATTTTGAGTTTCACGCACATTTCATTTGGATAGTGATATGATTTTGGACAAATATTTTGGCTTTTGGACATATTTGTGAAAATATGGATATTTGAAGGCATACAACACTTACAACATATTTTGGACCTAAGCTATGCATGATTTTGTTTGAATGTGTTATGAGATGATTACTACATTTCTCACTACTTATTTTATATGCTTGGAGATACAAGGGATAAAGGAGATGATGTAAAAATCACAAGGGGTCCCACCTATTTAGTGTTATTTTAAATATTATTATTATAAATTTATTTATTTCTATCTTGCCTAAATTAATAATTACCTCTTAACTAAAAGGTAGTTTTAAAATACCTCAAATTCCCTATCAATGGATAAAAAGGAGGTACAAGGAGTTCTCGGGCAAGAGAGAAAGGGAGAGAAAACATTATGATAAAGGTAGCTCTTGATTCATCTTGAGATTTTCAATCTTTCATTTATCTCTAAGTTCTAATATAAGGCTGAAGATGATCTTGTTGGCAGCAAAAGAGCACTGAAGCTGGCCTAAGAGGAACTTGCACAAAATCATTATTCATGTTTGAAGGTTGAATCACATCTAATAGTTTGTTCATTTCTTTTAGAATTTGAATTAATTTTCAGGTAGTAAAAAGGATTTATTTTGCAGAATCAAGAAGTGGCATCCCAAATTTCTATCTAATCCAGTAGTTGTCTGTCATATTTTCTTCTTGGAAACCATAATTCTTTGTATCAAGAATTAATGCCATCCTAAAGTTCTAAGTGTTCATTTGGTCCTCATTTTCGCAGAAGTGTGAAAAGAAACTCTTCATATTTGTAACTCAAAGATACCATCAATAAAAATTTCTGGTTTTTTCCTTAACTTGAGTCTTGAATGATTGATTCTTGTTTTTCTTTCATGTTTATATGGTTTAATGTTTGATTTAATCTCTTTGATGCTTTAAACCCATTTAAATTATTCTATATGTTTAATTTTTCAAGTTTGTTTATTTTATTAAATTTCATAAATGAGCATCATGTACAAGTGATCAATACTTGCAATATTATTGTAGTTTATGTAAGTAGGCTTTAAAATCAGGGTCATAATCCCGTCTATTTTACACCAACCATGTAAAATTCGAAATTATTGGTTTAGGAAATCCATTCCTTGCATCAACAACGAGGTAACATGTTCCACCTTTGGGGTTGAATTATATTGGAGTGTTCACTTTGGAGGATGGTTCATGGTCATATTCCCTCTTTTGAGGAGGGCGTTCACCTTTAAGGTGTTATATTCTTCATACCATTTGTTGGAGGAACATTCCACTTTTGGAGGATGTTTTCACTTTTTGTATGTCATATTGGGGGAAGCATTCGCCTATTGAGACTTATTCATTGGATCATTCCGCTTTGGCGATGCCATGATGATGTTCAACCCCCATTTAGAGCTAGCATCAACCCGTTGGACGGTTTTTTCACCCTCTTCTATGATTATTTTATGGAGATTTCACTTGGGAGAATATCATAGCACTTTTATGTGGGGCCATCCACTTTGGATCTCTTTTACATGGTTTTTGAGGAGGTTGTTGGTCATTAAATGAGATCTAGGGGACAACCATAGATATAGGGTTTAGCTATTTCCGATTTGACTAATTTCTTGGAGCGCTACCCCATGAACAACCTTTGGAGGCTACGTTTTGGATTTCTACTTGGCATTGTTTCTTATTTGATGGAGGTGCCCTCCTTCTTGGGCCCTTTCCTTTATTGGAGACTTGTACCTGTGGATTTGACCACCATATGTCATGGATGTTGTTAGATTTTGTTGGAGTATTTCATTTGTTTGCTCCACCTGTTATAGATCGAATCAAAACTTCTCCGTTTGTGACGACAGTTCAAAGAACGACACTCAAAAGTGTCACCATTCGCTCACAAAAATGACATTTATTGATGGCAGATCCTATGATTTGACCCTTATTGATGGCACTAATCATAGAAAATGAAATCTCAACATCATTCCAGTCAATTATGAGAGTTGAAGATAGATACACTTAAGTTATTCTAGTTGACATTCCACTTTTTTAGATTACCAAATAAATTTTAATAGTAATATATAGTGAATCTTTAAAATATAAAAATTGTAAATATATTTAAGTATATAGTCAACTTTACCATACCATATCCATATTATGTAGAATATTCGTCGAATTTTCAATTCCAATTGAATTTCCGTACACGAATTCCCAATATGGATGAATCTTTCTATTATGGCAGAAACCAGATGAAATTTCTACTCTTGGATGGAACTTCCAAACTACCTTCCACCACCAGAACCCGTCTCTTTGTATATGTTTGACAATGATAGTTGCATAGCCAACTTTTGGGTTAAAAACACCTGTTGGTGTTTTTGACCAAATCAAAGAATTTTTTTCTTCTTATAGTCGATTTCAACTACTCAATAAATTTACCCTAGACCCATGCTTCATCCCCTCTCAAACCCAATTAATTTGTATTGATCCATCCTTGTGACCAAATAGTGGTAGAGCCAAGATCCCTAATATGTGTGATATTGAAGAATCCCCTATGCCTTAAGATATGAATCAAGTTAGTTGTAAGATGATGATCCAATCCATTCCCAACCCAAGGATCCTTCTCGAGTTTGACTCTAGACCGATCTCCTACTTTCCAAACAAGTCCATCACCTATCAAAGGGAATGATATCATGGAAGCTTTCCATATCATTGATACATTGTGGATCAATTTTTTAGGCTTGAAAATCCAATCCTCAACAAAGGTTGGGCCAATATATTCTTGGTACACAACCTTATACCATAAACCTTTACCCTGTATCGAATTTCAAATAATTTTAGCCAAGCCTTTGAAAAATGAAAAATATTTTTTAAGCCCCAATTGTCCAAACATTTTTGGACTGTTAAGGGCTGGTGCAAGGTAATGATACCCTATTATGACACGTCAGTTGCAATGACATTCTGGAAAAACAGAAATATTATCATTAAAATCAATTATTAGAGGTACCTACAAAACTTTTTCTGATTAGGTGTAAAAAGATGAAACGTAGAAAAATGGATGACCTTCCGGAATATATAATTTTTATTTATGGAAAAGTGGTATAACCACCCCAAAATGTCATTATTCGAATATTGGTATGTTATTTTTTTTCTAAAACATAATGCACATGTTTTTTTTGACCCACCTGTTTGCTATGTAAATTTTCAATTTACGAGAAAAAAAAATATGTAGAGGCGTAGGCAACAGAAAAATCTTATGCTGGGTTATTTTTCCAAAATTTTAAAATCCAATTTTATATTTTTTTTAAATTACCGAAGTCAGTGAAGCCCTAAAACGACATGGTCAAGGTTTGAGCCACCATATCATGGTCTAAAAATAATCAAAACACTTTTTTTTTTTAGGTTGTAGGTATTTTTGTGCTCTTGTTCGGGTTCTCTTCCGTTTTCGAAATAGGTAAGCCAATCAAAAGTTATAGGCCAAATAAACAACCTATGTTTTTTACAAATTTGACATGAGTCTAGTTAAAAATGAATTAAAAATAGAAAACAACAACAGATCTATTCAAAAATTATATATTTAGAATCTGCACACAGAGCTCGACAAGCATGTGCAATTTCATCAACAGTGCACTCGTGGAGCTTACGTGGAACTAGTTGTGAAAAACTGAAAGTTACAGCATTTCATGTTTTCTGCTATAAATCAGGGATAAATCAGACCGAGCCTAAAGGTGCAATCCGAAGCTAATTCCAAGCCTGCAAGGGCGCCAAAATCAATTTGAATTCAAACAAGTGCGCACGCAACTACACGCGCGCGCAACTACACGCACGCGCAAACACGCGCACGTGTTAAAAACAGCGCACACGCGTCCTTGCGCGTACGCGCTATTGTATGCCTTTGTATGGTTTATTTAATTTCCTTTCTCAAGGGAATACATGAAGTTGATGAAGATGTGATGATGAAGAAGATGATGATGATGGAGATGTTGATGAGGAAGGGGGAGATGACAATGATGTTGAAGATGTTGATGATGATGTTGATGATGATGAGATTATCAGGTGATGGTGATGATGATGATGATGACAATGGTGATGAAGATGACGATGAGGATGATGGTGATGATGATGAGATGATGGTGATGGCGATGATGATGATGGAAATGGTGATGAAGATGACGATGAGGATGATGGTGATGATGATGACGATGAGGATGATGGTGATGATGATGATGATGATGATGGTGATGAGGATGATGGTGACGAAGATGATGATGATGATGGTGATGAAGATGATTATGATCATGATGAATATGGTGATCATCATCATCATCATCATCATCATCACCATCACCATCACCATCACCATCATCATCAAAATCTTCATCATCATTGTCATCTCCCCCTTCCTCATCAACATCTCCACCATTGTCATCTTCTTCATCATCATCATCTTCATCACCATCCTCATCAACATCAACATCATGTCCATCATCATCATCTTCTTCATCCTCATCACCATCATCGTCATCATCTTCGTCATCATCATCATTGTCATCATCAACACCATCATCATCATCGTCCTTCTTCCTCATCTTCATCAACATCTAGGTCATCATCTTCATCGTCAACGTCATCATCATCATCATCCTCATCATCAACATTGATGGCGATGATGATGAAGATGATGATGACAATGTTGATGATGAGTACGATGATCATCAACATCATCATCATGTTCATCATCGTACTCATATTCATCACCATCCACCATCATCATCATCATCATCTTCATCATCCCCCTCTTCCTCATCATCATCATCAACAACATCTTCGTCGTCGTCATCATCATCATCATCAAATGATGACGATACGAAGATGATGATGATGATGACGAAGAAGATGGCGATGACGAGTATGATGAGGATGATGAAGATGACGATTATGATGACAAAGACAATGATCATCGTGACCATGATCATATGATGATGATGATGATGGTGAGGATGATGAAGATGGCGATGATGATGATGACGAATATGATGATTTTGATGATGATGATCATATTCGTCATCATCATCATTATCTTCATCATCGTACTCATATTCATCATCATCCACCACCATCATCATCGTCATCATATCATCATCATCATCGTCATCCTCATCCTCACAATGATGATGATGATGAAGATGATGATGATGATGATGATGATGATGATGGTGATGATGATGATCATGGTGATGATGATGATCATGTTGTTGATGATGATGAAGATGATGATGATGATGATGATGATGAGAATGATGTGCTACATATTCGTCATCTTCTTCATCATCAACATCATCATCAACATCATCATCATCATCATCATCATCTCCATTAGTCATCATCATCATCACCATCTTCATCATCATCGTCGTCATCATCATCATCATCATCATAATCATCATAAGGATGATGGTGATGACGATTATGATGAGGATGACGAAGATGACTGTTATGATGACTATCATCATCATCATATGATCACCATCTTCATCATCCTCATCATCATCCGCGTCCTCACAATGATGATGATGATGATGATGAGGCAGTTGATGATGATGATCATGTTGATGATGTGCTGCATATTCCTCGTCATATTCATCATCATCATCATCATCGCCATCATCATCATCATCTCCAATTAGTCATCATCATCATCATACTCATATTCATAATCATCCATCATCATCATCATCATCATCATCATCATTATCATCATCATATCATCACGACGAAGACGATGATGATGTGTTGCATATTCGTCATCATCTCCAACAACATCTTCGTCATCGTCATCATCATCATCCTCATGCTCGTCCTCACAATTATGATGACGACGATGATGATGATCATGATGTGGATCATGTTGTGGATGATGATGATGTGTTGCATATTCGCCATCATCTTCATCATCAACATCATAATCATCATCATCGTCGTCACCATCATCTCCATTAGTCATCATCGTCATCATCATCATCATCAACATCATCATCATCATCATCTTCATCATCATCATGATCTTCATCATCATCATCATCATCATCATCATCATGAAGATGATGATGATGATGATGATGATGATGACTACTGGAGATGATGATGATGTTGATGATGAAGATGATGATGAATATGCTGCACATCATCCTCATCCTCATCATCATCTTCATGATGATGATGATGATGATGAAGATGGCTATGACGAGTATGATGAGGATGATGAAGATGCCGATTATGATGACGAAGACAATGATCATCGTGACCATGATCATATGATGATGATGGTGATGGGGAGGATGATGGTGATGGGGAGGATGATGAAGATGGCGATGATGATGACTAATGAAGATGATGATGATGGCGATGTGTTGCATATTCGCCATCATCTTCATCATCAACATCATAATCATCATCATCATCATCATCATCATCTCCATTAGTCATCATCGTCATCATCATCATCATCAACATCATCATCATCATCATCTTCATCGTCGTCATCATCATCATCATCATCATCATCATCATCATCATGACGAAGATGATGATGATGATGATGATTATGATGATGATGACGATGAAGATGGTGATGATGATGATGATGATGAATATGGTGATGATGATGATGATGACTACTGGAGATGATGATGATGACTACTGGAGATGATGATGATGTTGATGATGAAGATGATGACGAATATGCTGCACATCATCCTCATCATCATCATCATCTTCATCATCATCTTCATCATCATCATCATCATCATCATCATCATCATGAAGATGGCTATGATGAGTATGATGAGGATGATGAAGATGCCGATTATGATGACAAAGACAATGATCATCGTGACCATAATCATATGATGATGATGGTGATGGTGAGGATGATGAAGATGGCGATGATGATGACTAATGAAGATGATGACGACGAATATGATGATTTTGATGATGATGATCATATTCATCATCATCATCATCATCTTCATCGTCGTACTCATATTCATCATCATCCACCACCACCATCACCATCATCGCCATCCTCATCCTCACAATGATGATGATGATGAAGATGATGACGATGATGATGGTGATGATGATGATCATGTTGTTGATGATGATGATGAGGATGATGTGTTGCATATTCTTCATCATCTTCATCATCATCATCATCTCCATTAGTCATCATCTTCATCATCATCGTCGTCATCATCATCATCTTCATCATCATCATCATCCGCATGCTCTTCCTCACAATGATGATGATGACGATGATGATGATGATGATCATGCTATGGATCATGTTGTGGATGATGACGAAGATGATGATGATGTGCTACATATTCATCATCATCACCATCTTCATCATCATCATGATCTTCATCACCATCGTCATCATCACCATCATCATCATCATCATCTCCATTAGTCATCATCATCATCATCATCATCATCATCATCATCACCATCTTCATCATCATCATCATCATCATCACCATCTTCATCATCATCATGATCTTCATCACCATCGTCATCATCACCATCATCATCATCGTACTCATATTCATCATCATCCACCACCATCATCATCATCATCATATCATCATCCTCGTCCTCACAATGATGATGATGATGAAGATGATGATGATGATGATGGTGATGATGATCATCATGTTGTTGATGATGATGAAGATGATGATGAGGATGAGGATGATGTGTTGCATATTCGTCATCTTCTTCATCATCAACATCATCGTCATCATCATCATCATCATCATCACTAGTCATCATCTCCATTAGTCATCATCATCATCATCTCCATTAGTCATCATCATCATCACCATCTTCATCATCATCATCATCTTCTTCATAATCTTCATCATCATCATCATCAGATCATCATGACAAAAAACATTATTTTATTGCAATTGTGATTCCACTTACAGCAGATGAACACTATTCGTAAAATCTTCCACCATGAGGAGGCCCTCCATGACTACTTGATTAGATCCTTTACATCTCATCATCTTCATCCTACACTGAGACAAAAAATAACAGGTGCCTTATATTTTGATTAATACAACAATGTAAAGAAGAGTGCTCTGCATATTACATGAATCCAAGCTTATACCTTCTGTGCTATGCTTTGCCAACCTTCCATAGGGGTGGGAGTATCAAGACTGTTATCCTTCCCCATAAATTAACCGGGCAAATATTTCCCAGCAAATAAAACTAACCATCAAAGTGCATTTTGTCACATCTGCATCGCCCTAAGAGAATAAAATCTGATGGTAATTATGAACAAATCTGACATACTGCGATCTCACAATAATCACACCTCCGAGCATTCTTTATACAACATTAATATATATCTACTATGTATTTAATTATTCTTGATGTAATACATATGTTTCTAACTGAAAATTAAATTAATGTTTTGAAATCAAAATACACAAATTTGTAAATATACCCTTAAACCCCCAAACACCTAGAAGCACTTAAATGCACTTAGGGATTATGGGTTAGAAGAGGTCCTAAAGGCCTTTATGGGGAAGGGGCTCTTTATGGGGAGGGGCTCTAGGCATAACCCGACACATTTATATATGTTGGGAAATAAATACAATGAACGTTACCCACCAACCATTAAAACGTTCAGCAAGGACGCGCACGCACCAGATGCGTGCACGCGCCAGAGGCGCGTGCACATCCCGGTTGAACATAAAATTTAGAAAATCACCTGCGTTCTTTCTCCCGCATTTTTTTCTTCATTCATCGCGTTCTCTTTGTTGGTTTCACGCACAGTCCAACAAGCATTTTCATGGTAGATTGAATTCATACACCATTTGGATAAAATACACAATATTTGGGGCTCTATTTGGCTCTTTGTATTGAATACACACCTAATGGGCTCTATTTGGATCAATTGAGTGAATACACAATGGTTGGACTCTATTTGGCACCTTGGATTGAATTATCATGCTACTTGGATACACATGAAGTCTTCTTACATATAGTGGACACATCAAAAGAGCATTTGACATTTGAAGCAAAGAGCAATCATAATCCTTGAGGTGTGGTGAAAATTTGATCTTGTTAAATGTAATTTAGTATTCATTCACTTGTTTGAATGGCATCTATTTTGGTTTTTCCTCATGAATTGTATGATAGATCTATTTTAGTCTTCTTAATCTTCAACATAGACAATAAAAACATCCTACCAAAAAAAAACTACAACATGCACCAAGCAATGCTTTCAACCTTTCATGAAGATAATAAAAAAAATTACTTGCATCACCACCAATAACATTTCATAATCACATTCCTCCATCTAGTAGACAAATATTTGTTGAATTCCTCATGGTTTCACTACAACAACTCACACAAACACCTAAACAATTGAAAACTCTTAGTCTTTTGGGGCTATTTTCCCTCATCCATACCATGAAAATGAAGTGATATGAGCTTCTCCCTTGTAGGGAATTTGCTGGACTACTAACATCCCATACCACCAACCAATACCATCCTACTGAGTTCCTAGAGGTGATGTTGTAACTTTATATGTAGGGCATTCCCAATAGCTTTTAAGATTATATGAAAACATTATCACTAGATGTTGTTGTACATAATCAATTGCTACATTGAGCTTTAATAATCATGCACATCGAGTTTTAATATCTTGTTTGTTGTTCATTCTTGCAGGGGTCATACTTTCGTTTTTCCAAAAGCGCATTGAATATGGGAAACAGACGTAATAATCAAAGAAAGTCTAGAAGGATGCAGCTGCCCCCTGAAAAGGCCCATGAGATAAGAGAAAAGTCCAGGTTGTACATGCAAAACCGTAGAAATCAAAATGTCAGTGCCTTAGATCCATCAACAAGCAATGATGAAGTGGTTGAAGTCAATCAAATATTGCCTAATGTCGAGTATGAAGGGATGGATGTTGAACAAGTTCTTAACTGGCAACCACCCCAAGAAGAGCACCCACCTGGCGAACACACTCCATTGCAGGACCAATTACTAAACGAAGGTCCACAACAAACCATTGACGAGACTCGTACTTCCTTGCCGACTCCCTTGCCTCAACTATCAACCGGATGACGAAGAACTCCTAGACATATTCATGTGGATGAAAGTTCATTTTCAGGACTTGAAGGTAATATGCCCAAACGCACTATTGATTTCCATTGTAACAAGATAATCAAAGATTTTTTTGAATCCAAAACCAATGCAGCAAAATGTCAATTGTTTCTTGCTTTGTTAAAATCACATTGTCTAGCTCATGTTAGGAGAATTTTGTGCATAAAGGTAGTTAGAAGTTCAGAGGCCAACAATCATGTTGTTAGAAATCTACAATCTGCATTTAATGTGATTGGAAAAACTTCTCGCACAAAAGATTTTAATGCGGCCCGTCGTGTACTATCGGAATCGATTGTAGACAAATCCACAAGGAAACGTCACCTACTATCACACACATGTAAAATCTTTAAAGTAGATAGAAAGACTCTTCAAAAGTATTCTACCATTAGAGAAAAACTTGAGACCCCAGGCCAAAAAGATTGTTGGGCCTTTGTTGGTAGGTTATCTCGTTCAGACATGAAGCGCATTGATGTTGTTAAAGAACTAGTGCAAAAGTTTTGGCATGATAACACTAGACCGTCATCAAATCAAAGAGATGTTTTAAAGTTGAGAGAAGGTGTTAGGGGGGGTGAACCCCATGTCAAGCACTTCCTTGACACCACACAAACAGAACTCTATGAGAGGTTCAAGAATGAGCACACACAATTGAACTTGGGCCAAAGGTCCTTCGAAAAATGCAAACCTTGGTATGTTAGAATTTGCATTAATCGCAGTACATGTTGTTGTAGATACCATGTAGAATTTGAGTACTATTATGATACATATAGACATATATTTTGTGGTTTGCATACTAACATTGTACAGGATTGCCCTTCGTTACAACCACCGAATGCATCCAGAGAATTTATACATAGCATAATGTGTCGAAGGCCTGAAGGACAAAAATATTATAAAAGATCATGTTTATATGGGACGTGTTCCAGTTGCAGTGGATTTGCATTATTGAGCCACTGCATCCACGCAACCGCGGAGCACGAATTTGGGAGGATGTCAGTAGAAATGCAGAAATTCCAGTACATAACATATCAAGTAGATAGTTCGAAGGAAAGCAAAAAAATTGCATTGGTGAAGTCACAAGTAATCTAAGTTTGCATGCTTTCATACTGTACATGTTGAATTTGTACATATATATTCAGATTGAAAATGTCACGTTGTATTAATGCCCTTGGTTTTGTGGCACCAGGTACAAATTTGTGATTTCAGGAAGGAATTCTACCAAAAGACCGAGCATTATGTACAGCACGTCCATGTAGCACGATGGCAGGATGAACAGTACAGACAGTGCAGGGACACCTTTACCAAGGGCACAATATTGTTGGTTGTGGACTTTGCGGAAAACTACACCCTACAGCCACATAATGAGATTCAAAGTCAATACTACCATTCAGACCAAGTTAGCATAATAGTCCATATCACGTACAGGCACGCGCCAGAGAGCAGCAACGACATGAGGATAATATTGAAAGAGACCAACTTCTACATCAATGATGACAAGTGCCACGACCTACATTATGTGCAGCATTGCTTCAAAATTTTCTATGATCAGTTGAAGGAGAGAGGGATACATATGGATCAGCATTGGATATGGTTAGATGGTTGAGCAGGCCAGTTAAAAAATGCACGTGTTTTTCAGTGGTTGAGTATGTTGCACAAGACTTATGATGTGCTGCATGTATGGAACTATTTTGAGACCGGGCATGGAAAGGGAGAGCACGACGGGGTTGGAGCATGTCTCAAAACTGTCGTACGAAGGGAGGAGATGAGGTGCATGGGAGGCCCTCATATTCAGAATGCCGAATCCACAGTTCGATGGTGCAAAGAAAAAATGTCAGATCGAACTACGGAGCAACACATACCAACAGGTAGAGGACATGTTGTCAGAAATTTATGGAATGTAGTTGATATAGATCGATCACGTTCTTATAGTTGTAGTATTGTGCAAGGCACTCGTGGATTTCATTCGGTTCGAAGCTCAAACAATCCTTTATTTGAAATATGGACGCAAAAACTTGCTTGCTTTTGTGGGTCTTGCAGCAGTTGTGAGTGGGATGAGTACGAATCAATGGATTGGGTTGATGAATGGGATCATGTATCACTTGCAGTGGACCCACGTGCAGTTGTTGAAACAATCCAGTTAGATGAAGGCCAATCCTCTATTTCGAATGAATATGATCATATATCTGATCTTTTACAACCAGGTAAGCATTTCTGCATGCATATCCGGGTTCCCTCCTTGTTTTTGTAATTATCCAAGATATCAAACCACTACTTGTTGGAATATGACCTTAAAATGCATTTTTGCAAGACACATCTACGCAATTGTCGCCCCGACAGACAGTGCAATTGGGACGAATTATTGGTTGGCACGATGCATCTAGGGGAAGCAAACCCTCCTCGCATCATTAATGGATAGTGAAGGCATTACATTTCCGACTGGCTCGATGGTTGTTCAGGGGGAATATCTTACAGTGGATGGAAAGGGACCAAAGAGCAATGGCTACACATACACAGATTATAGACCAGGGTCTCGGGTGTATCACTTTACGCACTTGATCATGGGTACAAACATCCAACTATAGACAATGTCAACGAAGTCATCAAACAAGGTACGCTACTTACTACCTCATGCGGAGCATGAGAGGTTGTTCGAGATAATAAAAAACCGAGAGGATCCAGAAGGCCTAATTAACTGAGGTACATAGTATAGCCATGTGATTGTTTATTCACGCACGGTTAATGTTATTCATGTTAGATGGTTTATTTGATATCGTTATCTTATATCGTTTGTTTGATGTCTGAGTTATGATTAAGTTATGATTTATAGCCATGTGATTGTTTATTCATGTATGATTAACCCTAGAAGCACTAATATAACCCTACAAACATAATCTAGCCCTAGAAATGCTAGAAAGCTAAACTAACCCTAGAAACACTAATCTAACCCTCAGAAACTAATCTAGAATCCTAGAAACATAATCTAGCCCTAGAAATCCTAGAAAGCTAAACTAACCCTAGAAACACTAATCTAACCCTCAGAAACTAATCTAGAATCCTAGAAACATAATCTATCCCTAGAAATCCTAGAAAGCTAAACTAACCCTAGAAACACTAATCTAACCCTCAAAAACTAATCTAGAATCCTAGAAACCTAATGTATCCCTACTAACCTAATCTAGCCCTAGAATCCGTGACCCACCACACGTACCCTCAATAGGGGGTATTTGGACTCCAAGTGGGATAGGATCACTATTAGAAGAGTTTGTTACCCATTCTATTAAGGGCCCAAGTCACATTGAGTCATTTCCAGTATTATATATCCTATATGCCGCTAATCAAATGCCAAAAAATCTGGCTGGGAGAACACTTGTTATCTTACACACTCTAATTAACCTCTAGGCAAAGCAACGGCCATTGCTCTGCAACCTGTGAAGGCTGCGCAGGAAAAAAACTAAGTGCTACTAATCATAGGAGGGTAGTTGTCACTGGATTGGGAGTAGTCACTTCCTTTGGTCATGATCCAGGTACTTTATAGGGAAATCTTCTTCAGGGACAGAGTGGTATCGGTGATATTGATAGCTTTGATTGCTCTGATTTTGCAAGTGTAATTGGCGTCAATGCGATTCATTTGCTTCCTCTCATTTACACCTCTTTTGAATTTTTCTACTTGACTTGTAAATGTGGAATAGTCCACAAAGTCAAAGGGTTTATTCTCATCATGATCTTACCAAGAACCACATACACAAAAACCATGCATCATGTACAAAATAAACATGCAAAAGCCTTCGGGTCAATGCTTAATCAGTGATCTCCACCATGCATGATTCACTCAAGCATGATTCTCCTTACAATACATGCAAGAGCTAGCAACAACATTCAACATTGCCTTCACACAACCTCTATGACCTCTATTCCTTATGTAGCTCAGTCTCCATGCTTTATGCACTACGGTCATAATAATCATAGCAATTGTCTAATAATTCATAAACACATATGATCAATCATGACTACTCAATCCATCGTGATGTCGCATAAGTAAAAAAAAATGAGACCAAGACTTCCTTGGGACAAAATATTGTTGATTCATATCTTAAACCCCCCCATCTATTACAGTTATTCTTCACAGCTACAAAATCCCAACAATGACATAATAATTGGGAATCACATTCAACTCAAGCACATCATTAGTAGTACTTATTTGCAACTTTTCCATGATAATTCTTTCATAAAACATAATATTAGTAGCATCTTGTAGAATATTTTCTCATTATACGGTGCATTGCATCAAACCAATAGACAATGACTACTAGTTTGCAACAAATAACCTCCAAAAAACATAGAACCAATGACATCATAGAAAAACCATAGAACATAGAAACACACTATGTAACATAATTATCAATGAAAAATATACTTTATTATATGTTAATCCTCTTATCCTACAATTGAAACTTCCCAATATTTTGTTGCTTCCGGTTCTCTTGTCAGATTTATTAGAAAATATAGGGAGATGTTTTTCAACAAAATTCAATGCAATTGCACATTTATTACATGTATATGTACATTAAGGACATGTAACTACTTCCTTAACAAAAAGAGAAGTTGAGAGAAAATCTCCTAATAACTTAACACTCAACCTAAACACAAAGATATTATAAAAATTAATCATAAAAATACTCACTTAACACATACTTAGCTGAGAGAATATCTCAATTATATCAACATCCACTTAGTTAGGCTCATAACAACCACATCCACCCTGTGATACCTCATGTATACATTCACTTAACTTATGTGCACAAACTTCAACCATATGTGAACCCATCATATAACACCTTACCTAATCTAGTAGGTCAATCACTCATAATAACCATGAAGTAATAGGTCATAGTATACATATGTAAAATTCTTCATATTTGCACTTGTATCCTCATCCATTAGCATACACCAAATATATTTGAAAACATTGCATTATCAACCCTCACCCAAACCCTAGCACTAAACCATCTCCTTCATCATCACCATCACCAGCGCCATCACCATCTCCATCATCATCATTGACTCTAACTCTAACCCTAATTCAATTTCCTTCTATAACCGTAGCCCTAACCCTCACCCAACCCCTAGCACTAAGCCATCTTCTCCATCCTCACCATCACCATCACCGTCACCATCAACGTCTTCATCATCACCACCATCTCCATCATCACCATTGACTCTAACTCTAACCCTAATTCAATTTCCTTCTATAACCCTAGCCCTAACCTTCACCCAAACCCTAGCACTAAGCCATCTTCTCCATCCTCACCATCACCATCACCGTCACCATCAACGTATTCATCATCACCATGTTAGGAACCCATGTCTTTACTTTGTTAGTATGTTGTCATTGGACGCATATGCTTTGTAAGTCGTCCCGTAGTATTTGTTGATCAATAGTTGTGTTATTGTTGTTGGCGCATATGCTTTGTAAGTCGCCCGTAGTATTGTTGATCCATAGTTTGTAACGGCCCATGGTTTCGACCCATAGTATTGGCGCCTAGAATTAGTATATAAGTGTGTGTTGAGACCTATGAAGGCACCGTGAAGTTATTTGTATTGAGCTTGCTCAAAGGAGGTTGCCCCCTCGAAGTGGCCCGTGATCAATACAAAGTGATTCTGAGTTCTGTCATTTCTGCTATTTCGCATATTATCATTAAAGTAATTGTTGCAGGCGCCTCACATCTGGTATCAGAGCACTTTCTTGGGCTCGCTGGGTGAAATTTCTGCCAAATTTTTTTTTCACATCTGTTGCAGGTTCGGATTTGGGAATAATCCCTATCCGCTTAACTGTGGGAAGTACTTGGGCATAAGCCCTAAAACTCATTGTGAGGAGTACCACAGGAACCCCGAAGTAGCTGGCCCATTGAGAGGACCTGCCAGCGAAAAGGGCAACGACCCCTACCTGATTGACTAGTTCCCACCCGTGAGGTAAACCAAGAGCTGTCGTTTGTGGCAAAGTGGTTATCAGTTTTACCTGAGCCGTGGAGTGAGGGGTATTGCCCCAATACGCAAGCCGTCAGACAGCATTGGTGGCCGAGTGAAAACCCTGAACTATTAGGAAGCCGCACATACCTGGGGTCCATATCTACTTTCAGTTGAACTATTGTCGATCATTGCTGCGCCGTTTCAGATCCATTTTGCAAGCCGTTCCAGATCCAGCAGGTCGACGTTGTTCCAGAGTCCTTCTGAGCCGTAGCCGCTCCAGTCTGTAAAAAAAAAAAAAAAAAAAAACACAGAGCCGTAGCCGCTCCAGTCTGACAAAAAAAAAAAAAAAATTCAGTTTTTTCTCCATATCTCCCTTGTTTTACCTCGGTTTCCCTTGAAATTTTCAGGGAACCCCTGTCATTCCATTCTGCATATTTCATCCCTGAGGACCCTATCCTCAGTGCCCCTTCCTACAGCCCGAAATCCCACATTTGTCTATTTTTAGGGTTTGCCATAACTTCCTCAGATTTCACCCAATCACCCTCAAATTTTACCACAGAGTTCCTTTCTGAATTCTGCTTCTTTGTTTCCCTCTGCCCAATTTTCCCATTCTTTCACCCCGCTTCTGAAATCCTCATTTTTGCCTCCCTGTCTATCCAACAGTGTCCAAAACCTAGTCAAACCCCAATTACCATTCTGATTTTTTCCCAAATCCAAATTTTCCCTTACTGAAGTGGTTCCTGTTTTTGTTTTCCTACCCAATCAGAAAAGAAAAGAAAAAATCAGTTTTTTCTCCATATCTCCCTTGTTTTACCTCGGTTTCCCTTGAAATTTTCAGGGAACCCCTGTCATTCCATTCTGCATATTTCATCCCTGAGGACCCTATCCTCAGTTCCCCTTCCTACAGCCCGAAATCCCACATTTGTCTATTTTTAGGGTTTGTCATAACTTCCTCAGATTTCACCCAATCACCCTCAAATTTTACCACAGAGTTCCTTTCTGAATTCTGCTTCTTTGTTTCCCTCTGCCCAATTTTCCCATTCTTTCACCCCGCTTCTGAAATCCTCATTTTTGCCTCCCTGTCTATCCAATAGTGTCCAAAACCTAGTCAAACCCCAATTACCATTCTGATTTTTTCCCAAATCCAAATTTTCCCTTACTGAAGTAGTTCCTGTTTTTGTTTTCCTACCCAATCAAAAAAAAAAAAAAAAAAAAAAAAATCCCGGTTATGGTTGTCACCCGTGCAGGAGCAAAAACCATGGAGGAAGCACTTGCAGCCATCCAAGCCAAACTCCAGGATCTGGATGAAAATTTTCTCGGTCTCCATCTTGAACATTCAGCCATGAACAACAAACGGCAGTCCGAGTCTTCAGTAGACAATGGGTTCTCTTCTTCCAGCAATTTCCGTGGTCCGAAGCTTGATTTTCCTCGCTTCAATGGTACCGATCCAACTGGATGGATCTATCATGCAGAACAGTATTTCAGTCTGCATAATACTTTTGATGTCAACAAAGTTCCGTTGGCATCCTTTCATTTGGAACAGGAAGCTCTTCAATGGTACCGTTGGTACATCAAGGCTCATCCAGAGCCCAACTGGCCAGACTTTTGTCAGCTCCTTTTGCAACGATTTGGTCCTAGTGCTTTTGATGACTTCACAGGAGCCCTCACTAAACTTCGCCAAACTGGCACTGTGAAAGAGTATCAAACCGAATTTGAGAATCTAGCCAACCACACCGAAGGATTGACTGATGAATTTTACCGGAGTTGTTTTATCAGTGGTCTAAAGGATGCCATTCGCTCTGAGGTCAAAATGTTCTGTCCCAACACAATGATGGAAACACTCGGGTTGGCTAAGTTGGCAGAAGACAAGATTGCAGCCCAGCAACGCTCCAAGCCCACTTTTGTTCCCTTCAGAAATATGGGTTCTCAGCGACCACCTATACCGCAGGCTCCTCGACCGACTCCTATCAAGCGTTTATCTGAAGCAGAGATGCAAGCACGCAAATAAAAGGGGCTTTGCTATAATTGTGATGAGAAATTCACTCGGGGACATCGATGTGTTCAGCAAAATCTCTATCTCCTGGATGTGGAGTCTCCGCCGGCCTCTGAAATGGGTGACGAAGATCCAGAAACACTGGATGCTCCGGTCGACATTCAGGAACCGCCTATTGACCCTCCGTCTCAGGATGACCAGCCAGAGATATCTCTCCATGCTTTAGCTGGAATCACCACCCCCCAAACAATGCGGGTCAGGGGTTACTTCAAGAAGCTTCCTCTTACAATCCTCATTGATTCTGGTAGCACTCATAATTTCATCGACCCTCGGATCGCCAAACAAGCTGATTGTTTTATCCATCCTTGCTCCAACTTTGAAGTCATGATTGCCAATGGGGGCACCTTACCTTGCAAAGGGAAGTGTCGAAATGTGCGTATCTCTATGGGAGATTATATCCTGCGCTCTGACATGTTTGCCTTGCCCTTAGGCGGATGTGATGTGGTTTTGGGCGCTCAATGGCTACGCACACTCGGCCCTATCTTATGGGATTTTGCCGAACTTTGGATGCAGTTTTCCCTCAATGGACACAAACACACATTGACAGGATTACAACCAGGTTCTCTCAGCATCATCAGTTCACATCGCATGGAGAAACTCCTCAAGAAGAGTTCACATGGTGTCATCGCTCAGATCAGTTCCATCCAGATGCAACCATCCGCGGTCTCCACTACTCCTTTGGATCTACAACAAATTCTGAATCGATATACAGGTGTCTTTGCTGAACCAGTGGAATTACCACCTTCCAGGCTAGAAGTCCATCGTATTCAGCTCCTTCCTGGCAGCGTTCCTCCCAACATCAAGCCCTATTGCTACCCATTTCACCAAAAAACAGAGATTGAAATGCTCGTGCGGGACTTATTGAAGCAAGGTATTATTCGCCCAAGCACTAGTTCTTTTTCTTCTCCAGTTATTCTTGTCCGCAAAAAAGATGGGTCATGGCGCCTCTGCATTGACTTCCGAGCACTTAATCACCTCACCATCAAGGATAAGTTTCCAATTCCTGTTGTTGATGAGCTTCTTAATGAGCTTCATGGGGCTCACTTTTTCTCCAAGTTGGATCTTCGTTCTGGGTATCATCAAATTCGGGTTCATGAGGAGGATATTCCTAAAACAGCTTTCCACACACATGATGGCCATTATGAGTTTTTGGTCATGCCCTTTGGCCTCACTAATGCTCCTTCCACATTCCACGCCTTAATGAATAAAATATTTCGACCCTACTTGCGGAAATTCATTCTGGTATTCTTTGATGATATCCTCATCTACAGTAAAACATGGGATGAACATCTCCAGCATCTGGATCTTGTCATGCAACTTTTCTCTGACCATCATCTCCATGCCAAGCAGTCTAAATGTGTTTTTGGACAAAAGGAAGTTGAGTATCTCGGGCACATTATCTCAGCACAAGGGGTTCGCGTGGATCCTGCCAAAATCGATGCCATGAACAATTGGCCACGTCCTCAGACACTCAAGAGCCTTCGTGGTTTTTTGGGGTTGACTGGCTACTACCGCAATTTTGTCAAGGATTATGGGAAGATTGCAGCTCCATTAACTGCCCTATTGAAAAAAGATGCTTTTACATGGACACCTGCTGCTCAGTGTGCATTTGACAAACTAAAACAAGCTATGTGTACTACACCTGTGCTAGCTATGCCCGATTTTTTCCAAGCCCTTCACGATTGAGAGTGATGCTTGCGGCAATGGACTTGGTGTTGTTCTCCTTCAAGATGAACACCCCATTGCATTCACCAGCAAAGCCCTTTCCTGTAAGAATTTAGCTTCCTCTACCTATGAGAAGGAAATGATGGCTATTTTGCATGCAGTACAGAAGTGACGTCCATACCTATTAGGGAATCATTTCTGCATCAAGACTGATCACCAGAGTTTGAAATATTTCTTGGACCAGCGTGTCTCCTCCCCGGCACAACAGAAATGGGTTAGCAAACTCATGGGTTATGACTATGAGATCACTTACAAGAAGGGTAAAGACAATATTGTGGCAGATGCTCTTTCTCGTACATTTGATGCCCAAGGTTCTCTTTCAGCTATTTCTATGCCTGTTCCAAATTGGTTGCAATCTGTTCAACAGGGTTATGTCAATGACTCTTCCTTATCTCAGATCATCCAGCGCTTGACCAACAATCCTTCTGCGGTCCCACATTACTCTTGGGATGGTGCTTCTCTGCGATACAAGGGTCGTCTGGTGCTTCCCCAGAGCACAGATCTCCAACAGGCTGTCTTCTATGAACTCCATGCTTCTCCATCAGCCGGGCACTCTGGGTTCCTCAAAACATATGAACGAGCACGGCGTAACTTCTTTTGGCAGGGCATGAAAAGGACAATTCAACAGATGGTGGCCGAATGTGATACCTGCCAGCGCAATAAGGGTGAAACAACACTCCTTCCAGGATTGCTTGAACCCTTGCCCATACCTACACGGATCTGGACAGATATTTCTATGGATTTCATCGAAGGGCTCCCTAAATCTGGCGGAAAGACAGTGATTCTCGTTGTGGTTGATCGTCTCTCCAAATATAGTCATTTTTGTGCTCTCAGCCATCCCTATACAGCCTCCTTCGTCGCTCAAATTTTTATGGACCAGATCTTTCGTCTTCATGGCATCCCTTCTTCCATTGTCTCGGATCGTGATGCGACTTTCACTAGTCATTTTTGGACAGAACTATTTCGTCACACTGGCACCAAACTGAAGATGAGTTCAGGGTATCACCCACAAACAGATGGTCAGACTGAAGTTGTTAATAAATGCTTGGAAACTTATCTTCGTTGCTTCACCTCGGAAAAACAACATCAGTGGGCAAAGTGGCTTCCTCTCGCTGAATGGTGGTACAATACCTCTTACCACACTGCCTCCAAAATGACCCCATATGAAGCAGTCTATGGTCAGGCGCCTCCAGCTCTTCTTCCATACACCCCCACCAGTTCACCAGTTCAGGAAGTTGACAGGGTCCTTCGCAACCGAGATCAGATTCTTCGCATTTTGCGGGACAATCTTCACATGGCAAGGAATCGCATGAAGCAACAAGCTGATCAGCACCGTTCAGAGCGCACCTTTCAAGTCGGCGATATGGTTTTTCTTCGTCTCCAGCCGTACAAACAATCCTCCTTGAAACTCAAAGGACGTCATAAGCTCGCTCCAAAGTTCTATGGGCCATATCGGATTCTTCAGAAGATTGGGTCCGTCGCTTATAAATTGGAACTTCCTCCTTCTTCCCGCATTCATCCAGTCTTTCATGTCTCTTGTCTGAAGAAAGTTCTTGGCACCAACATCAGCGGCCAAACGATTTTACCCGAATTGGATAATGAAGGATCCATCCTTTTGGAGCCAGAGGCCATCCTCAATCGGCGCACACGTCAGCTTCGCTCCCGCTCTATCACAGAGGTCTTGATTCAGTGGCACGGCATGCAACCAGAGGATGCTACATGGGAACCACTCCTTCAGATTCAACAACAATTTCCACATCTAAAGCTTTGAGGACAAAGATTTTTTTCAAGGGGGAGGGGATGTTAGGAACCCATGTCTTTACTTTGTTAGTATGTTTTTATTGGACGCATATTCTTTGTAAGTCGTCCCGTAGTATTTGTTGATCAATAGTTGTGTTATTGTTGTTGGCGCATATGCTTTGTAAGTCGCCCGTAGTATTGTTGATCCATAGTTTGTAACGGCCCATGGTTTCGACCCATAGTATTTGCGCCTAGAATTAGTATATAAGTGTGTGTTGAGACCTATGAAGGCACCGTGAAGTTATTTGTATTGAGCTTGCTCAAAGGAGGTTGCCCCCTCGAAGTGGCCCGTGATCAATACAAAGTGATTCTGAGTTCTGTCATTTCTGCTATTTCGCATATTATCATTAAGTAATTGTTGCAGGTGCCTCACACACCACCATCTCCATCATCATCATTGACTCTAACTCTAACCCTAATTCAATTTCCTTCTATAACTCTAGCCCTAACCCTCACCCAAACCCTAACACTAAGCCATCTTCTCCATCCTCACCATCACCATCACCGTCACCATCAACGTCTTCATCATCACCACCATCTCCATCATCATCATTGACTCTACCTCTAACCCTAACTCTAACTCCAACTCTAACTCTAACTCTAGGTTCCTCATCAAAGCCTCCATCATCATCATCTTCATGACCATCGCCATCGCCATCACCGTCACCGTCAACCTCTTCATCATCATCACCATCATCATCATCATACGTGCTCGGTGGATGATTTTCTAGAGTTGACCCCCGTGTGCAAAAATTGCACACTCCCTCACTGAGAAAAACCCTAGTTTCCAAGATGGACGTACAAGAAGAGGGCAGGGCCATCAGACTAGAGGGGAGGGGCACCCCTAGCACTATCCCGGCGTGCAGAATCCAACTGAGTCAACGGTTCGTCGATCCGCGCCACGGTCTTTATTCTATGTCTCGTCCCGTCTCGCATCCAGAAGGCCTTCAGGGACACCTGCCGGGGGTGTAGAACTCCAACCGTGCAACAAAACCGGGTTTCGGGAATACCTGCAGGTGTGTCTAGGCAGGTTCCGGCCGGGAACGCTAGCCACAAGTGCCCGGTGGATGATTTTCCAGAGTTGACCCCCATGTGCAAAAATTGCACACTCCCTCACTAAGCAAAACCCTAGTTTCCAATATGGACGTACATGATGAGGTCAGGGCCATCGGGTCGGAGGTGAGGGGCACCCCTAGCACTATCCCGGCGTGTTGAATCCAATGGAGTCGACGGTTCGTCGATCCGAGCCGCGGTCTTCATTATATGGCTCGTCCCATCTCACATCCAAAAGGCCTTCAGGGACACCTGCTGGATACATGCCGGGGGCATAGAACTCCAACCGTGCAACAAAACCGGGTTCCGGGGAGTCCTGCAGGTGTGTCTACACAAGTTTCGACCGGGAACGCTAGCCACAAGTGCCTAGTGGATGATTTTTCAGAGTTGACCCCATGTGCAAAAATTGCACACTCCCTCACTGAGCAAAACCCTAGTTTCCAAGATGGACGTACAAGATGAGGGCGGGGCCACCAGGCCAGAGGAGGGGCACCGCTAGCACTATCCCGGCGTGCTAAATCCAAAGGAGTCGATGGTTCGTCAATCCGAGCCACGGTCTTCATTCTATGGCTCATCCCATCTCGCATCCAGAAGGCCTTCAGGGACACCTGCTGGATACCTACCGGGGGCGTAGAACTCCAACTGTGCAACAAAACCGGGTTCCGGGGAGTCCTGCAGGTGTGTCTACGCAAGTTTCGACCGGGAACGCTAGCCACAAGTGCCTGGTGGATGATTTTCCAGAGTTGACCCCCATGTGCAAAAATTGCACACTCCCTCACTGAGCAAAACCCTAGTTTCCAAGATGGACGTACAAGATGAGGACGGGGCCACCAGGCCAGAGGAGGGGCACCGCTAGCACTATCCCGGTGTGTTGAATCCAAAGGAGTCGATGGTTCATCAATCCGATCCACGGTCTTCATTCTATGGCTCGTCCCGTCTCGCATCCAGAATGCCTTCAAGGACACCTGTTGGATACCTGTCGGGGGCGTAGAACTCCAACCGTGCAACAAAAATGGGTTCCGGGGAGTCATGCAAGTGTGTCTAGGCAGGTTCCGGCTGGGAACGCTAGCCACAAGTGCCCGGTGGATGATTTTCCAGAGTTGACCCCAGTGTGAAGGCCATGCCAAATTCGCTAAAGGGGGCCATTTCTCGATCGGAGGCCCCCGAGCGTACGTGGCCACCGTGGACAGGTCTGCAATGGCCAAGTGGACTTATGGGAGGCGACGTAATCCAAGTCCTCTGGCCGGTTTGGGTTCCGTGGCCCCGGGTCAAATCCTCCAAGTGTCCATGAACGGCCCCGGGTGCCCGACTAGAATGCCCGTAGAACCCGAACCATGGCTCAGTTCACGAATCCATCGATTCGAGTGGGTCCGAGACGGCGGGTTTCAGCTAGGGGACCCCCCACAACGTCCCCCAAAGACCCAAAAGCGGTGCCAACGGGCCATCTCCAGATCTGGGGTTTTCCTCAGTGAAGGCCATGCCAAATTCGTTAAAGGGGGCCATTTCTCGTCTGGAGGCCCCCGGGCATGCGTGGCCACCATGGACAGGTCCACAATGGCCACATGGACCTGTGGGAGCCGACGGAATACAAGTCCACTCGCTGGTTTGGGTTTCATGGCACACGGGGGTCAACTCTAGAAAATCATCCACCAGGCACTTGTGGCTAGCGTTCCCGGCCGGAACCTGCGTAGACACACCTACAGGACTCCCCGGAACCTGGTTTTGTTGCACAGTTGGAGTTCTACGCCCCCGGCAGGTATCCAGCAGGTGTCCCTGAAGGCCTTTTGGATGCGAGACGGGACGAGCCATAGAATGAAGACTGTGGCTCGGATCGATGAACCGTCGACTCCGTTGGATTCAGCACGTCGAGATAGTGCTAGGGGTGCCCCTCTCCTCTGGCCCGGTGGCCCCGCCCTCATCTTGTACATCCATCTTGGAAACTAGGGTTTTGCTCAGTGAGGGAATGTGCAATTTTTGCGCACGGGGATCAACTCTGGAAAATCATCCACCGGGCACGTATGATGATGATGACGGTGATGATGATGAATAGGTTGACGGTGATGGTGATGGCGATGGCGATGGTCATGAAGATGATGATGATGGAGGCTTTGATGAGGAACCTAGAGTTAGAGTTAGAGTTAGAGTTGGAGTTAGAGTTAGGGTTAGAGGTAGAGTCAATGATGATGATGGAGATGGTGGTGATGATGAAGACGTTGATGGTGATGGTGAGGATGGAGAAGATGGATTAGTGCTAGGGTTTGGGTGAGGGTTAGGGCTAGAGTTATAGAAGGAAATTGAATTAGGGTTAGAGTTAGAGTCAATGATGATAATGGAGATGGTGGTGATGATGAAGATGTTGATGGTGACGGTGATGGTGATGGTGAGGATGGAGAAGATGGTTTAGTGCTAGGGTTTGGGTGAGGGTTAGGGCTAGGGTTATAGAAGGAAATTGAATTAGGGTTAGAGTTAGAGTCAATGATGATGATGGAGATGGTGGTGATGATGAAGACGTTGATGGTGACGGTGATGGTGATGGTGAGGATGGATAATATGGCTTAGTGCTAGGGTTTGGGTGAGGGTTAGGGATAGGGTTTGGGTGATGGTGATGGTGATGATGATGGTGAAGGTGGTGAGGTTGATGGTGATGGTGATGGTGATCATGGAGATGGCGATGGTTCCATCTCGCATCCAAAATATGGAGATGGTGATGATGACGAAGATGGTGATGATAATGAAGATGGTGATGGTGGTGATGATGGTGATGGTGGTGAGGTTGATGGTGATGGTGATGGTGATGATGAAGATGGTGATGGTTCTGTCTTGCATCCAAAAGATGGAGATGGTGATGATGACGAGGATGGTGATGATCATGAAGATGGTGACGTTGATGATGATGGTGATGGTGGTGAGGTTGATGGTGATGGTGATGGTGATGGTGATGGTGATGGTGATGGTGATGGTGATGGTGATGATGAAGATGGTGATGGTTCCGTCTCGCATCCAAAAGATGGAGATGGTGATGGTGATGAAGATGGTGATGAAGATGGTGATGAAGATGGTGATGATGATGAAGATGGTGACGTTGATGATGATGGTGATGGTGGTGAGGTTGATGGTGATGGTGACGGTGATGATGAAGATGGTGATGGTTCCATCTCGCATACAAAAGATGGAGATGGTGATGGTGATGATGATGAAGATGGTGACGTTGATGATGATGGTGGTGGTGGTGAGGTTGATGGTGATGGTGATGGTGATGGTGATGGTGATGGTGATGGTGATGATGAAGATCGTGATGGTTCTATCTCGCATCCAAAAGATGGAGATGGTGATGATGACGAAGATGGTGATGATGATGAAGATGGTGAAGTTGATGATGATGGTGATGGTGTGAAGTTGATGGTCATGGTCATGGTGATGATGATGAAGATGGTGATGATGATGAAGGCATTGATGATGATGGCGATGGTGATGAAGATGATGATGAAGATGATGAAGGCGTTGGGGAATTTATTTATATCCAATGTATTTGACTCTAAGAACCTCTCATGTGTGATTATAAAAAAAACAAGATTCCCTCAACCCCCAAACATGCCCTTTCAAAGAATTTTTTATCTTTGAGTGTGGTATGGGTGCCAACATGAGGTTTTTTCTACTAAGGATGGATCTTGGCGTCTTAACCATGGTTGGGGTGATGACAATGAGGTTCATATGACTCCAATGAATCTTCCATGGATCATGGGGTAAAATGATATCTCAAGAATTATTGCATGTGAACTTGCACGTACCAAGCTACAACAAATCTTTCACAGGAGTGGATTTGTCTATGTGAATAGATAAGTGAAAAGATTTTAGCAACAAGACCTATCAATTTTAACTTGGAAGTATGGGAAATGTTCAAAGTGGGATTGAGAGGCTTGATGGTGATTGTAGTAGTGGGCATGGTATTGGTGAGAATGATGACATGATAGTGGAATTAAACATTAATATGGTGACCCTGGAGCTTGGATCCTATCCTAGAAACACGAGAGCCTAGCCTAAAAACCCTAGTTGGTAGCATAAACCCTAGTTTGTATTCTAATCACAATGAAACCCTATTATGTATCCTAAGATCTAGCCTTAAATTATAATACATGTAAAGATTAAATCATTTTCATTGTACATATATATTCATCTGCATACATTTGAATCCAAACCACTATACACATATATGCATACATAAAATTAGATCGCTATCACATAATGATAAATTAAGGAAGTCCTAATTGTAAATGGTAGTGGATGTGATGGTCATCAAATCAAAGGTGGCTATATCTGTGAGTGAGAATTAATGAGCTAGCTATACATAGGGCTCAAGGTTGTCCTATTTGTATGGTGACAATTGATTAAGAAATGATTCCATAAATTGGTTATTAATTTGTTGCATGATCTTAACTGGGCAAAATGGTCAAAATGAATACTAGTGACGACATTTCATTATGTAGAGTATGGCCTTTTTGGATCTCATTATGTAGAGTTATTAAAAATCATGTTGGATCTCATTTTAACCTTTTGACGACAATGGGCATTTTCTATTTTTAAGTGTTCTTTTCCTCGTACTCAAGTTCCCAATATATATCTTATGTGCCATGAGGTGTGATTTGTCCATCCATTTATTCCGTTTGTTTTTAGATTAATTCTCACACATGATTTTGTTTGAGTTAGCCTATGTTTACAATTTTCTCTTAACATAGATACCATTAGAAGATTTTACACGTGGAAAGATAAACCAAGCTGAACTACGATATCCAACTTCTCTTCTAAGATCTAGGTAAAACCCAAATTTACACAACATCACATCATGATACACACAACATGAGACAACCACATTAGACAACGAGATATATAAATCACATAACTGAAAATCCATGTACATCGAGGCTACAAAACTCATCCAAACATATACAATTTCTGGCGAATAGTGGAACATGGTTCCCAATATACGTACAATGGCAACTCGTGCCTTAAACAAAATGTGACAACTCATGCCGTAGATACAAAATACATGGCAACTCATGCCATAGATACAAAGTACATCAAAACTGGTGCACAAAAGTGCCACATCGTGGCTAATGTACATAAAACGTGGCGTGCCAAGCATTGTGACCACCGTCGTCACTCCCAGGTGCAGATCCAAAGGCGATCTTCCTACTCTTCGAGCTACCCATGCCTCGGGTCTTGGTCCATCTAGGAGTAGACCGTCTCTCCGGGCTCTGGAACAAATGATATAAGATACCATCAATTTCAAGCATTTGCAACATTTACCACATTTATAAAACAAATGTAGAATTCGAATCTTAAATAAATCACCTCTGACATGAGTGGGAAAGGTTGGACAAGTGTCCTGGATCTACGGAGCCTCTCAGCAATTCCAACCTACAACATTTAAAACAATCATTTCATTGAAAAGTCATAATTGATTAAATTAATTTTTGTTAATGCATCAAAATATTTTCATAAATTAACTTGATTCTCACCATGAACACCTCCGACGATGGACATGGCTGGCCTTCTGGGCTAGCAGGTGGAGTAGATGTCCGGACAACCAACTCCGATGCAGTGATGGGGGTGCGCAGATGTAGTGGCAACCACTACAGGTGCAACCACTGGAGATACTGATGAGGATATTGGAAGAGTAGATGCCACAATAGTGGCGGGAAGTGGGGATGATATGGTGGGAGAAGACACAGTGGTATGGGGTGGAGGAGGACCATGTGGACGATGAACCCCTGTCGGCTGTAGGATAGAGGGTATCGAACGGAAAGGGATAGGGGGGGTGTTGAGGGATGGTGCATGGGAGGGCAGTCCTGCATGGAGGGAGGAGGATGGACAAATGGGAGGTTGTGGATGAAGAGGGGAAGGTGGAAGGAAGGGGGGGCATGGAAGAATGGGGGAGGATGGATAGACATGGGGGCGTGGATAAATTGGGGCGGATGTATGGACGTAGGGGGGGTGGGCGAGTGGGGGACGATGGATGGAGGGGGGAGTATGGTCGGAGAGGGAGGGTTGGATGGAAGGGAGGCGGTGGACGTAGGGAGGCGTCTAGATGAAAGCGAGGGAGGGGACTCATGGGAGGGGGTGGATACACAGGACTAAAATGCGGAGACACAGGTGCTAGTGGAACCTATATATACATTTGTAATATCAGAATTTAGTAAACAAACAATAAATTAAACCATAGTAAGTCGTAACAAATCAAATTAAAAGCATGTTTATAACTACACATTGTACCTGTGTATATGGTGATGTGCCAATCCCTGGCGGGGGTGGCTGATCATCATAGTCACGAAACACCTGTGGACAACAAAATGCATGCATGTTATGAACATGTTAAACAAGTCATTATCTAGGAAATCAAGATATTCAAAAACATTGTACGAACTATCAACGTGTATGCCATAAATATAAATACTTGAGTAATATAAATTACATAAGTAATAACAATATTGTGTCAAGTACTGAAAATACCTCTATGTGGGGTGCCGCAATTTCAGTTGCAACTGCCATTGCTGCATCCAGGTTGGGAGATCCTACGTTCTCCCATCTTGGTGTATCAGCTCTGAATAACTGTACATTGAAATAATAGTTTAAGTCAAACAAAAATACTTTAAAAATAATTTATAAGTTATCAAGTGATGATTGAAAACACATTAAAAAAATTGCTGACCTGATCCATATAACAGCCCTCGATCGGGCCAGGGCAAGTGTGCCCGCAATGGGGACAAAGATGTGGCATTGTCCCCGTCGAACTGGAATGCCCAGCATGGCTACCATCGGTCATGGGTCTATCCTGGCCCTGTCGTGAAGGGCCTGCACCTGGATCTCTATCAAGGTCACTCGACCTCTCCACTGTAGTCGCTGCTACAAAGGAGGTGTGTCTGAGGAGACCACGTGCAACATTCCTCATTGCCACCTCGATCTGATCAAGCTTATGGGGAAACTGAGGTGGCTGGGGAGAGGGGTTGGGGTCGCACCTTGGAGCTAGTGGCCCTCTCAGTGGGTTCCTCCTTACAGCAGGACGATCTTGGGCATAGCCACGCCCAACACCCTAGAACTCGGTTATGTCAAAATAGTTGACATGTAAACCGAGGCAAAACTCAGCCCACAGTTGGCGAAGGAAGTACTATGGAACCTCCCTATTATTGCAGGGAGGTTTATCATACACCATGAACCACCTTTGCATCCAATTGTCCCTCCACGGTTGGTAATAACACCAATCCATGCAGACACGTGGCTTTGTAATGTTCGGTGGTTGGCCTGTTTTCGGCTCGATGAACATACTATATAATTGAGCTTTTGTAATGTTCAAATCTTTTATTGCTTCCTTGGAGATGCCCGTGGAGTAGTACTCCCTCATCCTAGCTCTAAATTGAGTCATGTCTTTCAATTGCTGGTGTGCATGTATGAGGGAGTCGATTGAGTTCTCAATTGACGTGGCAAGAGACAATCAAGATGGTTCACCCGAGTTTCTAAGTTCGCGAGTGTGCACTCGCATTTCATTTACATAGTGGTTAAGGTCATCTTGTTCAAAATTAGGCTGTGGGTTTTGGTTTTGTTCGACATTTGGATTGTGTTAACGGTTTTCTTTGGCATTGGGTCCAAGGTTTGGGTTTTCTTGTGTTCCACCGAACTCGGGGTTAACATCTTGTTCACTCATTGTCTCAGTTTATAATCTGCAATAGAAAATTGGTTCATTGTTTTCAAAATTTGAGAATTATTTACAATTAAATAAACAAAAAAAAAATCAAAAAATTGATACAAAGAATGAATAAAATGAAAACAAAACTTGATATTTACCTATCAATCGCCCTGTTGATGAGTTAGTGGGTGTTGTGGGGTGGTTTTGAAGTTGATTTAGGCAACTTTGGTGGTTGAATTGACGTGTAGGCAGAGGTGCAAGTCGCGCTCGACGGCCCAATGGAACAATGCGAAAATTGGGCACTGTTTTTTTTTTAACAGAGGCGCGTGCGCTCCACTGTTGCGCGCACGCACCAGGAACGCGTAGGCGCCATATACGCGCATGCGCCTCGGTTCGGTACCGAACCTAGCGACGCGTGCGCGCTTCCTTAGGTGCATACGCGCCATTTTTTTTTCCGCTAGCGCACCCCCATTGCAACGAAAATGGGGACCATCTTCATGCGCCCACCCCTAATCTTTTCCAATTAACCCAAGCCAAGCTCTGCTTATCCAAAGTCGTAGCCACATAAATCCGAAGATAATCCTTCTAAGCTTTTCCAAAACCCCTTTCTGGATCTAGGAATGAGACATCCAGTACAATAAGATTGCCTCCAAAATTTTCTTTACAATAACCAACCTCCCCCTTTGAAATCCACCTCAAGCACCAATTTGAAATCCTTTTCAAATTTTGAAGTCAACTAGTCCTAGTCCTTTTTCACATAGGATAATGATTTCATATGGAAACCAAGATACTTCATACCATAATCTATTTCTAATCGATTATATGGGGACAAAGATAGAAAGTAGTGGACTTATTTCTCCTCAACCCCTTCAAATGAGATAGATGACTTACCAACAATAACCTTCGCCACAATAGAAATACAGAAAAGATCAAGGATTTTCTTAATATTATCAAGGTATCCAATTGAACCATCACTAAAAATAAGAATGGAATCCACAAAAAATAAATGAGACAACAAAAAATCTCCTCCCAATATCACCCTTTGAAGCTCCCTACTCTTTTAGCGACCAATAATAATATGCTTATCCCTTCTACCACTATGAGAAACAATAATGGTGATATAGGGTAGCCTTTCCTTAAACCACGTTTAGGATGAAAAAAACTTAGAAGCATCACAATTAACCATAACCATGAAGGAGACCAAATTTATACAACTCATCACCACTACAAGGAAAAGAGCCTGTAGCGGAGGTCATAGCGGATGTTTTTAGTGTTACAAGATTGGAAAAAAAATGTCAAAAAAACCTCCGCTATGACCTCCTCCAATGGTAGTGGATGTTTTTATGAATACATTTTATAACTAAAAAATACTCGACGACCGGAGGTTTTAGCAGTTGTTTGCTTATCAGTGCACACAACTGAATTTACGTGCCCCGGTGTGTTTCTTAATAGGACACACCGGTGCTATAAAAACATACAGCAACAAAAAAAATGGGGAGTCGCTTTACACCGCCAATTGTAACATGCCACCTTGAAGTCAACCCATATACCCATTAGGGTTTAAATCCCTCTATTGTTATACAGAGTTATGATTTCACCATTTAGGGATTTTGGGTTTACTAAGCTTTTGATTATATATAGAAAGCGTAAGGTGATATGCGGCCACTTTCTTGGTAGAATCCGTACCCATGTCGGCCTTGTTAAGTGTTTTTTTTAATTAAAAAACACATGCATCAAAATCAGTGCGTTTGTATTACATGAACGCACCAGTGCGTTCATCAACATAACGCACTGGATATGACCAGTGTCATGTAATTTTTTATTATTTTATAGAAACGCAAAAGTCAATTTTTGTATCTCGATTTTTGTCACATTTACTATAACGCACCGGATATGGCCTGAGTCGCGTCATTTTTTTATTTTACAAAAACGCAAAAGTCAATTTTTGTATCTCGGTTCTCTATTCTCGATGCGTCCTATTTACAGTAATGCACCAGTGCATTACCGTTACGGACGCACCAGTGCATTACCGTTACGGACGCACCGAGGTGTTTAATGTATTCAAGCACACCGATATCATATTTAATCATTTTTAATACTTTTCTTTGTCATATTTTGAAGGTCTATAATTTGTTTGTATATTATATTGATAGATTTTGTATTTAATGGTATAGGTTGTTTATTGATAGAAAATGCATGCTATGAGTTCAATGAACAACAACTTTGATCAACATGATGGGAGCACATCCAGAATTACAAAGAAGGCAATTGCTTTTAATTAATTTTTGTATTTAAATTAATTTGTTTGAATTATTTGTAAATTTAACTAATATGTATTGGTTAATATGTGACATGTAGAGCCAGAAAATGAGGAAGTTCAATAATATTCTTACCAAACTAAGTCCAAAATAGCGTAAAATGTTGATGGAAAAGTTGTAGAGGGATGAATCAGGTGAATAAAAAATAAGTCAATATGAATTATTTATTGAAATCTGAGTAATAATCATCTTAAGAATATTCACTAATATGTTTCAAATAATTTAATTCACATTGAATGTTATGCAAGGATTGACAGAAACATAAATCAATGTCATCATAAGAAAAAAAAATTATGGAAGATGAAAATGATGATCAATTGGTCCTTAGCTCATCTGGAGTGGTGCTAGAAGTTAATAGAAGGGGCAAAGAATTTTATAATACTATGCAATATTTAGTGGAAAGAACGTACATAAGTAATTTTCACTTACAATACAAAAACTAATCAAATGATTCGAAGAATCAGGTCATATGTAAACTACAAGAGGCGTTCCCAGAGCAATGGTCAATGAAACCCTCGGTGTGTCACACTCACCCATTACACCAATGATAGATTATCCAATTTCAATGGTCTAATACCCTCTACTACAGTAAAAAATCCAGTATGTGATATAGAAAAGACACGCATGAATACTTCCCTATGCTCATTTTTTTAAAAGTTGGAAGCCAAAACAACTATGTCTCATCCTAAATTGACGAACCCCTCTGGTTATGTTCAGTCATCTGAAATTTCTAGTGATCCAATGTATGATATGAATGCCACCCAACCCATCTCTACTAGAAGATCCAAAAAGTTGCATGAGTTGAGAGCAAAATTGTCCAAGTACACACCGAGGTCCGTCCAATTGTTGGAGGGTAGCGATGATTTCTCCCTTCATATGAATTTACAAAGTAAATATCAAACTTCTTACAACTCCGCTTTATATGGCACTTGGCCTTCTTCTCTACCTGTTCCTGATGTTGGAACCGAATACTCCTTTTGTGGTAATCGTTTATGATTACCAAGTCTAATATAGATGCTGCAAATATTGGGTTGTTTATCCTTTCACATGTACTCGTTTCTCCCAAACAGTCAATAGCACTTATGCCATTTTGTGGTCCTATCTATTGTCGCTCTGAGTACTTGAATATTGTTAAATACAAGCACAACATTTCCATGTATAGTATGTGCATGAATGGTTATGTTTATGGAAACTTTAACAAGAAGAACCTATTGTATATAGATGGTCGTCAACGCACTCATGGGAACATTGCAGGTTTCATAAATAGTTCTAGGTGCTCTTTATTTTCTCCAAATTGTTCATTTGAGGAACACTTCAATGACCAAGAGTTCTTTATGAAAAAGGAAGCGTCCAGATTTGTTGTTGTACATGCAATACGTAGTTTGTCTCCTGGTGATGAGTTGTTAATAAACTACAATTTCCATAGACCACCAATCGCTTGTCAGAGACACCTTGCATTTGGATTACCTTTATACATTCCCTTGGGGCATAAGACAAAAAAACATTGATTAATTGTATTTATTAATTTTCAATGGATTCATGTTAATGTATTGCTCAATTTGAAATTATGTTTTATAAAGTGTTAATTGAATTTATAAATTCATTTTGAAAATGTGTTGCTCAATTTTAAGTTTTCATATTTAATGTGGAATTGATGTTAATGTATCGCTCAATCTGAACGCCTACTTTATAAATTTTTTGCAGCTTAATAGTTTATATTGGAAGTGATTCTCGTGCTTTTGTAATAATTCTTTTCTATAATGCTAGATCAAACCAGTTGCATTTTGATTACTAACATCATTGATGTAATGTTCAATATTTTTTAAATCAGGATTCTAATGATGAGCAAACTGCCTACCATCTTCTATTGCACCCCAGTAAAATGTAAAATCGAGAGAAGGCAGAAAAAGAGCGCAGCTTAGAGAGGAATCATACCAAGCATGGTTGAATCAACCACCTATTCAATTTCCACTGCATCCATCCTCACCAATCAAGAATTCCTATAGTAATAGAATTTCTTCACATGTTGGCAATGGAGGCAATGAAGTAGAGGTTGGTATGGATGAGTTATTACGACAAAGGAGTGCCATGGATGCAATGTTGTTCCCTACATTCCGGGATAATGAGCTAGGGGATGACGCTCATATTACTTAATCCTTCTTCAAAATCCTTAAATCGGCTTCCACCACACCTCTATTTGGACCTGGACATTCAAAGTCTACACAGTTGGGGACAATAATGTTACTATACAACTTGAAAGCAAAGTATGGCATGTCAGAGACATTTTCTCGACAATGTTGAGGTAACTGACCATCAACTACATTATATTTTGAGGAATCTTGTGACACAATCATCATTGAAAATGGTTGATTTTATGAACGTTAAATGACATTGTACATTTGTATTTCCCACTAACTGTAGGTTATTCAAAGATAAGGTACTTCTGAATGATAATGTCTTTCCCAGTAGCTACACAGAGGAAAAACAAATGTTGAAAATGTTGGGTGTAGAGTACATATCATATCATGCATGCACCAATTATTGTATTCTATATAGAGGCGAATATGTAGACAAAGAGATATGTCCAAAATGTGGGCATGGCAGATACAAAGAATCGAATAACAAGGCTAAAGCACATGGTCCTCCTCATAAGATATTGAGGCATATGCATATAATCCCAAGGATTCAAAGGCTCTTTCGTTACAAAGAATTAGCTATGTTGCAGGGATGGCATGCATCAAACCGAAGCGAGGAAGGAGTTATGCAAATCCCAATAGATTCAATAGCCATGAAGCATATAGAGGATACATGGCCCGATAAATTCAAGGATGAAGTGTGTGGCCTCCGATTGATCATAGCCATTGATGGCGTCAACCCATATTCCCAACCAAACAACATCTATATTTTTTTGCCTATAGTAGTGATCAATAGCAATATCCCCCCATGGTTTTATATGAAGAATGAACATCTTTTGTTGGCTCCCATAGTCCCTGTTAAAAGACAAGTGAAGAATATGGATGTTTACCTATAATCGTTGATCGATGAATTCAAGGAATTATGGGAAGCGATACAGGTATATAATGTGTCGAGACCCATCCCATCACATAGGATTTTTACATTGTATGGTATATGTGCGTACACCACACATGATTATTTGGGGTCAGGAGTTTTCCTAGGTAAATATGTTGTTTTATTTGTTTTTATATTCAAAACAATAATTTTTTACATATTTAATTTGGTGTGATTGTCTTCATCTTCAACACTAACGTGCTCTCTTTACAATAAGATCGTAGGTCTTGTAACAAAAGGTTATTATGGATGTAAATGTTGTGGACCTTCTGTGAAGGCTAGGTGGTCCAAATACCTATGAAAGTCAGTGTACGACTTCTATAGGGTATTCCTCCTAGAAAACCACTCTTATAGAAGAGCAAAATTTTCTTTCAATGGTAAACGAGAGAGAACCCAAAGGCATGAAATAATGACACTGACTGACTCGATTAGAGCATATGACAGAGATAAGGAGAAGGAATACATAGAGATATTCGATTCAAATGTGTAAACTATGATCGATGATCCTGAATTCTTCAACACCTATGTTGAGAAAATTCCCAAAGGGATGAAAAGGAAATCTATATTTTATCAGCTCCCATATTGGGAGCATCTTAAGATTGCCCACTTACTAGATCCCATGTATATATTTAAAAATGTTTCATGTTCTTTGTGGCATCATATATCATCCAAAAAAAGTGACAAGATGAAAGTCAGGAAAGATATTATTTCTTCAAATATTAAAAAGAAGCATTGGCCAAAACAAGAAAATAGAGGAGAGGTTGGCCCCTCTTTTTCATTTAAAAAAGGCGATGTCCCATGGATTTTGAAGAAAGGTAATCTTAATTTGGAAAAAAGAATTTATATTGGGCGTGAAGGCTGTAAGTTTTAAACCTTAACAGTGAAGTACAAACTTATATGATTCTTAAGCATTAACAGAAAATACACAATGGCACACACATTACACAGAGATTTTCACCTGGAAACCCTTAACTGGGAAAAAACCAGCAAAACTTAGAGCCGCATAGCTCCTTTTTCATTATATGTTTTATTTAACCATGTACAATACAATAAATGGTATTCCGCAGCATCTAAAACCCTAATTCGTTTACCCGAAATTAGGTTACAACCCTAATCCCTTTTACCGGGATTAGATAGAGTACTACTGCCGTAGGGATCGTGTTGTACACGCAGCGACCATGTGAAGAGATATAACATACCCAACAAAGGCACCTTCTTTTTATGGGTCTACTCCATAGCGTTGCTTCACTACAAACGAAAATTTGTTGGGTTTGAAATCACATGACCATCTCAACCTTCTAAAGGTACATATAATGCCAAAAAATTGTTATTACTATTTATTTATATATTTTTCCACAAAAGTTAAAATGCAATTAACTTTTTGTGCTTAATTTGTAGTGTCATTATCCGTTGTTCGTGCATGGGTGTGTGAACCATGACTTTCTCGATGACCTGCGACGTTCCATATCTAGACTATCTGCATTTCTACGGTGGATCACATCAAAGGATATTTACATCGCTAGAATTCCACGGTGGCGTGAAGAGATAGCTGAGATTGTTTGTATGTTTGAGAAGGAATTGTCATCGAGTTTCATGGACTTACAGGTTCATATTCTAATTCACCTAGTCGATGAGGTTGAATTAGTCGGGGTGGTCTCCTTTCGCTGGATGTTCTTCCTAGAGAGGTTCATGAAAAAAGGTGAAGGGATTTTTTCAACAAAGGGAAAAACCCGAGGGGTCTATGGCAGAGGGGTACATAGTATATGAGTCGTTTTATAATGTCAGTGAGTACATCAAGAAAATCGAGACACACCAGGCGCAATGATTTGGTTTGATGAACGTGATGAGGACAAAAGGGAAGGGGAGGTACTGGAAACGAATGGAAAAAGGCACATGATAAAGAGTAATTCACTTATCTTTTGATCTTCAATTTTCCACACAGTAACTATTCACAACAAACTTCAAAATCTATATTTGATCCTATACGTACTGAATGTGGTTTTGTTTCCATGAATACAACAACAAATTCAGAAATTGATGCAATCATCAAATTCATTCTTTACAATGCGGATGCAACACAGTTGTGGGTCGCATTGTATGAAGAGAAGAGGAGGAAATGAAACATTGACAGAAAAGAATTCAGGCGGTTGCATGGTAGAAGCATGCCTTTTCCAGATCAATTAAAAGAAAATATGCCAATGATCTATCCCAACGGTTGGGTTGCATACCAAGTCAGAGAGAAATATGGTGCATCCGGTTGTTACCCTCCTAGAGGAGGATGCACTAAACATTGGGATTGGGTGCAGCAAGTCAGTAATAAAATCTTTATGTACATAATTTATAACTTTATAATGCAACTTTGAACTATAACATCTATGTTTAATATATTAATGGTTGGGTTAATAGACATATGGCATAATCATTTGTTGACTTTTCCTACAGGTGCATTCGTTCCCATCTATGTGGGCTTATGGACATCATTTTCACAGTGAGGATGTTGATGATGGGCATGTTACACAAGACTATGGAGAGGAGGTCAAGTCCGACCAATCTCGTCGTGCTAGCCACCGAGATCGAAACCTGGTAGGAGGGATGTTGGGTTATGTTGGAAAGATATAAGAGATCATTCAAGTGGACTTCTCATCTTTCCAATGTGTTATTTTTAGGTGCATGTGGTGGGACACATTTGACAGGAATAATATAAAGGAAGATCGTGATAGTGGGTTGATATGTATCAACTCTAGAAAGATGTGGGATGAAAATAAGGAGCCTTATGTTTTCCCCAAACACTGCAACCAAGTGTTCTTTCACTCATATGTGTTGGATAGAGATTGGTGGTTCATATTAAGCCACGACCCTAGATATAAACATGTTTCTAAGAAAAACAGTGCTATCATGCCAACCGACGAAGATAATGAAGGTGATGGAAACAGAGAGTGATATGTACATGTTTTATTTCGTCATTTACAGATTGAGATATCATTTTCTTACTTTTATCTTTGATTGTGTAATTATATTGTTTATTTTTCATGTTATGACGATGGAAATGAAAATTTGATTACTAGATGCAGTGTTTAAATAATTTTAGTTGGTTAAGAACCAATTATATGATGCGAAATATGGTTTATGTCTATGAAGTAATTTATGATTGTATAGAATGATTATATGCCATCGTCCAAATTACTCATATTATGTTTTCTGTATACATATAAATACACCATGAAAAACAACTTACATGATTCGATTGCATTAATTTACAACTTAATTGTATTAATTTGTGACATTTTTGTTAGAATGTAATGTTTTTTTATTATATGATTCGATTCAATTGAATTTTTGTTATAATGTAATGTGTTTCAATGTTTTTATTGTATTTATAATGTTAACGATCCAACATAGAAAATGACACATTTGTAACCTTGATGGAGATTGAAAATTCAACAATTTTTTTACTAGTGTTGAGCTCTAAAATGACTTAATTTATGGCCTTGATAAGAGTGAAATTTACAACAAAATTTAAGGTGCTCTCTAATTTCTCCTTCAATATTTGAATCTTTGTATTTCATGATGTTTTTATTATAATTAAGGCTAAGAATTATAATTGCATTAATTTATGACATTTACGTTAGAATGTAATGGTTTTTTATTATATGATTCGGTTAAATTGAATTTTTGTTATAATGTAATGTTTTTCGATTTTTTATTGTATTTATAATGTTAACTCCAACATAGAAAATGACATATTTGCAACCTTGCTGAAGATTGTAAATCCAACAATTTTTTTACTAGTGTTGAGCTCTACAATGACTTAATTTATGGCCTTGATAACAATGAAATGTACAACAAGATTTAAGGTGCTCTCTGATTTCTCTATCAATATATGAATGATTGTATTTCATAATGTTTTTGTTATAAATAATGCTAAGAATTATAATTATATTAATTTATGACATTTCTCTTAGAATGTAATGGTTTTTTATTATATGATTCAATTAAATTGAATTTTTGTTATAATGTAATGTTTTTCGATTTTTTGATTGTATTTATAATGTTAACTCCAACATATAGAATGGCACGTTTGCAATCTTGATGGAGATTGAAAATCCAACAATATTTTTACTAGTGTTGAGCTTTACAATGACTTAATTTATGGCCTTGATAACAATGAAATGTACAACAAAATTTCATGTACTCTCTGATTTCTGCATCCATATTTGAATGCTTGTATTTCATGATGTTTTTGTTATAAATAATGCTAAGAATTATAATTGCATTAATTTATGACATTTCTGTTAGAATGCGATGTTTTTTTATTACATGATTCGATTAAATTGATTTTTTTTTATAATGTAATGTTTTTTCGATTTTTTTATTGTATTTATAATGTTAACTCCAACATAGAAAATGAGACATTTGTAACCTTGTTGGAGATTGTAAATCCAACAATTTTTTTACTAGTGTCGAGCTCTAAAATGACTTAATTTATGGCCTTGATAACAGTAAAATTTACAACAAAATTTAAGGTGCTCTCTAATTTCTCCATCAATATTTGAATGTTTGTATTTCATGATGTTTTGTTATAAATAATGTCAAGAATTATAATTGCATTAATTTATGACATTTTTGTTAGAATGTAATGGTTTTTTATTATATGATTTGGTTAAATTGAATTTTTGTTATAATGTAATTTTTTCGATTTTTTTATTGTATTTATAATGTTAACTCCAACATATAAAATGACACGTTTGCAACATTGATGGAGATTGAAAATCCAACCATTTTTTTACTAGTATTGAGCTCTAAAATGACTTAATTTATGGCCTTGATAACAATGAAATGTACAACAAAATTTAAGGTGCTCTCTGATTTCTCCATCAATATTTGAATGCTTGTATTTCATGGTGTTTTTGTTATAAATAATGCTAAGAATTATAATTGCATTAATTTATGACATTTCTGTTAGAATGTAATGTTTTTTATTATATGAGAATTTTTGTTATAATGTAATGTTTTTCAATATTTTGATTGTATTTGTAATGTTAACTCCAACATAGAAAATAACACATTTGTAACCTTGCTGAAGATTGTAAATCCAACAATTTTTTTACTAGTGTTGCGCTCTACAATGAATTAATTTATGGCCTTGATAACAATGAAATTTACAACAAAATTTAATGTGCTCTCTAATTGCTACATCAATATTTGAATGTTTGTATTTCATGATGTTTTTGTTATAAATAATGCTAAGCATAATAATTGCAAATGTTTTCTGAATGACAATAAGAGATAAAAAATGGCTTGAAGATCATCAAATCAACTTCATGATTAATAATAATAATCCATTTGGAGAATGCAAGTTGTGGATTTACATTAGTTGAGAGAAAATAGTGTTATTTTAATTAACTATTTGTTTTTCTTCCTATTAAAGATTTGATATTTGTCATTGTAAAGTGAGCTATTGTAAAAAACTTAAAAATATTGAATAATACATTGATAGGTCATATTCATGTTCATATAATTTAGATTTTTTTTTGTGATGTTCATAAACATGATACTAAGACCAATCATATAGCTAGTTGTCACAACTTCATCCATTATCAATACAAAATTCATAAAAATATTTAATTCAATGATATTTTTTATTCAATTATATTATGTAAACATAAACATATCATCATTAATATCATTGTCACCATCTAACAAACATAAAAATAAACACCATCATACCATCATTAACATAAAACTAATAAAAATAAGCATGAACATATCATCATAAACATTACATTACTGCATATTCATCTAGGATATACATCTTATAGATTTAAACATCATCTAACACACATATCATCTAACAATAACATGTAACAAAACACAAGTTTCATTTTCTAACATAACCACCAAACACATCTAATGAACATCATCGAACCTGACCTAACATACACAAGTACATTACCATCAACATATAAATAAACATCAACATAATCATCAACGTCAGCGTATGCAAAATGGAAAACACAAACATCTAATGAACATCATCGATCCTGACATAACATACACATCATGACCATCAACATAATCACCAACATCAACATCTGCAAAATGGAAACTGACGTGTGTATATATATATAAACAATAACATCAAATTGATGATAAATGTTGAGTATACATGTCTAGTCCACCCCCAAAACCATATCACCATCACTATCTGTCGACCCACCAAATGTATCGACACCTCCAGCAGTAGAGCTAGAGGCATGATCAATACCTCGGCTAGGAAATAAACTATCATGTAGATCAATAGGAAAGACATCTCTAGGAATCTGGATCATCCCACCCGTTCTGAGCATCATCTCCAAAGTTGAGGGGACTAGTGGATGAGGATCACGGGGAGATGATGGATCAATAGAGGTTGGTCATTCAGATAGGTATAATGGATCAAATGTTGTATCCGTCGAAGGAGGGGGAGGTGGAGGATATGATGAAGGAGGTGATGGAGGTGGAGGACATGGTGTAGGAGGAGGTGGATGAGATGTTGAAGGTGTAGGAGTAGGAGGTGGAGGCCGAGGAGGAGGTGCAGTGGATGTAGATCTTTCACCACCAGTCGAAGCAGCTGATTGAGAATGAGGTGGACTAGAAGGCCAAGGATATCCACTCTCATCAGACAATGAATTTCCACCAGGGATGGCATCTAAAAGAATGCAAGCACCAACAATGTGTTGCATCAAGCTCCTCATATCAAGAGGAAGCATCATCCATAGCTCAAGGTATCGGTCCTGCCTTTGAATCTCCTTGAACGGAATAGGCCAAATGTAATGTCCTTGTCGCTAAATAGGAAAACATGTTGTAGTTTTTTTTAATTAATTTATTTATTTATTTATTATAAAAAAACGTCAATAAAACCTTTTAACATTAATTTCCTTTTTCGATATCTAAAATTTCAAATAAAGAATATATTTATCTAACTTCCACTTCTTCCATTTTATCAAAGATATATATATATATATATATGCATCATTGTCTTCTATTCAACCCATGTATATGTCAAACGTTAGTTTCTTCTTCTCAACCAATACATGTGTCTTTTATATGTACTCTTTAAAATCAAGAGCTACGTCCTAAGGTGAAATTAATGTTTAAGTTGTATTCCTTTCCCTTTCAACAACGTACATAACTTCTAAATGTAATAAAGACAAGGGTTATATTTCAAATGAGGATTAAACAACTATTTATAATTAAAATAAAGTATCCATTTTTCCACATAAATTAAAAGAGGGATCACTACCTATAGTAGAAGGTGGGTTATCTAAAAATAACATTCACTCAAAGTCCCTTTTAATTTATTTTGCTTATCCTAGGTATAAATATGATGATTTTGTCTTATATACTTCATAAAAGACAATTGCTAATTCGACCCATCATTTTATATTTAAAAGGTACTTCCATTCTTATGATTATTGATTGTTCTTTTAATTAAGACTTAATGAAAATACACCCTATCGAAAGATATATAAGAACATGTTTAGGGTTGATCATTCCTTGTAGTTATCTTCATTCCTCATCTAACATATGGGTGTCCATTTCAGAATTATTATTTTAATATAAAAATACGTGGCTCCTCCTAGAAATCGATGGTACCCCACAGTCCGATAGTGATGTCAGTTATTTAAATACATAGGACGCCGACCTGGAGATAGGCATCGTGTGAGTTATGGAAACTAAATGCTCCAACTACATCACACGATTATTACAATATTAGGGTGAAAAAGAAACAACGTTTTAATAAGCAGCCTTCAACCATTGGACAGATGTAAGGAACAGTTCCTTCGCTGCGATAGAACCGTTTTTACCATACATGGAATATCAACCCGCACTCGCCACGATAAGGGCGGAATTAATAACGAGAGTTATGGACAGTAAAGGTTTACTCGACTCACAAGGACTGGTGATTTTCCTAATGGTGTAATGGATCTACAACCGATTTGAACCAAGGAATGATGGTGTACACAGATTACGAAAATATATTCAACAAGTAATGGATTCACAACCCGATCCATTGACGAAAACATGTAGAACACAGATTAAGGATTTTACCTTACAACAACTTTTTCCCAATCTGGTACTATCCAAGGGGGTAAAAGGTGAGGGAGATAGATATTGTTTCTATGGATCTACAATCTGCTAATTGATACAATGAATGAATCGCACCAGACGTCTTGATCTACGGAAAGTGGTGTAAAATTCTATCTCAAAATGCATAGAACCGAACGCTCTTCGCTTACTCGATCTAAATGAGACATGGGCATGATATGAAATCCTTCATATCACTAAAATAAAGGGTGATCGAATTGAATAAACAAAAAACAGAATGCAACACAGCCGGGCACACAAGAGAGACAGTGCTCTCACAATCTGATTAATTCATGAAATGATACATACATTTATAGATTAATTCATGAAATGATACATACATTTATAGGCTTGGGAAGCCTCAACCAAATCCCTGGAGTAGTGGGGCTACCAAACTCTCGTGAACACATAAATACAAGGTTGTTACAACAGATAGAGTGAAGACAATAACCAACACTAACTATGGAAACAACAATCCAAACAAGATACTATTTTCTCCATTATTCCAACACTCCCCCTTAATGGAGAAATGAGTTTTCTACGACTCCTAGCTGATCTCTGAATGCTTCAAACTTTGCTTTTGCAAGAGGCTTGGTGAAAATGTCAGCGACATTTTCATTTGTATTACAATAGATCAAGTCAATCTCCTTTGACTGCAACTTTTCTCTGACAAAATGATGTTGGATCTCAATATGTTTAGATCGAGCATGATACACTCGGTTGTTGGCTAATTTGATGGAGCTTTGGTTGTCACACTTGATAATTGTTGGTGCTTTCTGTTCTTCTCCCACATCTTCAAGGATTTGCTGCAACCAGATCGCCTCACAAGTTGCACTGCATAAAGCTTTGTACTCTGCTTTGGTAGATGATAAAGAAACAGTTGGTTGCTTCTTACTACTCCATGACACGATCCCAGAACCAATCTTGAATGCATAACCTGTGGTTGATTTTCTATCATCAGGATCTCCAGCCCAATCTGAATCTGAATGACCTATCAACTTAACATCAAATGTATCAGTATACTTAAGACCAAAATTACATGTGCCCTTCAGATATCGAAGAACCCTTTTCGCTGTTTTCCGGTGGCTTTCACGGGGCTTAGCCATAAATTGACTAAGGATGCTAACAGAGTATGCAATGTCTGGCCTGGTTGTGGTGAGATAGTTCAAACTTCCCACCAGTTCTCTATATGAAGTGCCATCCACCTCCTTTGTGCCATCCTCACTACAGAGTTTGGCATTATGTTCCAGTGGAGTAGGTAATGGCTTGCATCCATCCATATGAAACCTTTGAAGTAGCTCCCTTGTGTATTTACTATGTGTGACCAGTGTCATGCCAGCCTCTCTCCAAACTTCAAGGCCTAAATAATAATGCAGATCTCCAAGATCCTTCATCTCGAATACCGTGACAACTTCTGCTTGATTTCTTCAATCAGCGTAGAAGCATCTCCTGTTATGATGAGGTCATCAACATATAGAGAAATCAATGCAATGTGTCCCTTCACATCTTCCTTGACATACAGGTTGGGGTCACTCTTGCTTCTCACAAAACCTTGATGAGAGAAGAAAGTGTCGATCTTCATGTACCATGATCTCGGGGCCTACTTCAATCCATATAGCACCTTCTTCAACCTGCAAACAAGATGTTCATGTCCCTTCTTCACAAACCCCTCTGGCTGGACAAGGTACACCTCTTCCTTCAAGTCTCCATTCAGAAAGGCAGACTTGACATCCAATTGATGCATTTTCCAATGGTGCTTGGTGGCTAATGCAATCATCACTCTAATGGTGTTCAACTTGGCTACTGGTGCAAACGTGTCTTCATAATCAATACCCTCCTTTTGTGAATAGCCTTTTGCTACCAATCTTGCTTTATATTTATCGATACTACCATCAGCCTTGAATTTAGATTTAAACAACCATTTGGAACCTATGGGAACTTCATCCTTAGGAAGCTCTGTCAATTCCCATGTGTCATTCTTCATTATAGAATTGTACTCTTCAGTCATTGCATCCATCCATTCCTTCTTATCTTTTGCTTATTCAAAATTCAAAGGTTCAACAACATTCATTACATGAGTCATTAAGGCATAGTCTCTGAACCTTATATGTGGTTGAATCTGTCGTGTTGACCTCCTTTGTGTTTCAATTCCTGTTGGAGTTCCATCAAACATTCTTCTGCTTGTCAAAGATTCTTCACCACTTCTTGGTGATTCTTCATTGCTTGAAGTATCCATGCTGCTTGAATCTTCTTCTTGTTTTTGTTCTTGTTCCACATTCTCATTTTCATCTTCCATGATGTACTCATCAGGAATGCACCATGTATCATTGATGTCCACCTAAGGACATTCATCTACATCTTCATGAAATATTACATCTCTACTTGGAAAACTTTATGCATACTAGGATCAAACATTTTGTATGCTTTATGATCATCACAGTAACCAAGGAAAATGCATTTGATAGATTTTGCATCAAGTTTTCTCCTTTCATCTTTAGGAACATGTGAGAATGATTTGCTACCAAATACTCTTAGATGACCTACTTCAGGTTTATAACCATAAAGAGCTTCAAAAGGAGTTTTATGGCCTAAGCTTGTAGTTGGACTTCTATTCTTCAAGTAAACAGCAGTGCTAACTGCTTCAGCCCAAAAACCATTAGAGAGATTTTTACCTTTCATCATGCTCCTTGCGCATTCCACCAGGGTTCTATTCTTCCTTTCAGCTACTCCATTATGTTGAGGCATATGCGGCACTGTGAACTGTTGTTGGATCCCATTATCCTTGCAGTATCTATTGAAGGCTCCTGAGGAGTACTCTCCCCCCTGATCTGACCTGAGGATTTTGATGGGCTTTCCTGTTTCCTTCTCAACCATGTTTCTGAAGTCTTTTAAATATTCAAATACATCACTCTTTTTCCTCAAAAAATAGACCCAAGTATATTTAGTACAATCATCAATAAAAAGCAAGAAGTATGATGCACCACCAAATGATCTTGTTTGCAAGGGACCACAAACATCCGTATGCACTAGTTCAAGGATGTCCCTCTTTTTCTCTGTATGTGTAGGGAATTCTTCCTATGCTGCTTTCCCAGTGCACACCCTTCACATGATGCACGTTCATTCTTCAACAATGGAAGCCCATCCACCTTTCCTTGTCTTTGCAGAAGCAACAAATCATTATAATTCAAGTGTCCATACCTTAGGTGCCATAGCACTTCTGTTGACATGGTTGTGGATGCCAACGCCTGATGACCATTCATCGTCACATTGAGCTTGTATAGACCTCCAACTCTTGCACCTGTAGCGATCACCTTATAGTGATCTTGCACATCCTTCACAAGGCAACGTGACTTGACAAATTCTACTTTCATGTCTTGATCAGCTATGGTGGACACAGAGATCAAGTTCTTCTTTATACCAGGTACATGCATCACATTTTGAATTTGCTTCACACTACCATTTGGTAATGTCACAGATATGTCGCCATATCCCATAATTGGATGAGAGCGATCATCACCTAGGTATATGTTTGCACCATTGTTAGTTGCCTTATAGTTTTCAAACCATTCTTTGTTGCATGACATGTGTATGGAAGCACCAGAATCTACAAACCAAGCATTAGAGTCATCTGTTTCGGCAGACAGGGCGGCATATGAAAGGAACAATCTAAGGTTTTGGAAATCATTTTCCTCCTCTCTTTCAGCAAAATGACTAGCATATTTTCTTTGTTTTGCCTCATCAGACTTCTTCTTATAACAATCCCTAGCAAAGTGTCCAGGCTTGCCACAATAATGACAAATTGCATCACTCCTTTTAGCATGTGAGTCAAACATTGAATATTCCATACCTTGATGAGCATGTGCATGTGGCAGTTTACCTCCTTTGTTTCTGTCCCATGGCCTCTTCATGTATGGTTGTTTAGCCATCAACGCCAAATCTGAGCTTGAAGGCCTGCCTTCAAGATTGCTTCTATGCTCTTCTTCTTGCACAAGGATATCTGACAATTCTTCAAAGGTGGGGGCATTTTCCCGAGCTGCAAGACTAGAAATGAACATTTGATATTCTACTAACATCCCTTTCAATGTGGTTGTGACAAGATCGGAGTTGGACACCTTTTCACCAATATCACTCAACTGATCTCTCAAGTCTTTAATTTTAGATATGTCGCTGTTCACATCTTCTCTCTCCTCCATCTTAATAGAAAGCAACTTAGTTTTTAAAAATAAGATGCGATTTGAATTTGATGTTTCATACAGACCTTTGAGTGTGCTCCATGTGGCTGTGGACGTCTTATATTCTCGGATGTGCGGGATGATGTTGTCCTTTACGGACATTCTGAGAAGCACCTTCGCTTTTCTCTCTCGGTGATCCCAATCCTGAACTAAATTGGCAGGGGTTTCTGGCCTGTCTTCTTTGCCAAGAACGATGTCTCAGGCCATCACTGCTTCAAGCAGTGTTTGGATCTTGAACTTCCAGTTGACATAATTGGTTCCGTCCAACTTATTTGCTTCTGTCAGGTATGAATCTGATACAAACCTTTACACCAAAACCTCGAGGTGTTAGTGAAGGCCGTCCATTAGGATCTTAACATCCCACCACGCTCCGCAGTCCAGACTCTGGGCTGGATGTGCGCCCGTACGGTGGTGTCCCCTTTGCGCCGTACGAGCCTCGGGCGAACACTGCAATGCCGACGTTGCCACCCACTCTGTGACTTGAACCTAGGTGGAGGCTCTGATACCAAATGATACAAACCGTTACACGAAAACCTCGAGGTGTTAGTGAAGGTCGTCCATTAGGATCTTAACAGAATCTTCCAACTTGTTCGGCATCCTTCCGTTCTCTGTTTGCGGACAATGTGTCTCCAGTGGTGGTGTGGGTGGCGTGGTCCCTCAACTGCCGCTGATTCTTCCTTCAATGGCTCAAAAATTAGACTTGTGATGGTCCCCACATATGGTCAGATTTCTGCAAATCAACCCAGTGGTGGAAAAAATATATATATATTTCACCACAACGATCCAAGCAGCTCCTCGCGGCTCCTTTATTGCACAACGATAATTTATGGGCGATCCCTTCATAGTGGCGGGCAGTCACTCCTTCACGCGGGCTTGACCCTCCAGATTTCTTCATGGGTCTGAGCAACGATCTCTTTAATGTATACACTGCATACACACCAAGAAAATAGATCACAAAAGACAACGACCTTACTCCATGCAAGCAGACCCGTTGTCTCAGCTCTCATGCTCACGAATTCAGTACTCAGTGGTTTCAAGCTTCCGTATGCTCCACTTTCAGGCAGGGATTCAAGTCGCTGCTCCTTCCCAAGGCTCTTTCACCAGCACGTCCACGGCGATCAGGTCTCTGGCAATGTTAGGCTTCTCACAGGCCTTCTGGGAACTCACAACAACCAAATTAAAAATTAATATAGTAGCTCAGAGATTACAGCTAACACGGCCTCCTTCAATCGACAATCACACAGCTCCTTAACTAAGCAATCTTTCACGATGGCTCAACCAGGCAATTTTCCATGCAACAGGGACACTCTCTTCAGCAGCTCATGAGTATATTTCACGTGCTTCAGCAAGCTCCTTCTAATCTCTTGGATTCAAGCAGAAATGCGCAGACGCCGGAAACGTGGATTCAAGCAGAAATGCTACTTGCAGCTAGTACTAGGGCTCGGAAGCATTCACGCAGAAATGGGTTGATTCCGGAAACGTGGAGACTTGCTGCAACATCCGCATGGATTTGAGAAACAGAATAGTGGCTCTCTTGCACAACCGATTGGTGGCTCTATGCACAGCTTCAATAGATTACCGGTGCTCACACATAGTAGTGGCCCTCTTCTGGCAGTGGGGGCTTCTCCTCTGCACGCAACAACTTCAATAATTCTGGGCACCGAACTCGGAGCAACACAATGGTGAGGGAACTCATATCTCCCTTCGATCTTGCATGGACCGACTACAAGCAACAATTCCTCAGCTCACACAATAGGCAGTCAACAACTGAAGACCCTTAGCCTCACGTTCTATTGTCCTCCACACAGCTGGGCAAATCCTCATACCTCAGCTCTGATACCAAATTGAATACACAAAAAACAGAATGCAACACAGCCAGCCACGGTGGGCACACAAGAGAGACAGTGCTCTCACAATCTGATTAATTCATGAAATGATACATACATTTATAGGCTTGGGAAGCCTCAACCAAATCCCTGGAATAGTGGGGCTACCAAACTCTCGTGAACACATAAATACAAGGCTGTTACAACAGATAGAGTGAAGACAATAACCAACACTAACTACGGAAACAACAATCCAAACAAGATACTATTTTCTCCATTATTCCAACAGATCGAACTCAACAAACTTGGCTCGATCTTCAACAGTACTTACATGAAAAGTTATGACAAATTCACTGCCAAATATGGGTCGAGGGCCATGGTAAGTTTGAAATGTACCCATAAACAAAATAGGAAATGATCCCGGCGATTAGCGCCCTTTGGATCCTACTGCAAGTAATTTAAATACTGTGACATTACATCTCTTTCCAATTCTAGCGTACAATAAAGAACCCCTTATATTTACAACAACCATTCATGTAAATTGACAATTTCACAGCACTGTAACTGAATCTCATCATTAGTATCTAACATATATATATATAGGTCCTCCCGTTTTCCAAACGAAAATCAACAATATTCCAATCTCATTCAATTTGAACAAAAGAAGTACAATAACAATTTACAAATAACATTGAATTCCACAACCGTATTCAACATATTTTTCTGCATATTAAAATATAAAGGACAGAACAAATTTAACTTCAAACCTGTCCGGATGATTGACCTCGCGATTGACGGAGATACCAAAGTCGTGCTGCTCCAATACAACCAACGATCCTTGACGAACTACCAAGTAACTCCTCGGTTATCCACCCTACCACACTAGGAGTAATATTCTTCTTCCTAGTCCCCCAAGCAATTGGGGTTGCAAGAACATACAAGCCTTGACTCTCCAATGGGATCTCCCAGTCCACAAAGCAGTTATCAACCAAACTCCTATGAACCACACTCAAATGAAAACTTTCATTTCAAAGTTCATACACCATTTTTTTTTCAAAGAAAAAAACCATACTATTGATATTCATAGAGAATCATAGTACAAATGATCATAAGTCATGACGACTTATCATGCTATCCAAAGCTAAGGTTTGTACAGAATTCAGCGTAAAAGCCAAAAATTGACAAATACTCATCGGGCCTTAACACGAGATACATCCAGCTGAAATCCAAAAGTAACCCAATCCAATTGGAAAAAAAAACAGAACCAAGCTAATCAAATACCATATATTTGGACTGTCCCAGAGTCTATCAACAATGACTCGTCAAATTCCTCCCAGCAGATTACCCCTTCATCCCCAGCATATGCTTCCTTAGAGAGTATATTCGCCTTGGTGTTGAATTGTCTGTAGATGTGCTCAAGAGTAATGTGCTCAAATTGCTACATTAATTCCTTCATCCGATTTCACCAATGGGAAAGTGTCAAAATGTTGAGTTGAAATTCACCCCGGGGCCATTTGATGGTCACTCTGGAGTCACCAAAGATCGTGACATCCGATAACCCGAAACAATGTGCCATCGTAAGGACACACCAAAGACCAAGGATCTCAGCTTTCATATTAGTACCACGACCGCAATTCAATTTCAGGGTAAAGTAATGGTCCTCATTGATATAGATGACCCCACCAGAAGCACAATTCCCCTTAAATGTTGCACCATCAAAGAAAATGACAGCATTTAGTTGAGGATGACAGAAAGGTGAAATAGTTTTAGTTCTCACATGACTGGTAACAGAGCATTGCTCTGAAATCATCCTGACAATGCAAAGGAAGCTCCGGTCTAAACTTGGACGACGCTCCTCAAATATGCATTGATTGCGGGACAACCAAATTTCCCATGAAGATACCACCGGCAGAAATGGAAAATCTTCAGCGGTTTTGTTCCATTCAAGGGTGTTACGAGCAAAAGTATCATCCTCCCACTGTGCTGTCAAATTGTAGTGACGTTGAAGTAGCAACCAAAGTTCTTTTGCGAAGATACACTGAACAAAAATATGATTTACAGTTTCGGAGTTGTTCAAACAAAGATGGCAGATATTGGGACCTTCCCAGCCACGTTTGATCATATTGTCCCAAGTTGGTAGTTCACCTCGCATGGCTCTCCACATATGACATTTAATTTTCAGTGGGATTTTTCAATTCCATAGGACTTTGTACCACCAGTTAGAAAGAAAGATGCACTGAATGCTGATGACAGAATGATATGCCAAGCTCGCCGTAACCCTGCCAGTATTGTTATTATGTTGCCAAATAATCTTATCCGAGTCAGACAACAGCCTGCACCCAATCTGATTTAACTGCTAACTATAATGGCTCCAAGTGACAGCATAGTCTCCATCAAAACCCAACGCACGAGCATTAAGCCAATAGCCATGGTTCAGAGAAGTATAATTCCTGAAATTGTTAAGTGTCTTGAAATCAGAACGATGCAGTGTGAGCAAAATCTCAATCGACAACCTATACCTCTCATCCAGTCCAAGAATTGGATCAATTCTGACTAAGATTTGTTGTCCGTCACCTACCTTCCACACCAAATCCGCAGACAACCAATTGTAAATATTTAAAAAGGTGGCCCAAATAATGGATGCACAATTAGTTTTCTTATGAGGTTGCCTCATCCAGCTGATAATATCTCCCTTCAAGTATTTAACCATGATCACTCTTTACCAAAGAGTGTTTCCAAACAGTGCTCTTTAGCAACTCTTCAATCTCAATGCAATGCTAAAAAAATTCAAGTTGCGGATACCCCATCCTCCATAACAAGTCGGCTGGGCAATTGCTTCCCAACTGGACAGAACCAAGTTTCGACGCACAGTGCCACCCGACCATAATACAGCATTAGGGAGCAAGAGATTATTTTGTCTTCATTCTCCATTTCTTAAATAGAAAAAGTCTTGTATGACATGTGTCCTCTCATGCAAAATTAACTTTTAATTTATTAATTCCTTAATATTCATTTTCATGCAACAAGTGTCACTCTCACACATTAAGGCACCTAAATTTCTTAATTCTCTCTTAGTTGTCCCCCTAGTCTAAAATTCCAATCCCTAGATCAGTGGGTGCATGTGGATTTGATCTCTAGATATTTTCTAATCTAGATTTGCCCCATAATTAATTATTTCTAATATTATTTACATTTTAATCCAATGCATGTCTATCCTGAATTAATGGGTGTGCATAATTTCTACCCCAAATACCCCTTTTTTCTAATATGTCTTAATTTAAAATGCTCTTTCATTCAATTATTCTAAATTTCCATATGCAACATTTAACATATATGCCTAAATTTTTAAATGCAAGAACGTAAATATTTCATTTTTCTCGTCGTTTTCTAGGTACCACTTCTATGGGTCCTTCCGACAACTTCCTTGTCCTTGTGTGGGGAGTACTATGTAGCGATCAGGAATCGTTGCCGTGATCTTCCGATTACACTTCCATGGAGATTAATGGCGATTGAGGAATAAGATATTCCTTATTGCGCGCCACTCAACACATCGCACGCAACCAAATCATTGTGGCCTCGCACGTACGACACACGCTTCCCCGGGTGAGCTGAGACGACTTCCGACCCATCCGTGGAGTGTTATTTCAGGGTCGATAATCTGTCATCCTACCCCTATGTATAGTTCCCATTCGTACAACCCCTTTTTATTCCATTGAGAATCAATCGCTAATTCGTTTTACCTGCTACTGCACACACTCAAAGCGCACATTAGTAGCGTTGCACCATATAAATCATATCATCATGCATTTTTATCTTTATTCAATTATGTTTAAGTCAATATCATTCATACACATCTATGGAATCAAAGGCATCATTTATTACATTCATGCATAATATCATCATATTTCTCAATCCGCTGAGCATATTCATCATTTGCTAGTCAATTAGCAGTTTTCATTCAATAATTATTAAAGCATAACATATTGTTCATGTTGTATTTAACCGGGTCACTTCAATATCAGTGCCCTCAATAGTCTAATTAATCAATGTACTAAGGTGGGTGTTACATCGAACCCCTCGATCTGCTAATCATATGGACAACTTATCTGCAATTTCCTGTTGGAACCTCTGCTCTGGTGTTCGTCGAAGGCCAGGTCTGGCTAGCTGAGGCACCTCCGATTGATATGCATGCATCTCTATGTCCTCATCCTCATTCTGCAGTGAAGGAGGACCCACATCACCATCAAATGTGCCAATACCTATCAAATATATAGTACACAATAATAATTAGACAATTTCATTAAACATGAATTCATTATAACAATTTAAAACATATTTCATTTGCATTAAGTATAAAGAGAATAAAATAAAACTTATAGATTAAATTAAACATAACACTAAATTTACCTCTATCATCAGGTGGCTCGTCCAGGGTGAAGAAGATGTTGGTAAACCCTCTCCAATCCAACCCTGCATATGGATATGCAACCATATCTAACCGAGGTTGGTCCTCGCTGCCTAGCATGTCAAGTACATCTGCAGTAATCCTCGCAAGAAAGTTTAGCTACCCCCTTTTGGGCATCATCTACCCCCACATGTGCATATGCACATCTGTCATCAACCTAGGAGGGTGTCGATCAAAAGATGGCCTAGTCATCGGAAATCTCTCAAAAAATAGACAAAACAACTCAGAATTGAAGGGGAAGTTCCCCCTCCAACCAATAGATGCATGACATCGACATCGACAAAACTATCATAAAAAAATAACAGACCACCTAATGCATCTAGGTGCTTGCACTTAAGAATCAACATAATATAATAAAGGGCAGCTGATTCACTTCCCATCACTGGTTTAATCTGTGATGATCATCACCAACAAAGAGAGGCACCGCACATCCTCTCTACCAAAAGCAGCAATGGAAAGCTTCCCATCGTTGACCTAAAACTGAGAAGGCTCAAGGATATTGGGATCAACATATCTCTGAACATATACTAGTTGAGTCTGTGCTAGATCTCTAGCGGGAACCTCAGGGAACTGAGGAAGGTCTCCACCTCTCCTATAGATCCCGGTGATAACGTATATTTCCTCCTTAGTGGGTTGGAACCACTCATCGGGACCAACTCGAAAGGCCTGCCTATGATGTTCCCAGCATGCGATCAATTGGGTTAGGAATGTATTGTTCCCCTTGAGTGATGTCGCCTCCTGATAGAACTTGAGTAGGTCGACAACTCTCAATAGGTGTCTGGTCTAAGGCGTAATGGGACGAGGGTATAAATCTCTTTCCCACTCTCCACGGAAGTTATATTGATCTACCTGTGCCTCGCGGTGATCAAGTCTATGTTTCACATATAATATAAATCAGTCTCATAAGCATACACATAAAAGAATTATATCTACTAAAATCAAATATTAAAATATTTCCCAAAAAAGACAATTGGTGCGCCGCAAATATCATAACAGCACCGCGTGTGGTGCGCTAATATACAAATGACATTGAACTGTGGTGCGTTAAAATATGTCTACCGCATCGCTGCTTATATTTCAAAAAATTTAAAATTGATTTCAACAGTGCGCCTAAATCTCATTAGCGCATCGGTGATTCAAACGCACTGCCTTTAAAAAATAACTAATTTAATTGAAATCTAAAAACGGTGCACCTATGGCACTTCAATGCACCGTAGCTTGATGCTCCAACGTGCCATAGAAGCATCGTTAGTTGTGTGTTTTCAGGATATGAAAGCACTGGTGTTTCTGAAATTTTAATGGTTTATGAAAATGTGTCGACAGTGCTCCGAACCCGGTGCACTAACGTGACATGAGTGCACCGTTTAAATTATTATTATTTTTAATATATGAATACCAATGCGTTTTCTAAAGTTAAGGGCATCGGAAATCCGGTGCTCGTTAATTTATAACACTCCGGTAAGCATTTCAATGTTTTTATAAAGCAACGGTATTTATGAAATTTTAATTTTTTGAAAACGTGTGAACGGTGCGCCTAATGTATGTCATTGCACCGACAAACGGTGCACTGATGTGACATAAGTGCACAATCTAAATGATTATTATTTTTTAAATGTATGAATACTAATGCGTTAGACATTAACAAGCACCATTCTTCCGGTGCCCTTTAGTGCACTAAACGCACCGGTGTTTCTGAAATTTTAATGTTTATGAAGAGTGTCAATGGTGTGCTTACTCCACGTCATTACACCGAAATCCGGTGCTCAGATCTTGAGTAAGTGTATTGTATAAATGATTATTATTTTTTAAATTGTATGATTACCGGTGTGTGTATTACACTTAAGGGCACTGGAATGTCGGTGCTCGTAAATGTGTAATGCATCGGTAGGCATTTAAATTTTGTAAAATATTTTTTCATGTTAAGCGATGTGTTTAATCCGTTCGGTTCGCACCGTGAGCGGTGCACCCTATAAAATTTTACAGGGGGCACTTTTTCGCGGTGCGAGCCGAACGACTCGAATGCACCGTGCAAATTTTTTATTTTATTTTTAAATATGACAATTTAAAGGTGAATTTTAAAAAATAATCCGCTAAAAAATTAAATTGTGAAGTAAGAAACATTTTTCCTGCTGAACGGCCCGTCGGGGAGGCATATAGACGATGTATGGGAAATTTGAATTTGTGCACACTATTTGGCAAAATTCAAACCAAAAGCAACAGCCAATAGGAAAGAAGGATGTGTCCACGTGAACCACGGATGTCAAGGCGTCCAGGTGGGTGAAGTGCAGCACTAGTGCACAGAGGCTCAGATGCACTGAAGAGGGTAAAAATGAGTTTTTTGACACAGTTTTTTTTTAATTAAACAGTGCACCGATGTGCTCGATAGTCAGGCGCACCAGTGCGTTCCATAGTCATGAGCACTGGAATGATTTGGTGTTAAAATTAAAAAAAAAATTATTAAATATTTTTTCTTAACAAAATACTTTTCAGGGCATTTGGTTTACGTTCCTGCACCGAGGCGTCTAGAGTCCCTTAGCGCATCGGTCTTAGTTTTTAAAAATTTGGTCATTAGTAAAATTATAGGGTGGTGCGTTAGTGTCTTCTAAACGCACTGGGCCATTTACTAATTGCATGCATCCCAGTCATCAGTCCCAGCACCTAGCCTCAGTTAGCCAGCCCCCGGGAGCTTCTCTCAAATCAGTTTTAGCCCTCCTAGAGCTTAGTGCGCCCTTCCACCTTAATTTAAGGAAGCCACTCATCCTCTCTCACCTACCACTCAGTTGCACTTCAGTTAATTGAGTTATCATTGGTTCTTTCCTTGATTTAAGGCTAGACTGACTCTCAACTGACTTTATCACTCCGATGGACCTCCAATGAGACTAGACTGCCCATTCTGACTCCAGTTAGCTCCTCATGCGCCCTCCACTGAGCCTCCTTCATTCAGTTAGTTCCAGTTACACTCAGTTACACCTACCACACTCAGTTAGACTCAGTTTGACTGATGGTTGATAGTTACTTGAGCATTGATGACTCCACTGATGATGAGATAGACTTCTAGTTGTGCTCTGATGACACTCCAGTGATCTTTTGATCACTCCATGAAGGCTAATTCGAATTGCCACCTTGGAATTCGAATCCTCATGCATTGTACTACTTATTTGTCCAGATTGTGATTAATGAATTAGTGTGTGTGAAGTTATTTGGCTTCTATCCGAGTTCTACTGTATTATTATTTTGTTGCTCATTTTACTGCATTGACCACTCTTAATCTTATTCCGAAATTCTTTCATTGTGAGGTATACATCATCTCTTCGATCTGCTGTGAGGATTTTCACATGGTATCAGAGCATGTTGAGAGTATTGTTTATCTCCATTCCTGAGAGTTTTTTGCAGGTTAGTATCAAGATTTCGAGTGCAGCAGTTTCTGCATTTTTTGCAGTAGTAGCAGTTGCAGACTTTTCTATTGGTTTTGCAGGTCTTCTACAACTTCCATGTATTCAGAAGAAATCTATCCTCCTCCATTCAACTATGATCCTCTTTTTCCATTCAACTATGATGAATGGAAACCAAATATGATAGCACATTTGAAGAGAAATGGTCTCTTTGATTATTGTTTTGAAAGAGAGTTTTAATCCTCTGAAGAAGAGATTGACTGGTTAAATAAAGGTGACAGTGCCATGGGAGCCATGATGTTTGCTATGTCTCGATGCTTGGTACACCAATTCATTGATGATGTTGAATCTCCAAAAGAGTTATGGGCCCATCTGGATGAAAGATTTGGCAGACAGAATGAAGGGATTGGTCCTAACCCTTTCGAGAGCAAGTCCACTGTTGCATTCGCCCTTCTTGATGATCTCATTGATCATGAATCAATATCAAACATATCTCATATTGAAGTTAGCCACAAAGAAGAAGAACTTGAAGATTCTACACTCATGCTCCAAATTTCTTCTATTTCGAATTATGTGCCAGCTCACACTCTAGATATTGTAGAGGTTCCTAAATCCTCTCTTGCACCAAAGTCTGTTGGTTTGCATCGTGATCTCATGAATGTTTCGGAGGTAAAATCAGCCATTGGAGGTAATGCATTCGCTCTCCTTGATCACTCACCTCTTATGTTCTATTATATGATCATTATTTCATGCTTTCAGAAGGTTATTGAAGATGATGGCCATTGCCATTCGCTTGGGATAATTTCTCATGCATTTACTGGTTTAGATCTCACCTCTAATGGTTCAAAGGAGATCTTAAGCAACCATGATTCAAGTCTTGGATCTGATTTGGATTCCAAGCAATCACTGATATTTAATGGTTCTTTTGGGCATAATCTCACCCATGATGGCCATTGACATTCGCTTGGGATAATTTCTCATGCATTCAATGGTTTAGATCTCACCTCAAATGGTTCAAAGGAGATCTTAAGAAACCATTCTTCAAGTCTTGGATCTGATTTGGATTCAAAGCATTTACTATCATGTGATGGTTCTTTTGGGCATAGTCTCACCTATGATGGTTCGAAGGAGAAGACAAAAGACTATCTGCACATTCATAGATTTGATCCTACCACAGCTGATTCGAATCACAGGTTCAAGGATCATTCTCATACTTTTGGATTTGTTCTCATCACATTCGATTTGAAGAGAAAGTACAAGCACATGCTTTCTGAGCATGATCCACTTCTTCCCAAGAATAAGATACCCCCAGACATATGACCAAGCATCACACCTGCTTGATTTTGGAGCATTTATTTTTTGTGTGTGCCTTACAGTCTATTTTGAGGGGGGGGTATTTTTCCCACGAGATTTTCCCCATTTTCTCGGTTTATTGACTATTATTATTCATTGTATTGGGTGACCTTTGGTCTCAGTTACCAGGGCCCAGGATGGATTAAGGGGGGGTGTTAGGATATTCCTATACTGCATCCTAGTCCTGCCAGCATTTTCATTATTTGCATTTTCAGTCTTGCATGCAACATGCAGCATGCAATTGCATGCATCCCAGTCATCAGTCCCAGCACCTAGCCTCAGTTAGCCAGCCCCTGGGAGCTTCTCTCATATCATTTTTAGCCCTCCTAGAGCTTAGTGCGCCATTCCTCCTTGATTTAAGGAAGCCACTCGTCCTCTCTCACCTACCACTCAATTGCACTTCAGTTAATTGAGTTATAATCAAGGTAAACTCCGCCTTCATACCTCATAACCTAATAAAACCTCCCATTTCCATCCGCTACCAATATCCTTTTCTTTCCTTGATTTAAGACTAGACTGACACTCAACTGACTGTATCACTTCGATGGACCTCCAGTGAGACTAGACTGCCCATTCTGACTCCAGTTAGCTCCTCATGCGCCCTCCACTGAGCCTCCTTCATTCAATTAGTTCCAGTTACACCTACCACACTCAGCTAGACTCAGTTTGACTGATGGTTGACAGTTACTTGAGCATTGATGACTCCATTGATGATGAGATAGACTTCTAGTTGTGCTCCGATGACACTCTAGTGATATTTTGATCACTCCATGAAGGCTAATTCGAATTTCCACCTTGGCATTCGAATCCTCATGTATTGTACTACTTATTTGTCCATATTGTGATTAATGAATTAGTGTGTGTGAAGTTATTTTGCTTCTATCCTAGTTCTACTGTATTATTATTCTGTTGCTCATTTTACTGCATTGACCACTCTTAATCTTATTCCTAAATTCTTTCATTGTGAGGTATACATCAGCTCTTAGATCTGCTGTGAGGATTTTCACATGGTATCAGAGCATGTTGAGAGTATTGTTTATCTCCATTCCTGAGAGTTTTTTGCAGGTTATTATCAAGATTTCGAGTGCAACAGTTTCTGCATTTTTTGCAGCAATAGCAGTTGCAGACTTTTCTATTATTTTTGCAGGTCTTCTACAACTTCCATGTATTTAGAAGAAATCTATCTTCCTCCATTCAACTATGATCCTCTTTCTCCATTCAACTATGATGAATGGAAACCAAAGATGATAGCACATTTGAAGAGAATGGTCTCTTTGATTATTGTTTTGAAAAAGAGTTCGAATCCTCTGAAGAAGAGATTGACTGGTTAAATAAAGGTGACAGTGCCATGGGAGCCATGATGTTTGCTATGTCTCGATGCTTGGTACACCAATTCATTGATGATTTTGAATCTCCAAAAGAGCTATGGGCCCATCTGGATGAAAGATTTGGCAGACATAATGAAGGGATTGGTCCTAACCCTTTCGAGAACAAGTCCACTGTTGCATTCGCCCTTCTTGATGATCTCATTGATCATGAATCAGTATCAAACATATCTCATATTGAAGTTAGCCACAAAGAAGAAGAACTTGCAGATTCTACACTCATGCTCCAAATTTCTTCTATTTCGAATTATGTGCCAGCTCACACTCTAGATATTGCAAAGGTTCCTAAATCCTCTCTTGCACCAGAGTCTGTTGGTTTGCATCATGATCTCATGAATGTTTCGGAGGTAAAATTAGCCATTGGAGGTAATGCATTCGCTCTCCTTGATCACTCACCTCTTATGTTCTACTATATGATCATTATTCCATGCTTTCAGAAGGTTATTGAAGATGATGGCCATTGCCATTCGCTTGGGATAATTTCTCATGCATTTACTGGTTTAGATCTCACCTCTAATGGTTCAAAGGAGATCTTAAGCAACCATGATTCAAGTCTTGGATCTGATTTGGATTCCAAGCAATCACTGATATTTAATGGTTCTTTTGGGCATAATCTCACCCATGATGGCCATTGTCATTCGCTTGGGATAATTTCTCATGCATTCAATGGTTTAGATCTCACCTCAAATGGTTCAAAGGAGATCTTAAGAAACCATTCTTCAAGTCTTGGATATGATTTGGATTCAAAGCATTTACTATCATGTGATGGTTCTTTTGGGCATAGTCTCACCTATGATGGTTCGAAGGAGAAGACAAAAGACTATCTGCACATTCATAGATTTGATCCTACCTCAGCTGATTCGAATCATAGGTTCGAGGATCATCCTCATACTTTTGGATTTTTTCTCATCACATTTGATCTGAAGAGCAAGTACAAGCACATGCTTTCTAAGCATGATCCACTTCTTCCCAAGAAGAAGATACCTCCAGACATATGACCAAGCATCACACCTGCTTGAGTTTGGAGCATTTATTTTTTGTGTGTGCCTTACAGTCTATTTTGAGGGGGGGTATTTTTCCCATGAGGTTTTCCCCATTTCCTCGGTTTATTGACTATTATTATTCATTGTATTGGGTGACCTTTGGTCTCAGTTACTAGGGCCCAGGATGGATTAAGGGGGGGTGTTAGGATATTCCTATACTCCATCCTAGTCCTACCAGCATTTTCATTATTTTCATTTTCAGTCTTGCATGCATTTCTGCATACAACATGCATTATGCATGCATGCATGCAATTGCATGCATCCCAGTCATCAGTCCTAGCACCTAGCCTCAATTAGCCAGCCCCCGGGAGCTTCTCTCAGATCATTTTTAGCCCTCCTAGAGCTTAGTGCGCCCTTCCTCCTTGATTTAAGGAAGCCACTCGTCCTCTCTCACCTACCACTCAGTTTCACTTCAGTTAATTGAGTTATCATTAGTTCTTTCCTTGATTTAAGGCTAGACTGACTCTCAACTGACTGTATCACTCCGATGGACCTCCAGTGAGACTAGACTGCCCATTCTGACTCCAGTTAGCTCCTCATGTGCCCTCCACCGAGCCTCCTTCATTCAGTTAGTTCCAGTTACACTCAATTACACCTACCACACTCAGTTAGACTCAGTTAGACTGATGGTTGATAGTTACTTGAGCATTGATGACTCCACTGATGATGAGATAGACTTCTAGTTGTTCTCCGATGACACTCCAGTGATTTTTTTATCACTCCATGAAGGCTAATTCGAATTGCCACCTTGGCATTCGAATCCTCATGCATTGTACTACTTATTTGTCCATATTGTGATTAATGAATTAGTGTGTGTGAAGTTATTTTGCTTCTATCCGAGTTCTACTGTATTATTATTCTGTTGCTCATTTTACTGCATTGACCACTCTTAATATTATTCCTAAATTCTTTCATTGTGAGGTATACATCAGCTCTTAGATCTGCTGTGAGGATTTTCACACCCTTCTCTTTAATCTCCACTCTGATTCCCTTTCCTATAGATTCATTCTTCTCTTCTGCTCAATATATACTATCTCTAGCTAAGCAATCTCTAAAAGGAAGTCAGAACCCTCTGATTCATATTTTTTCCAAATTAGATTCAATCAAAGCGAGGTCCTGTGTCTCTCTGATTTTCCAAGCATGGGCTCATCTAGTGGTCTTCTATTTGATCCATTAGATATTTGTATAAAACTAAATTGATGTCGATTCTCTCAAAGAATCATCAAATGTAACACATGTATTCCTAACCAGTTGTACAAAATTCCCATCTTGTAGCCAACCTACATTAGACATAAAAGGCCTAGGGGGTTTAGTCCCGCCTCTAGCCATATCAAGTGAAACTGGTAGATGATCTAACTCCCCTTCCACACTGACCCATTGTCAAAAGAGAAAAAAATCCTCCATTAATCTCTTAGATATTAAAAAATGATCCAATCTATTGGGCATTCTATCAAGACCTAAACAATTATTCCATCAAGTAGGATTTAATTTACAACACTCTACATCCAAAATTCTCACCCCTTCCAGCTTCCTTAGAAACGAAATAGTTAGACAATATACCTATCTAGATAACCCCCACACATCATATCTACCCAAGGAAAATTTTAAATTACCTCCCATAATTATGTCCTCTTGCTTTAAGAAGCCTTTGATGAAAAAATTCTCCTAGAAATCCACCACGTTGAAGTAAGGACCATATATATTTAACACCAGAAATCCTCTTTTGAAAATCACGAGAGAAGACTTCTAGTCCAAAATCTAAATCTAAATCCCACGAGTTAGTACATTTTATAGAACCACTTCTCCAAACTGTGATCTGTTGGAATTTGCGGCCAGTGCTCCCCGTGAGTTTTGTGACATGGGTTAACCCCCTCTCGTGGACCCTAACTTTGGCGAATGTAACGGAGATTAACACCTGCAGGTTTTGGTCTAACGGCAATCGTGCTCCAACAAATGGTATCAAAAAAACAAGTCTCGAGTTCGAAACTCACCCGGGTAACGCTGGGGAGGAGATTGTTGGCATTTGCGTCCAGCGCTCCCCGTGAGTTTCGTGACATAGGTTAACCCCCTCTCGTGGATCCTAACTTTGGTGAATGTAGCGGAGATTAACACCTGCAGGTTTTGGTCTAACGGCAATCATGCTCCAACATGATCAACCCCCTCGATCTACCCCTTGTGTCTGCAAGGAAAAATCTCATTCCCCTAGTAGTTTAGACAAATCTTGTATGGCAAAACTACCCTCACACATAGTCTCATGTCATAACAATGAATATCAGGCTTAATTGAGTCCACTAAATTATTCATTGGTAGCTTTTTGGAGGGGCTAGCCAACCCTCGACAATTCAATGTCATACAAATCATTAGGACACACTGGAAGGGGTGTTCATTTGTCTAACAATCCCATGTAAAGACAATTGCCATCCCACAACCACCTCTTAGGATTCCTTTTCTCGTGCCATATGAATGTGGTATTTTCTCATGTTTACCCCCAATTTTAGTCCCCCTACATCCTCGCCTAACCCCCATGAATGGTTTATCTTCCCATTCTCAGGGTCTCCTTTCCTCAACCTCATATTATACTTTATAACCACCTTCTCAGAATCAAAAGTAGAAACCTTTCCCTCAGCCTATCCCTTCTCCTTCCAATTTTGGATAGCTCAGCGTCTTGGAGGAGATTGGAGAATCCTCAAATGTGGTTGTGGGACCCAATGTTTGGTCTCTGCCTAAAGACACAACCTAAACCTTTATAAAAAAAAGTGCACAGAGAATCAACTACCAGTGTCCAAAAATTGTAACCAACTTCTCTATGAGGGGATTGAGAAAAATGTAGAGAAGGAAGGCTCTTGAGAAACATACCTTTGGATCCCATTTCATTGTAGTCTTATGCTCGAAACTTTACACTTTTATCAGCAACAAATATTTCAATAGGGGAGTGTCATTGGTGCAAAACCTTAGTTAATGAAGGCAGATCCAACCTAACAGCATCCTCTATAATTGACTGCTTAGGTTTTGACACCCTCATAGAGCCATTTTCAATGGGGATTGTCTCAACACCTACAGAATCCTTTACTATCGAGTTGTTGCTCAACCCCACCACCACTTCATCATTAACATCTTTAAACAACTCATTAAGCTTCCCCTTTTCCAATTCAATGTCTAATTGAGGAGTCAGATTTTGTTTCCACACTCAATGCCTAAAAGGAAGTGGTTACTCTAATGTTACATGCCCATATTCATGACATCAATTGCATCGAAATGGGACCATGAGGTAATCAAGAACTTGGACATGCCTATGGGAGCCTTTTTGTAAAACAATGGCTTTGGCGAGGCCTTCTTGTAGGTCCAAACTAACTAGCACTCGAGCCACCCTCATCAACCCTGTGTCGAGGAAAGACGTATATGCCTCCTGGAAGTGTCCCAAGTGGTTCCCTAAGGATTTAAAAATATCCAATGGCCATAACTCTAAGGGGAAGCCTAACATTTTTACCCATACCAGAGCATCATCAAATCTTTCATGCTTTGTGTCGAAAACCGGTGACCATCTCTTTAGCAATAAGGAATCTGAATCCCATCTCCACAAGCTTGAGAGGATTGCAATAGCATCAAGTCCCAAATGAAAATCAAAACAAATCCATCTCCTCATAAGCATATATGTGTTGGGATAGTAGCTTAAGAGATCCTTCTAGATATTTGAGACCCGGGCCTTCAAGTCCACCTCACTCACTCTATGGCCTAGAAAATGACCTACCAACATTAAGTCACCCATCTTCATCGCTTCATGTAATTTTATGTCGATACCCAAAACCAAATTTGAGGGACCCATATTTTTTTAATACACTTATTGCGTCGTTTAAGAGTCTTTTGCTAAAAAATCGTTTTGAATCCCTTTGAAACAATGGAAGGTCGAGTATCCACCAATGTGTTCTAACCAAAACTAGAGCAAAAATATTGATTAGTTGAGGTCCCACAAAACTCTAACAACACAAGATTCTTACCGACAAAGCCTTCTTACATAATTTGTGGTGCTAAAAATCCCTTCTCGCACCAATCCGAACTAGAGATTGGGTCATAGATTCATGCTCAAAACAAATTGGATGCAAAGGATCAAGTCCTCCCTTATCACCCACGAGAACAAATCCCAAGGAATGACGTGATACATTTGCCACAAGATTTAAGATAGCATTAATGAGCGATCCTTCGAGTTCTTTCTTAGGCTTCTCCACCAATCCCTACTCCACATAACAACCCCATTATGTGTTGGGGCCTTAGATAGGGCTGAAATTTTTGTCAACATCCCACTAACTGGAAAAAGAACCCACTATGTCTCATTTTCCTAAAGTCCCAGAATGTACAACAAGCCAAACCAGAGTACAAAAAGTAACTTCCTTTCTCTTGTTAGACTTAGGACCCCCACACCCAATTAGAAAAGCTCAAAAGCTCGCAAGTCACACCCACAAGGGAATCCCTAGAGTAGTCCACCAAGTCACATGCAAACTCATGATCAACCTCAATCCTTTGCCCTAATTAGGTCTAAATCCCTAGAACTAAAACCCTAGCAACGACGTACACCACATGGTAGACTTCCACAACTTCCCCAACTTGTCCCACCATTATATAAAGGTTACAATCTCTTCAATACTAGGCTATTGAATTTAATATGGATTTATTTCATAATTGTATTTATGTTTTCGGAATAAAATTTGATCTTTAGTTTTTTTTTATTCGGAATCTCAGCAATGGTATTATTAGTTCTTCTATTATTCTCTTGAACTTTGAAACTTGGTCGAGATATATAATAGAAAAAGGGAAACTAAATAACTTGCTCGAATTCATTGGGATCCTAGGATTATTATTCAATGACTCCATGAGGTTCCATCTTCAAATGACCAATTTGCAAAATTGGGACCATCTTCAAATGACCAATTTGCAAAATTGGGAGACGAAACCACACTCAATTGCTTGGAACCTTACTTGAAAAATTCCCAAATAGAATGCAAGCGGAACCAACAAAATCACCATGGGACTTTGAAAATCTCTCTAGAAAACTATAACAATATATTTTAATGAGATATGGGTATCAAACTCTATGGAGATACTTGAGTGATGCTTGTATGGGCGATTTTTTTCTTGTGTTGAATATTTAGTAAATATTAAATCACATATCTTAGGGTACATCTCTGCACATTTTGGTGCAAATGCTAGTAAAATTACCATGCTAGAATATGGAATCGATTTCCTTTAAATATGACAAGAATTTAGTAAAATGCAAATTTAAACTATAAGTAAAATAATTGATTAAGTTGTAGAGGAACTATTGGGTGTGATAATATATGAATAAATAATGAGATTTTTTTAAAAGGTGGCAAAATATATCATAACTCACTTGTCAACCCACAGTGACCTCATGAGTGGTTGTTGTCTGTGAATGTGGGTTGACTCATCACAAATATTGAAGGAAAATGATTCCCTTTGAAATGACTAGTTGGTGGTCCTTAAGGGGGCAAACTTTCTTTCTTGCCAAACGCTTTTGGGTATTGGGCCGTTAACCTATTTCCTTAACTCTGAAGAAGATGATCTCTTAGCCAATCAAAAGCAATTGAAGGCCTTACTCTAGATCCAAAAGATGGTTTCATGTCTTAATCTAGGTCCAAAAGGTAGTTTCAACTTAAATAGTACCCAAAAAAACCAAGGTCCTTTTGTAATCAGCACTAAAGCTACCTCTAATAAGATTATGTGTTTTTTTATTAACATGTGGCTTTAATCCTATATCCTTTATGTAACAAACAAACAAACTACACATACCCAATAGGAGAATAAATAATAATACTTTACAATTAAATACAATATTCTATTACAATTTTATAGTGGTATGTGCGAATGTGCATTATGTAACTACTTCATAAAATAACTCATTAAAGTTGTAATAGCCTTTTGTTGTGAGCGGGCATGAGGGACATCATTATAATGAGTGAGAAAAACTTTGTATTATAATAACGTGTGGAAACCTCATACAGCAAGTAAAATAGGCGTTTCACCATGGAGATGCATAAGCATCCACGTCTGCTAGATTCCTCGCTCATAGAGCGAATGGAATCCTGCCACGTGGATGCCTATGCATCTCCTGCCACCGCTTGCTGCCTCCTCCCGCCGTCGACCTCCTCTGCCTCCTCTATGGGCGAACTCCTGCCCTGCTCTCCACCTCCCCTCAGCCGCATGCGTTCCTCCCCGCCTGCATACATTGCTACTCTCCATTCTACACCCCTTCACTCCACGCACCCCCATTCCACCCCCTGGACGCAACCACGTTCCTTCCTCCCACGCGTTGTCATCGCTGCTTACCATATCCTCCTACCTACATTTCTCCCTGCACGGACCAACTCCACCCCAGCTCCACACTTTCACGCGTCGCAATCCCAATCAACCATAGACGACCAGTTCGTAACAAGTTGTTGCACAGAAGCTGAGACTGACAACCCTGTCGATGCTCGTCCTACCTTCGGCTGCTCTACAAGCCACTTGAAATAGCGTCCATATTGACCAGTCGGATCCACTTCCACAAAAGGTTCCCTGTCCTTATCACCGGCATTACATTCTACAGCAGGCATTTTGTTTGTTAAGGGTGAAAAAATTAAAAACCCTGACCCTTGAATTCCTACTTGTCCTCTTCTTGTTTGAATTGAAAACAAGAAGAAAACCTTGCAAGGCTAAAGGAAGACACAGAAATGGAGATGTTCCCTGAATTCAGAGGATGTACAAAATTCAGGGGCTGAACAGATAGCAAAGACGGCAGAGACTACCAGCATTTTCGCTCCCGTAAGGCACCTATAACAACAAGAATTAAGATACAACGCACATTCCAACAAAAAGTGATTATTAAGGCAAATGGGCAAACTCCAACATCGCTGGGCATATGGGAAAACTCCAAATCAAATTCAGTATTTAATCCCTAAACAAAGTATGAGACAATGCACATTCCAACAGAAAGTGATAATTAAGGCAAATAATCAATAAAAAGAAGAATTGAGATACCCACCTGGTCGTTGCATCAAACAATGGAGGTGGCTGTGATTTAGAATTGAGAGTGGGTGGAATTAAATAACTGCAATCGAGCAACAAGATGCCATGGAAAATATTTTGGTAAATCCGGTACAAGTTTGGGTACAATAGAAAATATATATAAGATCAAACGATGCAGTGATTTATACTTACAGCCCTGCCATGTTAACCTCGAGAATTGATGCTGTATAAATATTCTGCAAAACAAACGTCAAAAGCTTAGTGTGCCATTATCGGTGGAAGATTGAACGAAACCTTCAAATTCTCAATGAAAATCCTCGCAATAAATTTAAATGTAAAAACCTAAATCGCTATGCAGACCAAAAACACCAGAAATCATTTGAATGTATCCAATTTCTCTTGAAATGGATAGGGAAAAAAATGGATCTCTGACAAATATTTTTAACAACGCCCTCACACAAAAATAAAAATTAAAAATCCATAGAAAAGCTTGAAAACGGGTTGGTTGTTCAGAGATAATGGAAACATCATACCTTTCTCTTGTTGCAGAGCTGGCTCAGCAGCCGTTTTTGAAATCTGGAAAAAGCGAGAAGCGAAAAGAGTAGAAAATGCGACCAATGAGAATCAGACCTGGAAAGAAGAAGAGGGAACACTGTACAATAAATATATCTTGGAGACTGCTGAGGTTTGGTATGGTAAGTGTTCCCTCTTAACCTGGTTTTATACCCTTATTCAAACGCCCTTCCACCATTTCGTCCAATTCGCGAGACGAGCAAATAACCCATCCCCAATCCAAAGGGCCCTTCGCTGGGAATAATCGGCATAGACACCTCTTCCTGCAAAGCAACCATAATATAAAAGGCAGAACGAAGACCAGAGTTTTCCCGGAGCCCGTAAACGCGACACTTATCATATCTCTGCCGCACCAATATAAATTTCCTGAACCAACATTACCTGCAAATAGTCTGAAAATGCATCATTACAACAACGTGATTTAGTAAATTCTCGGCATGCCACCGGTGTATTCTCTCTACAGTCTTGCCCTCGTCTGCAGCATAGTCTTGCCCTCGTCTGTAGCAGACAGACCCTGCGACATCTTCCAGAAGCCTCTATAGCTGAGCAGGGTCCGGGGGTTCTTTCTCTCTCGCGCGCGGGAGCCAGGATCTTTCTTTTGTGCTTGAAGGAGGGCGTGCATGCCAACCACATGGGCTGTATGCAGCCCACCAGAGAAGGCATATTTAATAATGCGATATTAACATCAACTAAACCTACCAAAATAACATAATAAATTTTTAATTAGATGTGATTCGCTTTCTTTTAAATTCTTCATTGGAACAACAACAGAAAGAGTCAATGCAACTAAGGCCTGTTTGTTCTGGGTTTCTATGTTTTTAATCGCAGAAAGAGTCATTGCAATTAAGGTCGGTTTGTTATGGGTTTCTATGTTTTTAATCCCTAAGAAGTTGTATGTAAAGGTTTCAAATTTTGACAACGAGGAAATTGATCGGCTGGGTTGCCTTCTCAGAAGTGCTTCTTCACTGGAGACAACGATACTCACTTTACCAAGATGCTCCCAATATTTCCACGAGATGAACTTCCTGAAACAGCTTCTGAGCTTGAAAAGATCGTCTGGATCAAGTGTACTTATAGCAGAAAAGTATGAAGGCAACTGTGAGAAATGCAAGGGATGATTCTTAGTTAATCGATAGAAACATGTTCCGGGAAAAAGGTTGGTTAAGTTTTTGAAGTTATTAAGTTTAGATATTGCTACAGTTTCATATCAAATAGTTCATCTCAATTTGTGTCTTCAAACTGCAAAGGCCAAGTTTATGAATTACTGTTTGAATGTATTTCAGATTTGATAAAATTGTATTTTTAAAGTATTTCAAATTTGATAAAATTGTAATTATCTATAAATTATATTTATGGTTATAAAAATGAATATATGATATATGGGATTTTATTAATTTTTTAATATTAAATAATAAAAATGATAGATATTATTTATATTTTAAAAAAAATTAATTTATGAAAATAACTTTTTATTTGTTATCCTTCACTTGTAATTTTTTTTGCTACTTTTTAATTGAAGATATGATTCTTTTTTGTTAATAATTAGTATTTTTTTAATCTCACATTTGAACATAAATCGGAAAAAAAAAATGTTTTGTATAATCAATGTATAGATGGTTTGGCCAAACTTTTATTATCATGAAGTGAAACTTTAAATTCCATCTAACCTTGGTGAAGCCATGAAAGCTTGCTCATACACATTTATTTAGATTTTGAATTTAGTTTGTTTAAAAGCAATGTAATTGGACTTGATTTATGCCAATGCAATTAGAGTTCACTTGTGTAAGAGTTTATGTATTTTAATTTTATTTTTGAAATTCTAAGTTTAGTTCACGTGGATAAGAGTTCATGTTTTAATTTTATTTTTGAAATTATAAGTTTATTTTTTAAATAGTTGATTTTTATTGGTATTCATGTTGTGAACATTTGTATTTTAATTTTCTAATTTTAGAATTTGAAGTATAAAGATGTATAATTTTAAAATAATTATTTTATATTTGTTGGAAACTTAAAATGATGATATACTTTTAGGAATTGTAATTTTATTACAAATAAAATTATATAAATTTTTAATAGTTAATTTTAAAGATTTAGTTAGTTAAAATTTATAGAAAATTTTAAATTATTCCATTATAATTATATATATAAAATAAAAATTTGGTAGTTATTTTTTCACATTTTCATATGTTTCAATATCCATAAATAAAATGATAATGTGTGTCTTATTTGAAAATGGATTCACTAGGTTCAAAAAAGAATTATTCATAATCCAAAACAGATGTCAACTATTCATAATTCACGATACAAACAAGTTATTTACTTCTCATTTATTACTTGTATGTTCAACCTTTAAAGTTAGTATTTGATCATGTATGTGATTTATCTACTGGTTTCATATGAAAGGGTGGTTTGTTTAATTTTCATTGCAACAGTTTTTGTGTCCTAAAAAAGTTGGTCCTTCCATTCCAAGTTCATTTTGCCATTCCATGTACTTGTTTTCACTTCAAGTAAACGATTCACATATTACTAATCTTAAACTGTACAGAGTAGCTTCTATTTTGCAACTCTGGCCTCTATGTACCATATATGTTTATGGTAGGACTCTTAAGCATATTATTGTTTAGAAGATTTTAAAGAGCTTGATAGCCTCCTTCTTCGGATCGTTAAATAACTGCATGGCTTTTTGAAATTGCAACGGGATCGCGGATATGAAGAAACCTTTATCCAAGAAGAATACCAAGAGACTCAAATGCCTTATAAGATAACACTAAATTTCTTGTCAAACTATACCATGGAATCTAATCCGCGATCAAGCCAACGGGATGGTGTTGAGAAAAGTGCAACGGGATGTCCATGTGCAAGGGAAGATCAATCAGATAGTGACATCAACAAATTAAAGACTAAAGTTGAGAAGGAGCATTAAGACGTAGCGATTTCCAGGGTAAAAAGTGCCAATCAATGTTTCTAGCTTGACAATGCCAACACCAACATTTAGAACCCGATTGAAGAAAAGGTAAAGAAGATCACATATCTAGGAGTGATTGTTAGCAAATGGACTGTCAGTGCAAGATCTCATTGAGGAACTTTCAAAATGAAATGAATTGAAGTGAGCATGTATTGTGATCAATGACCTTGCTGCCGATATTGTCTATCATGGCTATTGTGGTTGTTAGTGAGACACCTTATGCAGAAACAAATGGGGACAATCTGAATTTGACAATTCCCTTAGGTGGATGTAACACGATTAAGAACGTCTGTGGTTCCTTGAAATGTCTTGTAATCTTGATTTTGGCTTTACAATTTCGAGAAAAGGGTGATTTTTCGGCTAAGTACAACTCTTGTTTTTACGCCGAACCATGTTGCAGTTTTTGTGAATTTTCACATCATTTTGCCGAGCAGCAATTGGGCGAGTTGTGCCAACAATTTTGCATTATTTGAATGAGTCATTCAATCAAATCCATGGAAGGACCTTCACGGGTTTTTTCAACCAAAAAGGACCACATCTTATTTACTATTCTGCCATGTGAGTTTCCTTTCAAAGAAAATGGACATCCTAAACAAGAAAATATGCTTCTTCTATTTTTCTCTCTGGATTCCAAGTAAAGAAAATAAAACAACTAAGAGGGACACAAAACAAAAATTATTATTATTATTATTGTGTGATTTAGACAATTATGAAGACATGCATTGTTTTAAAAATACGTTTTAAAAATGGGAGGATGCAGGAATAAATAACATACATCATTTTGTAGCTAAGGGAATGTGGAGAATATTGACAGGTATAGGCTTATAGTGCAAGATAGTTATTCATAAATATAATGATCATTTATCTGTGGAAGAATGGATGAGAACTCCCACCAAGTCTTACAAGTATTGTCAAACCATTCTCAATATTTTTCATAATTTTCTTAAATTTCTTCACCAGAAAGAATGTCATTTTGTTTTGTAGTGGTAATTTTGTTTCAGAACAATGCTAATCTACAAAAAAAATGTTACAATTTATGTTATATGACTTAAAATGCTTACTAACATCAAACCAACCTTCAACCTAGCCTACTGTGCTCACCTTGGCAAACAAAATGGGCATTCACAAATCGAAATGGATATTCATTGACATTCCAAAGGAGCTTGTAGATAAACCTATTGCAAATCCATAATTTTCATAACAATAAATGACACTCTCTTTCTCTTGATTCAATTTTTCAAATATGTATAGACTTGATTAATCACAAATGGCCAACCACTTAAAAGGGTCAAACTTACCTAGGCTGCAAATTCACAACAAAGGTTAATTGTTCAACCAAAATCACCCAAGATTTACATTTAGCACCAACAAGACTACCAAGAATAAGGGACCTCCCCTAACTAACATGCCATCATCCTTACCATTGAACAAACAACCTATTGAATCTTTTTCAAAAGATTTTTTATGATACTAAGGATCAAAGCCAAGATTTTGTGTGTGTCACATTATGAATTCCTGGGTCATTAACTACTAGATTAAGAGCTTTCTAGGCATCGAATGAATGACCACAAAGACTGAGATGATGGTGGATGTCTCTTTGCATTGGTGTTAATGTTATCAACCGTGAATGCTCTATCTTGCTGAAGCAACCAGTGAAGAACAATGTGGAGCTTTGACTGTTGAATAAGCTACTTCTTGTTGCTCACATTATTCCCACATGCTCTTGTTTTACTGATATCGAAATAAAAAATGTTGCCTTGAATGTGTAAGTTGTCAATGGTTTGTATTGGTGAGTTGTCAGACACCAATGCACTACCTTTACTCTTAATCGTTTTTAAAATTTGATGGGCAAAGCCTCTATGATTGTTTTTTTATTTGCTACTGCTATTGTGACATCATCTCTGTTTCTTTCTCAGCATTCGAATCGTCCTCAATTTGTTCCTCTTTTACAGAGCAACGACCCTCTTGAGGAGCCAAAGGTTCTTGTTTTCTATTCAAAATCAAGGCTCTCCTCTCAAACCAAACTCATATTTCTTATTATAATTACCATGTTCTAAACCCTATTCCTGTTTAATATTTACAAACAAGGTTCTGTTGTCTTTTTGGGTTTTTTTGTTGGAAACTAGAGTCTGTTTCTGTCAGTGCACTGTCAGTTATTTACTCGTATTACTTGTATGTTCAATCTTTAAAGTTAGTATTTGATCATGTATGCGATTTATTTATTGGTTTCAGATGAAAGGGTGCTTGACTGGTATATATTCATTTCCTTGTGTTTACCAATATATGTTTCCTGCTAACTTGGGCAGATAATTTGCACCGCAACAGTTTTTGTCTCCTAGAAAAGTTGGGCCTTCCAGAAAATTAAACTTTAATTTAGGCATCTGGTAGATGAACAATCCTATCTTGTTCTCACTGTTCCTGTTTAATATTTAAAAACAAGGTTCTCAGAGGAAATTTACCCAGCATTGTGCTGCCTTTTTTGGTTTTTTTCTGTTGGAAACTAGAGTCTGTTTCTGTCAGTACACTGTGCACTGTGATAATGTGTGAGAGAGATCAAAGAGATGTTGGTAAATATTTTGGGTGCAATTAAACTTTTATTTAAGCATCTTGTATATGAACAATGCTATCTTGTTCTCATAATTATTGGAGTTACCACTATGTTAAGTGGCAGAGCCAACCTTCGGTCATGTAGCACACTATTTTAACAATGATTCCAAGGCTTGGGCAAATGATTAGCGGCCTAATGTAACCTCTTATTATGAGATGTCAAGCCCGACCTGATAAACCATGAGTGTTCTCATTGTGACAATATGCATGTACCTAAATTTATTCAGATTGGCCTATGAAAAGCTTTTCTTAACATTTATACTCGTGATTGATTTTGCTTATGAAAATGATGATAGGAGAATGAACTCCATTTTCCTATCTATATAGAGTGGGCCATAAATGCGAAATGAAACGGGTAGGTGGGTCATTAACGCCCCGTCGACTGGTGTGTGTGTCACGTCGGCACGCGTCCCAAAAGAAAGTTCGTCGGCAGCTTCGACGACTTTTTCCTAACCACCACGAAACAGTCGGCTTAAAAGCACGAGCCGCGACGACCAAGTTGGTGCAACAAGACTTCAATGCGATGAAAGGGACGGGCGACGTTGTTCAAAAGGGGGCAACCAGACGGTGGAACGCTTAGCGAAAAAAAACTTGGTCGTTGTTGGATGGTCGGTGAAATTATCATAAAGCCGCGAAATGGTCGGCGAGATAGTCGAAATAACTGCGCCCAAAGCGTCGTTAAATGAAGTGGAAGAGTTGGGCGAAAAAAGGTGATGTGATGCGATCGTTATCAGCAGAAAAACTTGGTCGATGAAAATCACGAAAAAAGGTGATGTGATGCTTCGACGACTTTTTCCTAACCACCACGAAACAGTCGGCTTAAAAGCACGAGCCGCGACGACCAAGTTGGTGCAACAAGACTTCAATGCGACGAAAGGGACGGGCGGTGTTGTTCAAAAGGGGGCGACCAGACGGTGGAACGCTTAGCGAAAAAAAACTTGGTCGTTGCTGGATGGTCGGTGAAATTATCATAAAGCCGCGAAATGGTCGGCGAGATAGTCGAAATAACTGCGCCCAAAGCGCCGTTAAATGAAGTGGAAGAGTTGGGTGAAAAAAGGTGATGTGATGCGATCGTTATCAGTAGAAAAACTTGGTCGATGGAAATCTTATAAGATACGTGAAACGGACGGCAACGGGTGACTTAAAACCTGCGACCATGGTCGGCAAGAAAGAACAAAAACCGGCAAAACGAGTGGTGAAGATGAGCCACGGTCTGCTAGACGGGTCGGTGCCAGATGTGTAACAGCTGGCGAAACAGTCGACTATAAATGGCTAAAAAGCTGCGACCAATTTCAGCCAAAATGATCGAAAAGCTGCGAAATGGGTCGACATGTTTTGATAAATACTTAAAGTCAATATTATTTTTTTTATACCCAATAATTCTATGAAAGAGTTGGATTTTACCATGCGTTCCTTTTGCCCCTCGAGTGGCAAATGCTAGTTTTAATACAGAGATAACTTTATAGAAAAGAAAAACATACGGTGCGTGAGTGAAATCGTTCTCACCCACTAAATGGAATAAATCGTTTTGTTCAAGTGGTCCATGGAATAAATCTTTTTGTTAAAAGATAATGCTCACATCCTACCTTATTACTGTTCCATGTCCTCGATCTGGCTGGAAACGCAACGATTGCTTCGCCTTTATATATTTCAACATCCAATCCAATCCTCCTTACCATCTATTAATTCCCTCTTCCCCTCGCCATCCATTCCCATATATCTGCATCTTCTTGGCTTTGCTCCCTGTTTTTGTGTTCAGATTCTGGTCTGTTGGTTGCTTTTATATTCATTCTCTGCTCCAGTGACCTCTGCTGCTTTTTATATTCATATTCTGCTGTGATCTACTCTGCTCCCAGAAGGCAATGGACATTGGATACTGTGATGGGAACCGCAGCTAACGATGATTAGCAACGTAGCTATAAATGAGTGGAAGCTTGATTTAAGTCGGATGAAAACGGTGGATCCAAAGTTTCCAGGTACTCATCCTCCTGTTGATTGAAATGGAGTTTTGATAGTTTTAGAGATGGTAAACTGGAAAAGGGTTTTCTATATTGTGCCATGTTTCATGAAGATGCACTAATTATTCGAGAGCAACTGGTCCAGATGTGGACTGGATTGCAGAAGATTTGGTTAAATGTGGATTGCAGAAGATCTGGTTAAGAACAAAGACGATAACTATATATTGGGCACACTTGTAAATCGTTTCTTATCACAGTTCAGGGGAGGTGTATTCCAACTCGGAGGTGTGATTTAAGTTCACGATGTTATTAGGGACATGGCAATTTATATTGGAGAGAACGAGGAAAACTGTGTACTTAGGGCAGGTCAAATGCTTCAATGTTCCTATCGAGACCATCCTAGTGATTGCAGAGAATTTGGAGCAACAATATGATGTCTCTTCCCTCGAGGGAATAAAAGATTGGAATAAATACAGAAGCATTTTTCCTCACCATTACTATTCTGAAAATGTTGTAAAATCACTCAATATGTAAAATTTTATCTTGGTGTTCATTTCTTCAAAAGTTTCAAAAGTGTCAACAACTGAAAATTGTTATTTTTTTTTAGCTTATAACTTCTGCCTGAGAATAGATTGATGTGATATTACGATTTGAAATTGAACTATACATATTATACTCCGGCATGGTACCTTTGGTTTTTCTAAAAAAATCAATTCTACATGATTTGCATATTAGGGTAATTGGCCATTCTTCAACAAGAGAGGCAATAAGTTTTTTTCACTGGATGGAAAATAGAATTATATGAGGAGGTCAATTATGTAATTTGTAACACTCGGTAACTTGAAAAATCCTTGTAATGAAGCATGGGAGTCCATTTTAGTAAAACTAGTCAAATTGGTGAAAAGAGCAAAATCACTTATTTTCAGATTGACTTTGCACAACAGCCAACGAATAGTTTGGAGATTATAAGACATGCGTTTTGTAGGCTATAATTCTGACTTCAGCCATATAAACTTGGACTCTACCTGACATGCTTGTGTACAAATTGGCATACAATTCCCTAAGGCACTTCAACGAAATGCATTGATAGATTTGTGCAATTGAAGAATAGTTTAGAGATTAAAAGACGTGAATTTTGTAGGCTCTGCTTCCGACATCATCCATATACACTTGACACTACGTGGTGTGTTTATTATGTACAAATAGGCATGCATTTCTATATACACTTGGACTCTACATGATGTTTTTATGTACAAATAGGCATACATTTCTACGAGCCACTTCATATTTTTAATACCAAGAATTCATTTTCTTCAAATTTTGCATATATTTGAATTGTAAGAGTTTTATAATTATTTTGCGATACCAGTCAAAGCTCCATTACATATATGCACTTATATTCCATCAGAGAATTAAAGGAATAAGTTCCCATTTAATAAACCAACTTCCGATCCATTTATTTTAAAATTTGGGCTTTTGGTTCTGACTATGGAACTGTAAAGAGGCCTTTGGCCATGGCTGTATATGCTTATGAGAGCGGAGAATAGCAAGTTCAGACCCTGCTATGGAATATAATGAGTTCAAGGTTTTTAAATCCTCTATGCTTACAATAAAGAATGCAGAACTGTGGTTGTCAATTCCTGCTATTTGAATTTTAATTGCCATGGTTGCGTGAGTATTTGCTTCCACTATGCAACATTGAATTGCAAGCCAGAGGTTCTAGATCAAGTGGTATTGGAGCAATAAGGGATTGTGGCAGTTCCAACGAAAGAGTTGAGCTGGGTAGAATTGTTTCCATGAGAAGAGGGGATTCTGTGAAACGACAATTGCAGTGAAAAAAGTGAGAAGTGTAGGTGACTACAGCAAAGGTGTGATGTTATGTAGAGTTACCTGAATGAGTGAATGAAGCACGCCTCTAGTGGTAGGATTGGGTAGATGTTCTAAGAAGAGATACAACTCCAATTATGAAGAGAAATGAGTAGAGGTCTTGGAGAATGAGGTGTTGAAGAATCTGCATAAAGAGGTTGCAAAGATGTTTGCAATGGATGCTATAGCAGAAGAGAGAAGTGCAGAAAAACAAAATAAATTCCCGTGGAAGATTGCAGAGAAAGAGTGGAAGCCACATTGAAAATTGCAGCATGGCAAGAAGAGGTATTCATGTGTGAGAGGAAGAACCAAAAAAGAGAATGTTGGTTCAAATCCAATGGAAGATGTTGCAAAGTTTCTGCAAAAAATTATGAGGAAGATGGATGCCTTCGAATTGACCCACCAAAGGGGAATGGTCATAGCCAAAGTGATCCAAAAGAGTGATAAAGAGAAAGATGAAGATGTACAGCAACACCAAATGAAGATGGAGATGCTAGAGTTTTATGGAAGTTGAGACCCAAAAGAATTGATGAAGTGTATTGAAGGCATGCACCTGTATTTTTAGTGCAGTGAGATTAAAAAATCCCAGTGTGAAAATCGCCTATGGAAGGTCGAGGAACTTTACATATGATTGCTACCAGAAAATAAAGAAGGATAAAAAATGGGAAGGCGAAGACAAGATCTAAAGTTGGGAGAATATAGTCACCAAATTGAGAGATAAATTTGTAAATTATGACTATAGTTTGAAAACGAAGAAAAGATAAAAAATATTGAGGCAGAATGATAAATGTGTAAATGTGTAGAAGGATATTTCAATGAATTTTGTAGCATGGCCATGAGAGTTAGTTTTGTACGAGAAAGATATCATTAGTTTGTGGATGGATTGAAGCCATCCATTAGAAGGAAGTTAGTTGTGGAGAAGATGCGGTCATTACAAGAGGCTTACCAATTGGCCTTGAGAAATGAGAGGTGCAGATGAAGAGAAAGTGTGAGAACAAGCAGTGAGAGGAGAAAGAGAAATGAATTCTTCTGATTGTGGTTGTAGAGAATGTTGATTGTGAAAGTGGGGTGTATGTTTTTAAGAAAAATGATAAAGGAAAATGTGTGTGAAGTGTAAGTTGTGGATAGCATACCAAAGAAGAGTGCAAAAGAAAGATTTGCACTGGAAGACTGCAGGAGAAAGATTGATGTAAAGGAGTTTGTGCAACAAACTCAGATTGTAGCAGTCTGCTTTAGAGAGTGTATGTGTAGACAAAATATATTGTTGCAGTAGTGAGTGGTGTTGCAGAAGAAAGTAGTCTTGCAATATAGATGTAACAATGGAAAATATGCAGATGGGAATGTTGGATTCCCATAATGCTCTATGTGATGACTTTGTTGCAGGTGAAGTCAAATGTGTAACAAAGGAAAAGAAAGTGGAGCAGCCCAAAGAAAAGATGCAGCAATTGCAGCAAGTGGTAGAAGAGATGATAGTAATCAGGATGAGAGTGAACCAGATTAAAATAAATGGAACAGTTGAGTTAAAGTGTGATGAGTTGCTTACAGTTGCAGATTGCCAAGATGCGAATTACAAAGAGCAAGAAGAGGAATGCAAAACGGAGGAGGGATGATGTTATAAAGTGTGGCCAAGAAAGAAGAATAAAAGACATAAATAACCAACCAATCGAAAATTTATCAACGACATCATGAGAAAGATGCTCACATTTTCCTACCAGGAGAATCTGATGTAGGAGCATCCCTAGCCAAGACAGCTATTATGCACAAACGTTGATTTTTGCAGTTAAATAAGTCTGTTTTATATACAATCATTTTAAATGATTCTTAAGTAAATTAAAGACATCTATATACATCATTTATATGCCTCAGAAGTCACCCAATATGCAAAATTTTATTTTGGTGTGCATTTCTCCAAAATTGCAAGTGAAAAAACTAAAACTTGTCATTTTTGGAAGCATATAACTTCCCCCTTGGATTAGATTGATGCCATATGAGGATTTGGAATTGAATTATAACTGTTATAATCTATTATTATACTCTTGGTTTTCATCAAGAAATCATTTTGACGTGATTTGATTGCATTATGAAAAGCCATATGAGAGTAATTGGCAATTCTTTGACAAGAACAATTTTGTCATGTTTTGCTACAGCTGTAAATTTTTATTATTGAATGGAAAATATAATCATATGAGAATGTCAATTATGTCATTGGGAACACTCAACAACTTGAAAACCCAAATTTTGACTTGTCATGAAATTTGGGTGTCCATTTTAATAAAACTGGTCAAATTGGTGAAAAGAAAGAAAGTGCTGATTTTGTGGATTGATTGTTTGCAACTGAAAAATAGTTTAGAGATTCTAAAACATGTAATTTGTAACTTTGTAAGCTATATTTCTGACTTCAGCCATATACACTTGGACTCGGTTATCCATTAAGTTGCACTTAAGTGGATTTCCTGTGAGCTGCCGAAGTTGTGAACAATTCAATTGTTCATTGTCAGTGCTCAAAATTTCAGAGGACTCCTTGGGGCTAATTTTTGGCCCCTTTTTAAATTTTTTGCATGTTCATACCCCTCAGGGATATTGTAATAAAATGTCATAGCATGATGGAAGTATGTAACAGACTTGGCTTTACTAGGACATAAACATTGAGTCAGCTATTCCATGGTGTTTTTTTCCCTTGTTAATTATACGTACTTTTGAGTCTTGTATAATTTTCGCGTTTTTCACCCGCTCCTTTGTCATGTCCCAAAATTTTGCATTGGGTCACAATGGCCTAAGCCCCTTGGCCATACTCGTGATAGTTTGTCAAATGGATGCTAAGGGTCAAATAAATGCCAAGAATGAAGTCCAAGTTAGTAATAATGTGAAATTAGATCCAAATGGACAAGGTGGGTCACATTAAGAGAAATTCTCAATTCAAAATTGTAATATACTCATCCAAATGAACTGCCATGGAGGAAAATTACTGGTTCCCTAGGTTGGGGGGTGGAAGCTTTGGGATTTGAAATAAGGGGGATAATAAATGATGTTTGAACATTAGAATGGCATAAATATTTAATAAATTAGCTAAATAAATAAATACAAGGGAAAATCAAAGTGGCAATTGATCATGAAGACACATGGAGGATGTGGGACCCACACAAACTAGATTTTCTATGCCACATGGCATCCTCCTCTTGTCATTTCGAATCCATAAGAAGCCCAACGTTCTTGGGATGAGTTGGAAGGTCAATCTACTTGGCATGACTCAATTAAGGTCAAATTGGAGTGGAAGAGTAACTCCCATGGAAGAGGAAGAGGCATTTTGGAGCTAGTGAGACACTTGGACTAGATTCCCTAGCTCTATGACAACAATGATGAAGATGCTATGACACCTATGACACAAATCAGACCTGAAGGCTGACATCTGACATATATGACATGTCAGGGCTAAAAATAGCCTCCAAGAGGGCGCTCAAGTGAGTTAGGGCAGCCAAAGAGACACCAATTCGAATTTGGAGAAGGAGAGGGCTAGAATTGGAAGGACAAGTGGCATACTTGGGAATCTCTTCCCAACTTGAGTTGGCATGAAGCTCTTGGGAGGAATTCGACCCATGGAGGACCTAGAAGTTTATAAAAGACAATAACAAAGAAGGATGGTATCTTTTGATCATTTAACATTTTGCATTTTGCATTTGGAGAGAAGAGCTAGTGGAGTGCTACTCTACTTGCCTTAGCACCAATTTCGAGGGTGAAAAATTCCCATCCTAATTGGTAATTGGAAAGGCCATTCAGACCTTTCATTTGGAGCTTTAATGGAGTCTTTTGGTACAGGTTGAAGCTACAGGGCATCTCATGGTCACATCTCTTCCAGCTTGCTTCTACAACCATTCTTCTATTTCTTGGCATATTCTTGCTCCTTGAGGAGAGGTGCACTTGTTGAGGTGATGAACTCTTTGGGATAGCTCTTGAGGCCCCATATATTTGTAATCTGATATATATACTCTGTTTTTACTGCTCATAATACTTTCAGGTCGAAACTCAAAGAGATTTGATGTAAAAATGCTAAACTATGAACAAATGGTGTCATTTCCCCAATACCTTGTTATTTGCACTTGAAGTGGTATCAAATTCGAATGGTTCAGTCAATGTCTGATGTATTAATGTTGTATGGAGTGCCATTAATATGCTGAAGAAGTTTCATATTCATTATACAAGCATTTGGAGCAATATTCTTAAGTTTCATAACCATTTGTGAAGAATTACTATCATTCCCCCCTATCTCGAAACTAGGCATTTTGTATATGATTTAAGAGGGTTGTAGAAGACTCAATAAACTGAATGGTGATGCATATGAGACTATATTGATGTCCCCTAGATATCCCCTACCTCTGTTCATAAATTCGAGAGGGTCCCATAGCATTTGTAGAGCCATTTCCAGCATCTACCCCATGGGGATTTGAACCCCAAATTGCTAGTCAAACTCCCTACATTGGCCAGAAATTAAAGGAGAGTTGCAGAAGCCTTTTAAAGACTCTAAAGCATCCCTGGACCTCATAATTATGTCCCAATATCATCCATACACCTTCTGTAACAATTTGGGAGCATTTGGATTTATTTGAAGACCAAGAGACCAATACTAGTCAAAGGTTGAACTCGTGGAAAAAGTTGAAAATTTCACCATTTTAATAAATTTAAAAAAAGGGACATTACATCCTCTAAAGCTGGAATGTTCGTCTGGGTGGTTAGGCCTTAGGAGGTTATTAAATTCTAAGTGTCAATGTTTATTACCATGCCAGGCATTATTTTGAGTCATTATGAACACGTACTAGGTCCCCTAGGATTTTTATTAAGTTCCACAAAATAAAATAAAATAATATCGTAAAACGGGTCATTTTCTCTGAAACCGGATTCGCTCAAAATGGGCTACATGTTCCGTGGGGTCGTGTCGGACACGGACACGATGGGAAATCATGTTCGACATGACTTTTTATTGTGTCCGAAATTGGGACTAGAGTAATTTTTAGGGGCGAAATTTCGCCAATTGGCTATTTTTGGGCTTTTTTCCAAAAAATAAATTCGCTATTTTGTCATTTTTAGTCTCTAACATTGCCTATATTTACATAAAATATGTTTTTTTGTCATAATATTCGTCAAAATTCCCATATTTTAGTAGTAAATTGCATGTTTCATATTTAATATTCGCCTACCTATCTATATACATGTTTTTTTCAATCCAAAATAATCGCCTATGATACTATACTTAAGTATAATATTAGAATCCTTAAAAAATACCCTGATCGGGACATGATCAAAAGTCGTGTCGGACACGATTTCCCATCGTGTCCCCGACTGTGCGACTCGTGTCTTGATTCCAGGACACGATTTCCGTGGAAAAGGCCACCTGGGGTGAGTTTAAAAACAAAAATTCATTTCGTTTTTGTCATTTGCAAGTGTGGAGAAGCTTGAGAGTGTGTTTTATGTGCAGGTGAAGAAGATTTGAAGGCTTTCCAAGGGAATCCAAGTGCATTGGGGGTGGATTTGTGGAAAGGATTGCAAGCTTAACCATCAAACAAGAAAGAGAATGTCTCAATCAGCTAGGGCAGGAGCTAAGGGGCAAAGGAAAGGGAGAAATGCACCATCTAGTGCCTCCCCTCATATTCCTCCAAGCACAAGTTGTTCTACTCCTCCTTCAAGTGCTCCATCTGCTGCTAGTGGAGCTCATGCTCCATTTAACCCTGTTTTAGCAAGACAACAAGCCCAAGAAAAAAAAATACCCTTTGTGGAAGTATGTGACAAGGAAAGATGGGCCTGGGGAAAAGCTTGGTGGGGGAGGCAATGTGTCTTGGAGTTGCATTTTTTGCAAGAATGAGTTTAAGAGCACATATTACCGGGTTAAGGGCCATTTTTTGGCCCTTCCTTCTTGTGGGATTTCTTCATGCAAAGCGGTTAGTGTTACCCAAAGGAGGGATATGGAAAGAGAGGATCATGTTGGCTTAGGGAAGGTGGCAACAACAAGCAAGAAAAAAGATGAGGATCCTCTTCCATTCTTGAGGAAATCCTCTAGCACCAAGCCTCCATTTCCACCTATCATATATGGGAGTGGGGATACTCATCAAACAAGAAAGAGGCCATCTCCAAGCAGTCCAATGGATAGGATTTTCCAACAAGAGGCGCGAGAAGAGGTGGACCTTAGCATTACATTCTATTTCTACCTCAACTTCATCTCATTCAATGTTGCACAGTCACCATTGTTTATTAAGACGTGTCGAAGTCTCATTGAACAAGCTCCAGCTGGTTATGTGCCTCCTGGTTTAGAGAAGCTTAGAACCACATTGTTGGTTAAAGCAAAGAAGGAGGTAGATAAAATTCTTGAACCAATTAGATCGACATGGCCCTCATCCGGTGTGAGTATTGTTTCTAATGGATAGACGGATCCAGCACGCCATCCACTCATCAATTTCATGGTATCTTCCCAAAATGGACCGGTGTTCTTGAAAGCGGTGGATGCTCTTGGGAAATACAAGGATGCACAGTATATGGGTAAGTTATTCATCAAAACCATTGAAGAAGTAGGTGTTGATTCTTGTGTACAAATCATCACGGACAATGCATCTATTTGCAAGGCTGCTGGCATGATTGTGGAAGCTAAATATGCACAGGTATGTTCATTTTGGACACCTTTCATTTCTAATTTGCTTATTGTTTGAATTTATCACAAGATTCATGATTCATCTAGGTGTCTTTGAATCATTTGAGTTGTTAGTGTTGTAGAGTTGAATTTAGACATGTTTTTATTTCTCTTACAAGTTTTTTGGACACCTTGCATTTTTCATTCCTTGAATTTAGCACTGAAATCCATTGCTTCAGATGTGACATGGATTGGAAACCTTATTGACGATGCACGCCATATCCGTAACTTTGTACAAAACCACACAAATGCCCTCACCATCTACAAAGAGTACACACAACTTTCATTGTTGAAGATTGCATATACTCGATTTGCTTCCTCATTCATCATTCTCAAGAGGTTGAGGGAGGTCAAAACCGCTCTTGGGTCCATGGTGATTTCAGAGTTTTGGTCTTTTTGGAGAAATACGGATCAGATTGCTTCAAAAAAGGTGAAGGACACGGTGTTAGATGATGGTTGGTGGGAGAGGGTAGATCTTAGCATTAAGATCATGGAGTCAATCATTTCTTTGTTGCGGTTTGCAGAAACGGACCAGCCCATCCTAGTAGATGTTTATGATGGGCGGGATTCCATGATTGAGTCCATGAGGTCCATTGTCATGGAGAATGAGTGTCCCGAGTATGGGACATCTCTAGATAACTTATGGTCCATCATTCAGGATATTCTTATCTCCGGGTGGGATAAGAATTGCACACCTTTGCATTGCTTGGCCCACTCCTTGAACCCCAAGTTCTATAGTCAGGACTGGCTCACTGGTGGACCGGGGCCCTCACACAGAATCCCTCCTCACGTGGATGGAGAGACTGCACATGGGAGGGAGATATCACTTAGACGGTTATTTCAAGATAGAGACTTACTCGATGAGGTGGAGGAGGGATTTGTAGAGTTTTCCACTTCCATTGGGAGATTTGGAGGCTATGATGTGCTTAGAGACAGGGGGTTAAGAAACCCTATGTTTGGTGGGAAACTCATGGGGAAAAATGCCCTACTCTACAGAAGTTAGCCTTGAGGGTCATCTCTCAAGTTACATCATCCTCTTGTTGTGAGAGGAGCACATATGGGAACTTATATAGTGTGAAGAAGAACAAGCTTGAGAAATCCAGGGAAGAGACGATGGTGTATGTGCACTCCAACCTTCGTCTTATTTACAGGAAGAGGGAGGAGTGGGTGAAGGGAAAGACAAAGATGTGGGATGTCTTTCCTGATGATATGGGTTTGGACAGTAGTACTGAGTTGACATTAGCCAACATGGATCTTAATGATCTAGTGCTAGAGCCAGTCACTTTTGATGATGGTGATCATATGGAGGGGTCATCCTCCACACCAGCAGATGTAGATTGTCAAATGGGCAGAGAGGAGGAGGAGGAGGAGGATCAGGGCAATGATGAGTTTGTTGATTCAGGCATGGAGGAGGACTATTGACATATGAGATTCTTCCATCTTGATCCACCCCTTTTTGTATTTACTATTAATCTATTTGGCATTTGCCAGTGCCTAGTGGCATTCCAACATCTATGTAATACATTTTGATTTTGATAACTTAATGAGAAATATGGTTCCAGCATCTTGAGCTATTGCCCAATGCCTATCAAATTTCAATGCATATATGTGTCTCATTGTGATTTGTGAATGACAAATATGTAATCATTAATGTGTATTGATTCTAATTTCTATTGAATATTTCTAAATATTCTAGTTTCTAAAAAAATTTGGATCTATATGTCTATATTTTTAAATTTTAATATAGTTAAATATATATATATATATATATATATATAACGTGTCCTTATTCCGGGGTTCACCGTTTATGTGTCGGACACTCGTATTTTCGTGTCCTTCGTATCTTGTGTCCTCGTGTCAGGTGACTTAGGTCATTTTTTTAATATTTTAATTGAAAAAATCAAGAAAGACATAAAAGTGTGGTCTAGAGGGGGATTTTGCCATGGGGGTGCTCGTTTTCTAACTCATAGCACCCACATTACCCCAAAACCCACTATCCTAAGGATTTTAGTGATTATTGATCACTTAAATAAAATTCTCTTAAAAAATCATAAAAGAGAATTAAAAAATTAAAGATATGAGAGAAAATCAAATTCCCAAATTAAAGGAATTTGGTCCCAGTGAAGGTCCAGTTCAACTGGAAATCAGTATCGAATACTGAATCAATCAAATCAGAGGTGATTGCAATCAAATATTGGTTAAGGCAATTTAGTCTTCAATTGGTGATGCGCCCTCCCTCATGAGGAGGGTGACCGATGTGGTTGATGTGGTGTCTTACTATTTGGTGGGAGGAGAATCCAAAGGGAGGGGGCGCACCTCTTGTAAGGTGGCGCCCAACTCATTCAATCAAATCCCATTCTCCTTCAATCAAGATCCAATCAACTCCATTTTTATCTCATGGAACTCGTCCTCCCTCTTGAGTGGCAAACGCGCCCCCCTGAGGCTTGGTTTTTTTTCTATTTCAGCGAGGCTTTGCTCCATTGTTGAGGATGGATGCAAGGAATCTCTGTTCATATTGTAATTTTTCTATTTGCTTTTGAGAATAATATTGAGGCTTTGGAGGTCTAATGGTGCATGTCAGAGATTGGTGAATGTGTATGGGGTAACCATGTTTCAGTTTTATGCATGCTAGTTAAATTTGGTAACTGAATATGGCTTAGAGGGCTTTCCTAAAGCACATAGGGAAAGAATTTGTAGGTTGTGTATATGAGACTGTTTGCACTATCCTTAGAAGGCGATGTTGGTGATTGGTTCATGAGCCTTCCTGATAACTCCTATTGTTGGTTTCATACCAACAATAATTCTCTTAAAGATTTTGGAGTGCGACACCAATCTTTGAGGTCCAATATCAATAGCACTCCAAAGTTAAATAAGCCTCAAAAGGGTAGCTCGCCTGCCAATTCAAAGACATCGACGACTAAGGATAAATTATGGCATAATAAGCATAATCCTATTGTGAAAAATAAGAATCCTCCCCAAAACATATCCCAATCTAAGAGGTGCCAAAAATAAATGTCTATGGGAAGTTATTAAACACATCCATAGTGGTTTTTTTAAAGGAGATGGCCAAGATCCCTTCGATAAAATGGGAAATTTTGAAATTTACGGGATTTGAAAGTGAGGATGATCCAAAAGAGCAGACCTATGGCCTAGTTTTCGACATATCTAGTTTTCTCTCTAATATTAGCATGCCAGTTCTGCTGAGAGAATTGTTGAATATCCCTTCCATGCATGCTCGAGCTGCTAAGGTTTTTGGGATTGAACCAAGAAAAGTAACTACTCTTAGACCTCTTGACAGAGTAGTATAAAGGGATCCTCTTGTCATGATTCAAAGTATAACTGAAAGAGAAAATGATGGATATGCCCCTTTCTTTATAACCCTTCAAATCAATGACTTGACCCTGCACAATTGCATGTTGGAATCAGGTGTCGCAGCCAATTTTATGCCGCTAAGAGTTATGCAACAACTTGAGCTAACTCCTTCCCGACTGTATAAGAATGTGTGTGGTCTAGACTCTAAAATAGTTGAAGCCCGTGGTGTGATTAAAAATTTAAAGCTCAAGTTGGTTGGTAACATATGCGGACATTGAAATGGTCATAGATGTTCTTGTTATTGATGTTCCTGATGCTTGGGGTATGCTTTTATCCAGAGAGTGGGCTGCTAAGATGGGTGGGAACATTCAGATGGACATTTCCTATGCTACCATTCCAGTAGACTCGGGATCGTATATAATGGTATATAATGAACCCTCAATGCAAAATCAGGTGGAAGATCCTGACAATGCTTTTGAAAGTTGTATACGCCAGTGATGATGTTGGAAATTTTATAGTATTAGCTAATTACAAGGCAGATGAAAGTCAGGAGAATAACTAAGTAACGAAGTATGGAAAATGCATTTTGATGGTGCTAAGTCAAGACGTGGTGTTGCGGCAGGGATTGTTCTGACATCACCAATAGGAGAGGAAAACATATACACTTTTCGCTTGGAATTTGACTGCACAAATAATGTATCCAAGTATGAAGCTTTTTTGCTAGGCTTGGAAATCGTTCGTGACTTAAAGATTAAATGTCTCAAGTGTAGTAGGTGATTCAGACTTGATAGTGTCCCAGATAAAAAATCAATTTGCAGAAAAGAATGATAAATTGTGGGTGTATAGGGGTGCAGTTCGGGACTCCATTGAGTTATTTGATGCTTTTGCGATTGAGGTTGTCCCTAGAAGTAGTAATGTTCTTGTAGATGGTTTGGCTGTTGCGGCTAGTACCTTTGAAGTCTCTAAAGAGCTATCAGAACGAAAATACAAAGTGGAAGTAATCTTCAGGACATCTGTGCCAAATAATCAAGAGCATTGGTAGGTGTTTGATGATGACGATCAAATAATTTGCTTCATAAAGAGCATGGATGAGTTTGAAGGAAATGTTCTTAGTTGGGGAGATGAAATGGAAGGTTACTCAATTCATGTCATGAAGGTCATGGAAGTAATGATCCCATTAGAGAAAAAAATTAACCAAAATGATGAATTCAAAGGACGATGAGATGAAGTTGTGATGAAGTCTTGGAAGTTAATGTAGGATCAGCTTCTTGCCCCAGAATGGTTAAAATTGGAAAGAATGCATCCAGAAATGAACGAAGAGAAATTGAGAATCTTATCCGTGAATATAAAGACGTATTTTCCTAGACATATGATGATTTGAAAAATTATGACAGATATGTTATCCAGCATGCTATCCCTCTAAAAGGAGCTAAGACTTATAAGCAAAAACTCCGCAACATAAACACAAATCTAGCTCCGCAAGTTAAGAAAGAATTGGAGAAGATGTTAGCAATTGGATTTATTAAGCCTATCAGACACGCTACCTAGGTATAAAATCCGGTAATCGTGCGAAATAAGAGTGGGTAACTTAGAATTTGTATTGACTTTAAAAACTTAAATCAGGCCTCACTAAAGGATAATTACCCATTGCCTAACATGGAAAACCTATTGCAAAGTGTTACCAGAGCAAGGATGTTGTCAATGTTGGATGGTTTTTCTGGTTATAACCAGATCCATATTAAGAAGGAAGACCGGAGGAAAAAAACCTTCACTACTCCATGGGGTACTTATGAATATATCTGAATTCCTTTTGTACTTCTAAATGATGGATCAACATTCCAAAGAGCTATGGACCAACCATTGAGTGATTTAATTGGTAAAATCATTGCTATTTATCAAGATGATTTAACTGTATTTTTTCGAAAGAAAGAAGTGACCATATTGAACATCTGAGAAAGGTGTTTGATAGGTGCCGAAAATTTGAGATTTCGTAGAACCCAAATAAATATGTATTTGGTACTGATGAAGGAAAACTTTTGGGGCACATAGTATCCAAAGAAGGAATTCGTAGCGATTCCGAAAGAATTCAAGCCATTGAAGGAATCCCAACTCCTCATAATATCAAGACTCTACGACCATTTTTGGGGAAAATTAATTTTGTCAAGAGATTCATCACAAATTTGGACGAGGTTGTCAAACCGAGGAATGCTTTGATGAAAAAGGATGTCAAATTTGTATGGGATATTGCGTGTGCAAATGCTTTGAAGATTTTAAAGTGGCTATCTCAACTTCCCCTGTCCTGATTAGCCCCAACTACAATAAAGATTTTATTATCTTTTCTTTTGCATTTGAGGACATAGTCGCAAGTGTATTATTGTAGCAACTTATTGCCTTTATGAGTAAAACCCTGCAGGATGCGGAGTTGAATTATAAAACCATGGAGGAGCAAGCCTATGCTTTAGTCAAATCTTTGAAACACTTCTGAACATATACAGGATATTCTAAGGTTTTGGCTTATGTTTCTTACCCGGTTTTTAAGAATGTTTTATCTCAAAATGATGGTATTGGTGTCAAAGGGAATTGGGTAGCAAAGATTCAAGAATGCAACCTGGAAATCAATCCTATCAATATCATCAAAGGCCAAGGACTGGCACAAATCCTAACTGAAGGAAGTGAAAGATCCATAAAGGATGGTCTAGAAGATGAGCAAAGCAATGCAACAATTTTCTACATAAACGAGGAGCACAAATGGTACAAGGACATTATATTTAATCTTAAAAATCTATCATGTCCTGACCACTTAGTCGACCACCAAAGGAGGGCCCTTACGTTAAAGGCCACTAAATACGTTCTAATCGAAGATGGCCTTGGTCCAAACAGAATAATTCTTAGATTTGTTGGCCTAGACGAATCGATTGTCATCATAGAGGAGATGCATGCTCAGATGTGTGAAGTTCATTATGCTCCTACGACTATTGCTGCTAAAATCATGTGGCAATGATATTATTGGCCTACCTTATTGATGAGTCATGATTTTGCCTCATTTTGGTCATTGTTTAAGTTTAGATTGATTGCCATTTTGTCTTGGCATCTTGATTTTGTTGTAAATAATACTATTTAAATCATGATTACAAGCATTCCCAAGATTATCATGGTATTGCATTAATAATCAAGGTAAAATTCTTACCTATATGCTCTTTTCTATGCTTAATGATCTAAATTCATTTACAAGAAAGAATTGGCATAACTTATCCAACTGCCTTGATCTCATTTTGGTTTTGGATCGCAGATTTTGTACCCATTCTCGTACTACCAATAAACTCAACATTACATATAGCATACAAGCATTGAAATATCGAGGTCGTGTCTTAAAAGGAGTTGAATATTTGTGCTTCCTTCCAGCGTGACAGTCAACATATGGTTTCAATTTATTACTTGTCACTACATCCAACTCTCAATCTTCATTTATATCTGTGCGCTAGTTATCTTAGAGCCCTCATCCTCTTAGAACCATTCAATATCCAAAGATATGTGCTAACTGTTAATTCCCGCCAGTTCACGTTATTCCCCGAGAAGCTGATTTCGGGGGTTATTTCTGAGAAAACTATGAGGAATCTCACAACTCTGTTAAAAACCACTTCGACAACGTGCCCATTTGGCAAGTTCGCGGGCTGTTTTCCCATAAATTGAACGGTTTGGGAGATATTATTATCTGATCAAAATGTAATTTTCCAGAACTATAGCTGCAACCGGTTTTGCAAGCTATGTGCCAGATAGATGCATAGCTAAGCCGGCCGATGCATTCTATTTTGAGCCTCCAATTTCTATTATTTTGGTATTTGATCTTTGGATCGGTACCAGCCTATATCTAGTTGTCGATTCCCTTGATTTAAAAAAAGTGTTGGAACAAATCATTATTGTACATTAACGTTATCCAAAGCAAACCTGCCGAGGCAAGGACCCACCTCTAAATGGTTTGGTTTCTTTTTCACTTACTTCTTCTGTTCATATATGTAATTTTGTGCTTACTCTATTCATAACGATTTCATGCTTATTTTGTTTTGACTGCTTATGAATTTGTTTAACTTTATGTGGTGTGATTGCAGATCTGCACTGTTGATTGTCTATTTAGTTCTTATCTAGGGGAGAGACGCCAATAGTGGCGCGAGGCCCGCTATGCCACCATGGAGGACAGCTGGCGGGGCCCTTTTTCGGTACGACACGGGTTGAGACGATAGAGCCACGTGTCAGGCACGTGGACAACTTTATTGCTAGGGTTTTTGTGGGGTTTTGGATGGTGAAAACGCCATTTCGTCGGGGCTTGTCATTCTCCCTATGCATTCTTGTTTGAGCCTGGTGTGTGGCCGTTCCGGCACCCTGGTAGTGGTCCGCCCCTGCTCCATTGCTCGCTCATGCCTGCGCGCCTGGTGGTAGGCCGCATACCCATTGACGGAGCAGCGGGCAACCTCATACTGCGCGCATTTGGTCGTTGTTCGGGGCGGCATTCCTGGCATGATAACTCATTTCGATCGGACCTTTGCTCGGCTCTACGTTTCTTCGGTGCTGGGCTCTCCCTGTTGGCGTTCGTTGGTGGCTCAGTTTGGTGCTAGTGTCTCCCTGTTGGCGTTCGTTGGTGGCTCGGTTCGTTGAGGTGCACTCTCAGTTCGTGGTCGTTGGTGGCCTCAGCTCTGCATCCTGCAACCGGTAGGGTTTCCTACCAGCATTTGCAAAGTGTTTTTTAACACTCCACTCCTCCTCGTGGATGATTTTGTTAAGCCTTTGCTTGGTTTCTGTTTGGTTGCTTGTGTTTTTCTTGCTACATTGTAAATGTATTTGTGTTTTTCTCCTTGTTGGTGGTCATTAACGGCTCTATCACTACTCGGTCGTTGGTGGCCTCGGTTCTGCATCTTGCAATGGGAGGGGTTTCCTACCAGCATCTCCACAGCGTTTTTTAAAGCTTTACATATCTGGCTCGGTCATTGGTGGCCTCGGCTCTGCATCCCGCAATGGAAGGGGTTTCCTACCAGCATCTCCACCACATTTTTTAACGCTTTACATATCCCCGTGGATAATTTCGCTAACTCTTTGGCTCGGTTAGGGTTGTCTCGGCTTCTCTGCGATAATTTCGTTTTGATTAGTTTTCGGACCCTGTCTGGTTACTGGTTTTCAACGGCGGTGTATCAATTGTATAATGTGGACAGTCGGCTTGTTAACACCCCTTGGGTGTCTATGGTTTTAAGGCCCGTGTTTATGCCTTACTTTGTGACGGTTCTGGCTTTGTGTGCGTGATTGTAACTTGGGACAGGGTCCGAAAAACCTGAATCAAAGATGAATTTACTGTTATGGCTTCCACCGGTTTGTCTTTTTGTTGGCTTCCACCGGTTTGTATGAATTATACAATTTTTAACACATTTGTTGTTTAGGGTTTGCAATGGAGGGTTTCGTATGAGATTGTATATTGTTTTGCAGCTTATATTTGGTTTTTTTTTTTGCATGTGCGGTCATTAGTTTGTAAATGTGGTGGTAATGGGGTTTTGGATTTTGTTATTAATCTGATATTGGGTCGATGAATGAATGTTGTTTGCTTTCAGTGGTTGAATGTTGGTTGCTTTCAGTGTAAATGTAATTCATTTTGGTGTTTTCGGTCATTTGCAGCAGTAGGGTTTAGAACTTGATATTCATCTTTGCAGCAATATATGAAATTGATTTTCAATTTCGGTCATTTGCAGCTGTGGTTTCTGAATGATGTGGATATGTAATTTGCAAATGAAAATGGATATGAAATTTATTGTGAATGTTTGTTGGTTGAATGCCAGTTGAATTCTAGATATGGTCACGGTAGATAATTGGTAATTGGGAGCAATATTGGTAAACCTAGCCTAGATTATTGCAGCATGGGTAATTGGGAGCAATATTGGTATTTTTTAGCAGCAGTAGGTTTTAGAATTTTGATATTCATCTTTATATTAGTTTTCGAAGTTGCAAAAGAAGAAAAAGATGTGGAAATGAAATTTGGCATGGCCCCTCGTGTATATGAAAATGTTGTGGTTATGAAATTTAGTGTGAATGTTTGTTGGTTGAATGCTAGTTGAATTCTGGATATGCTTACTGTAGATTACTCTGGATATGCAATACTGTAATAAGAATTTGGTTATGATTTTGGTAATTTTGCAGCAGTAGGTGTTAGAACTTGGTATTCATATTTATATTAGTGTTTGAAGCTGCAACAGAAGAAAATGATGTGGATATGAACTTATGTAGTGAACTTTGTGCAGCAAGCAAATTGTGACTTAAAATTGTAAACTTAAGCCACACACTGGCCCCAAACAACATTCCACGGGGAGGTAAACAGGATCCAGGGAAATGGCACTTTGAAGGCCAAAAACCCCGAATAAACCCTAGCCATTAATTGTGACTTAAAACATAAATCTTAGGTGATGGCAAGACTAACACAATGCAACAAACTAAAAATGCAAGTGATTAGGTACAATAATCAACTTAATTGCACCTTTAACATAGGTTCAAATTTTATGGTTTTCCCTTCACCTTATAAGCCTCCTTGAATGAGCTTCTGAAAGGAGTGTTGCTATGAGTGTGGGAAAAAAAATTAGATGGATTTTGAAGCAGTTGTGTTATGTAGGCAGGAAGGAATGGTTTTCATAGAATGGAACCAAAACCTGCATGGTTATGTAGGCAACATTCATAGAATGGAAAAAAAAACATAAATGAATAAAACCTGCAACTTCAACATAGGTTCAAATTTTATGGTTTTCCCTTCACCTTATAAGCCTCCTTGAATGAGCTTGTGAAAGGAGTGTTGCTATGAGTTTGGGAAAAAAAATAATAGTTGGAATTTGTAGCTGTTGGCAACATTCATAGAATGGAAAACAAATATAAATGAATAAAAACCTGCTCATTAATAATAAAACAACTGCACTTTATATTAACAGAACTGAAATACAAATACAATGCCTCTATTTGTAGTAGATGTCGATGCCTAGGATTTGCAGTCTGTATGAAAACTATCACCTAGGTTTTAGGTTATATCAATCCCTCATCATGATTGATTGGGGTTGCACAAAAAGAAAATGCCTTCAAAACAAAATAGCATTTGGTTGGCCTATACACCGGATATCCTATTCTTGAAGAGGTTCGTTACCTCCCCCATCATTTCTTGTAGGGTTTCCAATTTGAGGCAAGTGGGGTGACCTTACTGAGCATGTTTGATTAGGATGGGTGGGGTTGGTGGAAACAGATTGAGGCCAATTTACTCCTTGCAACCAAGGAGGAATTGAATAGCCATAGCCCTGAATTGTGCTTGGGACCCCTGCAATAATTGCTAGTGTTGGATAAAATAACATAGAATGGGCCCCTGCACTAGTAGGAATAGAGGTGGGGTGTAGACCTGCCTGATTATAGTGGGGTATCTGAATGTTAATAAGATCCTAGTAGAATCGTGCACTGCTTGCAAACGCTTCTAATGATCCTTCCATCATGTTCCTTTCATCAGTTGTTCTTGTAGTATCAGCCATCACATTATTTTGGTTCATCTGTTGCACCTTCCTCGCTTCCTTTGCTTGCCTTGCCAACTGCTTCTGGTGTTCTTTTTTTTATCGATTAGCCTCTCTTGCAATCCTTTCCTGTGCCCGTTGTCCGGCTGCAATCATCCTTGCTTCCTTCTTTTCCTTTGCAAGATCTTTCTTCCTTTGTTTTGATTCCTGCAAAGCATGTTTCTTTTGTTCAGATTCAACCAAGAGGCTTATGTACTCTTCTGAAGTGAGTAGTTGTGAACTCCGGCCCAATCGGAGAATGTCTATCTGTCCTTGCCTTCCTTGCGCTGACACTCTCTCCATTGAAAACTTTAGGAATTGGCCAAGCCTTGGTGTGTTCCCTGGCAGTGGTTCTTCTGCTGCAGTATATTCTTCAGCTGCATCATCATTGTCCATGTTAGGTTCTTCTATCAACCCACCATCAACATAAAAATGTACAATCTCAGCTGGCTGTAAAGGCATGTTCATGCTTTCATCGTTGGTGGAACCACCAATGTGTATGTTCGAGTTCATCATGGCCTCTGCCATCCATGATGGTTGGGATACTTGGGTTGTCAATGTCAATGTGTTGTTGTTGTTGCCTGGACTGCGACAACCATCGACCACATTTATATGTGCCACAGAATCCACCTGTGCGTCGGCTGGACCACCTAGCCCCATGTTATCTCCCACTGCTTCGTCATTGAATTGTGTAGCGCATACTTGTTCATCATCGTCAGAAGCACCAGCTCCTTGGCAGTTGCCTTGAGAAAGGGACATGATGTTGTCCACAGCATCTGCCTCTTGCTGCCCATCCAGTTGCTCTTCGACATCCTCACCATCTTCGCCAGCTACAGATTCTTGGTCATCCACATGAAATGATTGGCTACAACTAGTGTCATGCATAAGAGCATCATAATTCAATGGCCAGATACCTGTTCAACTAAATCCAACCTTGATATTGGAGGATTTGAGAGCCATTTTAAAAGCCTTGCTTGCAAGCTCAGCTAACTCAAACCTCTTTACCTCTACCCCTAGGTTCTTCGCCATCCATGTAACACGTTCCGACCTGAAATAAGCCTTGAAAGGCCCAAACACACTCACATCCAGGAGCTGCAACCTGTGAGTGGTGTGAGCAGGAAGTGTTAACAAGTCAATGCCCAAACTGTTTTCCTCCTCGATGGTTTGCACAGCAATGTGGCTGCCATGGCCATCTAAAACCAACAGGTGTCTGTTCTCAGGGGAGACACCACCTGGTACGGATACTGCAAAGTGGCAAAGCCAATTCAGGAAAATTTCTTTAGTCATCCATGCATGGGGATGTGTAGCCATGCACGCCCCAGGTTCACAGTTTTGGATATAGTTTTGCAGTCGAGTTTTGCCCTTAAACAAATAAAACCCCGGGATTTCCATACCAATTGCATTCACACATGATAGAATGGTAATCCACTCCTTGCTCTTGGGCAGAATCTTTGGCACATTCCTGCTCCCTCTCTTTGCAATGACATGCATGCCACAATTCCTTCGCAGTTCCAAATATGGTCTGGAGCGTAAGAGTGCTTCTCATATGCAGAAGAAAGAGTGTCATAGAACTTGGACACAACTATGGGGCGTAGATTCAATGCCTTGTCTCTATCCAGGCCCTCTGCAGTTCGTAGCACTAGCTCTGGATTCCTTTTTTTGAAACCAGCCCACCATGACTTACCTGGAAACCCATCTCTGAATGGGTTTGGCCTCCCCTGACAGATTTGAGCAACAGTTGATTTCAGCTGTATCAACTCTAGCCCATGTCCCAATTCGGCCATCTCCTTACACCACACTACCACCTCCTCCTCCTCATGTTCAGTCATGACTGTAAGAGGACCTCTCCTCTTGGTATGGGTCAGGCCATTTATCCAGTAATGGATTGACGTGGGTGCAATCCCATATTTTTTGGCTGCTGCTCTAACTGAAAACCCCTTGAATTCGACATCGTCAATTGCAGCTAACATGTCTTCTTTTGTCCATCCTCTAATTGCACTGATTTTCTTCGTTGAAATGGCACCTTGCATTGCGGAAGATGGTGGCAATATGGGCGATGCTGGCACTGTGGGTGGTGATGGCTTGTCGTTGATGGTGGAACCACACCATCTACCTCTTCCATAGGACCATTCTCAGAATTTGCTGTAGAAATGTTGTAATTTGAAACACAGGCCCTTTTCTCATCCGATGATGTGCATTGTAGTTGGGTACCCCGCTTCCTTGTATTCCTTGTGTGACATGCAATATTGACTCTTAGCATGGCTACGAGAAGCTGCACAATCCATACATGTAACATTTAATAGGGTATTATATCCAGTCAATGAACCTGTTAGTATTATATATCCTTCTGCAATGGTCATACTGTGAGTAGTATATTCTAAACTAGTTAATAGAATGGACTATCAATACCTCACACTGTGCATACACTTGGGGGCTGTTGATGAATGGTTGAGCCCTGGTTGATTAGGAATAGTTTTTTGATACAGATGATCAGTGTGTGCACAATGTTTCAGCCCATCAGTGTGTGCACATTATTTCTAACATTATTTCTAGTTGTTTCTAACATTTTCATAATCCAATTCGGTAATCTGAAATGACATCAAAAATTTTAATGTGATTGTAAAGGAAATTTGATCAAAAAATTTAATGTGATTGTAAAGGAAATCTGATATGCTATGCAAGGTTAATGGTTACTGGATACATGTAAATGGTTAATGGTTTAATCTGATAGTTAATGGATATATGTTAATGGTTACAGATGCAACCAACTTTAACTTGAAGTTTGGAGAACCAGTTTGAACCATTATGGTTCAAATAAAAATCTGAAGATGGTTCATGCAAATACCATATTATTATAGATTTTCATGACCAGCTTGAAATACCATTAAAACCTCACACTTGAACCATAATGGTATTTCAATTTTCACCTTAATACCATATTATTATTAGATTTTCAAATACCAGCTTGAAATATAATATGGTGATCATTCTAAAGATTATTTGAACCATTAAAACCTCACGAGATGCAACCAACTTTAACTTGAATTTTGGAGAACCAGTTTAAGCTAATCATGAAAATCTATTGAAGCCTCTGATGTTTCTAAACAGACAATTAATCTGATGGTTGATTGAATTTAAAAAAATTAGATGGTTGATTGAATTTAAAAAAATTAGTTAATGGATAGATGTTAATGGTTACTGGAAAGCTTAGATGGTTAATTAAATGGATACAGGAAATAGGTGACTGTAAATTCCTGGAACATTGTGCACACACCGTTGGGCTGTTGATGGATGGTTGAAATTGTGCACACACCGTTGGGTTGTTGATGAATGGTGGAGTCCTGGATGATAAACGCACTGCTCGCTTGAATGATAGATGAATCCAAGGAATGCAAATGGGTTCAATTGTGTGCAAAGATGTTGGTTTATAGTTTTTTATGTTGAAAATGAGTGCTTAGGGGAATTGACATGGATTGCAAGGTTAATTCTGGGAATGGGAGGCTAGGATGGATTTGGCACCGATCCAATGGATAGAGAATTCTATTTGCATGATCCATGTGCTCTTAGTGTGTTTAATGGATGATTTGCTTTTGGGCAGCTGCTTTGGTTGAGTTTAATGCTTGATTTGATCTTGGGCAACAAATTCTGTTTGTTGAGTTAAGGGTTTAATGGATGATTTGATTTTGTGATTTAAGAGCTGCTTTGGTTGAGTTTAATGCTTGATTTGATCTTGGGCAGCGAATTTTGTTTGCTGAGTTAAGGGTGTAATGGATGATTTGTTTTTTTATTTAAGAGTTTAATGGATTGTTGATTTTGGGCATTCGTAGAGTTTTGCTGCTCCTTTTAATTTCATGAATTTTAATGGGTGATTTGATTTTTTCAGTGGGTGGGTGTCATTTATTGAGGTTGCATGTGTAAGTCGTTGAATCATACTGGACCAGATGTTGACCCCCATTTCACTTGCAATGTGTAGGTGGTAATGGATGATGGAACACTGCTTCTCCAATTGTGGTTCATGAGGGCTGATGTGATGCCCAGGGTGTACTCAGTAGATTAAGTATGCTAGGATTTTTTGTTGTTAGATTTTTCATTAATGGCAAGATAGAGTGGAGTCTCAATTGGACTTGATGGTTTCTAAATTTTGCATTAAATGGACCAAATACTGTCAACTGGGGTTCTAATCTGATTAAATGTATTTTGTACTTAATATAAACTCTATTTATGCATAAATATGTCTTTTTATGAATTTTATTTAATCTGGATATGTTCAAGATTAGGGTGGTTGATGTGACTGGAACCATAACCACTACTGGTTCCCGCACAACAATAGGAGCCTCTCCCCTATGTACATTGAAACACGTGTATACACTTCAATCATTGTAAACATCACTCTGTATTTTGGATTAGCGATCGATTAGTTTAGGCATTTCTCATCTTGTACGTAGGTAGATTAGGTAGCAAGTCATTTTTAATTAGCTTGAATATTTTTGCATTTTAATTGTTTACATCTTCATTACTGTTGATCGTCATCATATATGATTCCTTTCCACAAATTTAGTCTCTGCATATAAGAACGGTCATTAAAATCATTATGGTTACCATTTTTTGCACAATAGATTCGTAGAAATCTCATTTATGCATTCAAGTTGAAAGGTTTTCATTTTCAATCATTTCCATTATATTAATAGTGCATGATCTCTCATCGAATTAGTTGAATAATTTCATTAAAAGCATCAACACATTCTGAGTAACAATGGACATTTTATTTTTACCTGGTTGGTTGTAGAAGTAACTTGTTTTCTAAGTGTGTGTAGTCCGCTTAGGATAAAATATACTTGATTTTAAATATTACCATAGTTCGAATTTTTCAATCTGATTGCCAAGCATAAGTTATACTCTACTCTATTTCACAACAATAGGGAAAATTCAATCTGTGTGTTTGGTAAACTGATATTGGATAAGATTTAATTTTTATTTTAGAATTGAAGGGATAAGTAGACGATTATAGTAATCGGTTTGTTGTAAAAAAGTTTTATTTTGTTCTTTTATTTTTCAAAAGAAAAACAAACAAATAAATAAATACTTGTTAAGCTCTAGAATTTTCCTTGGATTCATGTGTTAATTTTGATCATAGGATTAGGACCTTTTTAAAGTTTTTGCTTCTTAGAAAAGTAATAGGTTCTTGAGTAGATTTCGTATAAAGTTGGGTTGATTCATTTAAGTAAGATTAGTTTGATTTCTTTGAGTTGGTTTAATTATTTTAAGATCTTATTTTGTTTTAGATTTCATTTTTGAAAATAATTTAGTTGTTAATTTAAAATTTTCTTCTACATGAGTTTGAGTAGTGTGTTGTTATCATAGTCATTAGTTTTTGCAAATAGAAAATTTTGTATAGCTTTTGTATATATGGATATTTTTAGTTTGTTTATTGTTTGACGTGATTTGTTTATAAAACGATAGATCGTAAATTGCATTTAAAGTGTGTTTTCCTCGTGAAGATCTTTCTTCATAGTTTCACAAAACAGTTTATTAATTTCTCATACTACTTCTTATACTAGTTTTGACTTTTATTTGAAAGTATCTAGTTATCATCTTTCTGTTGTAAATAATTACATTAGTTAGTTTTCAATGAATAGGCTCTAATTCTGCATATATTGTGTTTGCACCTCTAAGCCTATGAACCTCGGTTGACAATTTAGATGTCAAATTAATAGTGCATTTATTTTACTCGACAATTTTGGCGTCGTTGCCGGGGAGGTGCTAAGGGATTAGAGTGTAGTTTCTTTCACAAGTTTTTATTTTATGAGTAATTTAGTTACAGGGGAAACTTGGGGAAGGATATTAACGGTAAGACGCAAAGACGACCTCATTACGAACTTTCTATAGTGTAATAGCCCGATGCATCCACTTTGGTGGGGTTGTTCCAAAGTCTTGTTGTTCCCTTTTATGATCAAGTGTGTTTCTTTTACGCAAGTGTGCTTTCCTTTTATGCAATGTGAGTTTGATTTCTTTTATGCAAGCGTGGTTTGCTTTAATTTTACAGTAGATTTCATTTCATTTATTTCAATAAGTTTTTTTAGATTAAATTTCAATCAATTTTGGGTGCCACAAGAACCCTTGTGCACTAATCCATGTGTGAGATAGGACCCATTAGCTAGCAGAATAATTTAAAGAATGTTCAAAAACTTGTTAAAGGTGGATGCTACCTCAAGAACACTCTCAAACCCTATTAACAATTGGAGTATTAACCTCTTCTATTTTGAGGAGAGATGGTGAGTGAAGAAGATGAAGATTCTAACCAAGGAGAAACTATTACCTTCAAATTCCCCATCAGAGATCTAGGAGAAGTAATAAAAATGAAGAACATTCCCCCATTTGTTTTACCGAACTTTCATGGTTTGGAAATTGAAGATCGAGATATATTTTTATTTGAATTTGAAGTGATTTGTAGAAGTTATAATTATTATACTAATGATCACAAGTTGATGTTGTTTCTTGCTACTTTGAAAGGAGCATCCCTCCGATGGTTCATGGGCCTCGATGGGAATAACATTCAAACTTGGGAAGACATGAAAAGGGTATTCTTTAAAAGGTATCAGGACTACTACAAGGCCCGAGAAGAGATCTTCGAAATGATAAAGAGGGAGAATGAAAGTTTGGAGGAATATGTAGACCAATTCTAGTACAACCTCTAAAGATCAAAACAAATACAACTAAGCAAGGAGACTTTGCGAACAATCTTTCTTAGATAAATTCAGGGTGAATTTTTAGAAGTCTTGAATCTAATGGCAACAGGGGATGTTTCTCAAATGGCATATGAAGAGATTTGTGAGTTATACAGATGATGTTCAAGGAGAATCAAATCTATTGTAGGGACACAAGTTACAAGAGCTAAAATTGGTAATGCCATTAGCAATTTTAAAACTAATATTATTAGCTCTTTAAATTCACAATTGGAGGTTTTGCAGGTTAAGGAAAAGCAAGAGGAATTTGAAGGATCTGTATCCATATTTTGTCCTCAGTGCAAGAAAAAGCATACCACAAGGGATTGTCCTTGTATAATCTTGAATTTTGTGGCATATGTGACTTGAACCATTCCATAGATAGCTACCCTTCCTTGCCTAGGATTAAAGTAGCATATCAAGGTCAATTGAGAGATGAAAGTTCACTTTATGGTATGGCTCCCCAAAATCTATCTCAACCCCAACCTACATGTATGGTTCAAAATTATATCCCTCTATATTCTTATTCTTGTAATCAATCATGAGATACTCCTGCACTATGGCATCCATGGAAGCCTCAGTATAATGCCTATCAACCTTGGAAACCAACTTGGTATGGCCCATCTTATGATGGCATTCCTATCTTTTCTCATCCTGCAACAAAAATATATCCTCCATGTCTTCCAACAGCTCTTCAACAACAAAGTGATTAGTCATACCTACTACACTTACCTATCCATCCAAATCCTTCTAAATTGTCCACTTTCCCTACCTATTATACTTTTTTTTTTACTATAACGGTTATGAGGCTTTCAAATTATTTACTAGCAAATAGCCTGCCTGTGGCTTACAATCCAATCACCGCTAATTTATCTAGAGTGTTCAGGATAACTGAAGATCACAAAGTCACTTCCAGTATCTAACTTCAAAGGAAATTCTAACATCCTGACCTATAACAGAATACAGAATGAATTACATAATGAATGAATGAATTACATCCTGACCTATACAGAATGAATTTACGAAGTCACTTCCAGATACAGAATGAATTTACGAAGTCACTTCCAGATACAGAATGAATTACATCCTGACCTATAACAACAAATAAGGCAGACTCTTGATAAAAGAACCGAGACCAGTCGATTAGCTTCAGGTCAAACGCCGGTGGGGCCAGGAACATCCAACGACCTTGGCTCAGACGCTGCCAATGGGGCATGCCCAACACAAAGCAAGTCGTCAACTATCTACTCCTCAGCCACCTGACTCATCGCGATCATTCCAGTGCTCACAACTAAGTTCTCCAGGGAAGACGAGAGGTTCAGAAAGCAACATTGAGAGACAACAGTGAACGTACTTAACTGGACATGAACCTCCGATTCAGCATCATTAGACAAACTCTCGGAAATGTGGAGCCAACCAGGGGCCTCCACTTGCTTGCAGAGAAAATCTTAACAGACGGAAGGGAACTATCATCCTGCTAAGTCCACGGGACAACTTAGAAGAGCGGGGGAGTTCTGTGAAGTCATGACCAACGGGAACCAAGGCTTCTGAGCCTCGTGATTCACTGAGACAATTGAAGCAGACAAGTAAGGGGCAATTAAGGGATCGGGAAGTGAGAGATCTTCCCGTTGATCTTAAGCTCTCCTCTGCACAGATCAGAACCCGAATTTGCCTCAAGATCCGCCAGATGATTCAGTCCCCTGAGCACGTGGAAGAATCGGATCCTGCCAAAGTCAGCAACTCGAGTTTGTATCCTGGAGTACATCTGAGACAAAGAGAGATGAGTCGGACATCGCTTTCGAATCATTGACTGAATAACTATTCTGGAGTCCCCAATTACCACCAAATCTGAGATATTCATATGCCTTGCCTGGGTAAGACCTTGCCAGAGAGCGAGATATTCAGCTCTGTTGTTAGAGAGGATGCCTAGCCCCCAGGAGAAGGACATAATTAAATTTCCATCCGGGCTGAGTATGATCCCCCCTCCTCCTGCCTTCCCTGGGTTCCCCTTCGAAGCCCCATCCACCATCAGGACGTGCTTCTTAAGTGACGATCTCCACATAAGGAAATCTTGCTCACCGATCCTAATTTCCCACGATGAGTGGTGCGAAAGCAGAGGTTTGGTTCTCGAGAGCAGAAGCGGATCAAGATCATTAAACCAGACGTAGATGTCCTTATCTGGCAGGGACTCATTCTGGAGCAGAGGTTTGGAGGACACAAGATCACTGACATGTACCTTTACTTTTGAGGCTAGCCGGGCCGGTGGAACAGCGATTTCTCTGAATATTCTGCCATTTCTTTCCAACCATATGATCCAGCACATTATTTTCGGGACCCAACTCCAACAATGCTTGAGGAGAGACAGGTTTGCCAACGGGAAAGGAGCCCGATTCGTCCAAGAGTAGAACAGTTCCTTGACGGTATGGGGAAGAACGAAGTTAAGAGGCCCCAAGACAAGACTCCAAAGATCAAGAGCATAGGGACAGAGGACAAAGAGATGGTCAGCAGACTCCTCGCTACACAAGCACAGCGGGCACCTCGAGGGACCTGCCCATCCCCTTTTTTTAAGATTATCAGAAGTGAGGATACTTTTATGCAGTAGGGACCAACAGAAGAAATCAATTTTAGGCAGGGAGGGAGAGTTCCACAGGTTTTTCCAAAGGAAAGGATCTGGCGGAACCCAAGGGATAGAGAGATAAGCAGAGTAACCAGCTGCAACTGTGTATTTCCCAGAGGCGGAGCCCCAGCCTCTTTTGTCCTTTTTCCCGGAGGAGATGGGAGAAGATCCCTGCAATTCCTGCTGAAGAAGCTCTGCTTCCCTTTTCAAGTTTGGAGGGAATTCCCCTAAATCCCAAGAATTCCACGAACAGGTGATATCCTGATTCCAGGCAGAGATGTCCCACAGAGTGATCTGATTTCTGGAGGTAAGCCATTCCCTAATATTATCCAACTCAGGATTCTGATTTAGCGGCGAGTGTCCCAAAATGCAGTCTTCCCAGAACTTGATTTTCTTACCATTTCCCGGAATCCAGCAGAGCTTGGAGGTGATCAAATCCCTTGCTTTGGAACAGAGATTGAAGATTGGGGAACCCCTTCGAGTCACCAACGGCCTATCCAGGCAACGCTCTTTCTGACCCCGAAAATACTTGAGACGGAGAGCCTTGGTGCTCCAAGAGGTTTTCTCGTGGACCAATCTCCACAGAATCTTCCCTCCCAGCGCCAAGTTTTGAGCACCAATATCCCTGAGTTGCAGCCCTCCCTCAGCTTTGGGAGATTTAACTTTATCCCAGTTAACTAGATGCATTTTCCCTTCACCATTCTTTCCTCCCTCCCACAGAAACCGCCTCATCAGTTTGTCCATCTGGAGGAGGACAGCCTTAGGGGCCAGAAGGATTGAAGCTTGGTAGACCAGGACGGCTGTTAGCACAGAATTTATAAGTATAATTTTCCCTGCTTTATTCAGCCAAGAGGCTCCCCAGACAAGGATTCTGCTTTTGAATTTATCGAGGAGAGGGAGCCAAAGGCTGTTCCTGGGCTTGTCTTTAACTAATGGAATTCCAAGATAGTTAAAGGACTCCCAGGAGGAGGTACCTTCCATATCAAGGGCCCTGGATATATCTAGCATATCCCTGGGCAAACAGTTCCAGCCATATACTTTGCACTTTCTGAGGCTCAACTCGCTTCCAGATACCTTCTTGTAGGCGTCCAGCTCTTCTCTTAATTTCACTGCAGATCTGAGAGAAGCACGGCTTAATAACAATGTATCGTCCGCGAATTGGGTGTGGTTGACATTCTTTACTCGTGGGGCTATGTTAATTCCGAGGAGAGAGCTTTGTTGGAGGCAATTGTCTAATTGGAAGCTCAAAACTGAAGCTTGGATGGCATAGAGCAGGGGAGACAAGGGGCAGCCTTGCCTTAGGCCTCTAGATGCCTGAAAAAAGGAGGCAGAACGTCCGTTAACAAGGGGGGCAATCCATGGGTTCGAGATGCAGGCTTTGATCCAGCTGATAAGCTGAGGGTGGAAACCTAAATTTGACATAACAGCAAACAGAAATTTATGACGGACTCTGTCGAATGCGTTGGCAAGATCAAGTTTGACCACCATTCCCTTCTCTCTTCTCTGGCAGCTCGAATGAATCGCTTCCTGCACCAAGATAATGTTGTCCTGGATGTGGCGTCCTTTGAAAAACCCGCCTTGGTTCTCAGGGATGACCTTAGGGAGGACATGCTTGATTCTATTGGCGATAATTTTGGTTATCAGTTTGTAGCCCGTATTGCACAATGAGATGGGTCTGAATCTCGAAAAATTTTGGGCTCCCTTTTCTTTTGGGATGAGCGCCAGGAATGAGGAGTTTGTACTCCCACCGATCTTGTGGCTACATTGAGATTTTTTAACCATTCTTATCAAATCTTTTTGTATAATATCCCAGCATGCAATATAGAACCTACCCGTGAATCCGTCAGGCCCAGGGGCCTTGTCAGGATTCATACCCAAAATGACTTTCCTTATTTCATCTGCCGTGACTGGGGAAATAAGCTTGAGGTTACTTTCAGCATCCACCAAGGGCGGGATCAGATTCAGGGGGTACCCGTCAGAGAGATGGGCGACCGGGTTCTCTTCCGTAAACAGCTCCTGGAAGAAGGCGTGGGCTGCCTGCATAATCTCTTCATTGTTTCTAATGGTTTGGTCCTGGAAGTTAATCTCAGAAATTGAATTGTGATTTTGGCGGGCCTTAGCTTGCTTGTGGAAGAAGGAAGTGTTCTTGTCTCCAGCTTGGAGCCACAGGCTCCTGGATTTTACCCTCCAGAATTCCTCCTCTCGCCTCAAGGCTCTATGCAGCTTCTGTTGCAGATCGTTCTCTTGTTCCAACTCAATAGCAGTGATCGGACCCCTTTCCATTGAGAGCTGGTAGCAGCTGAGTTCCCTTTGGGCATTTGTCCTTTCTTGAAGGGGAGAGCGCAAGTTCTTAGCCCAGGTCTTAAGGTCCCTCTTAAGCCTTCTGAGTTTCTCTTCCCAAACAAAGAATGGGGATCCTGAGACAGGGTGACTCCAAGAATGGTTGACAATATCCGTAAAACCTTCTGAGGTGGTCCAAAGAGGGCTGAAGCGGAACGGAATAGGACCCAACTTATCCCCTAAAGAGAGAGATAGGGAGATAGGCTTATGATCAGAGGTATACGAAGGAAGAATCGGGTTGAGACAGCATAGAGCCCCAGATTCATGAAGGAAGAGTGAATGAGAAATCTGTCAAGTCTGGCTGCAATATGCCCAGGACCTGCTCTTTTATTCGACCAAGTGAATTTGCCCTTGGAAGGTTTGATATCTTGAAGGTCCCAATCCAAGATAATATCTTCTACCCACTCTCTGGAGGGGTCTCTGACCAGGGAGCCACCTTTTTTTTCCCACAAAGCTAAAGTGACATTAAGGTCACCTGCTAAGACAATATTTTCCTGAAGATTGAGGCTAAGGAATCGGTTGAGCGACTCCCAACACTCTTTTTTTTCCGAAAGCAATACAGGGGCATATATATTAACCAGGCTTACCAAGTGACCCGAATCTGTATGACGGAACTTGGTAAAGAGCCAGTGGGTGGTTACTTCATCTTCAATGAGGTCCAACGAAGAGGAGTTCCAAAAGGTGGCCAGGCCTCCTGAAGCTCCTCTGGAGCTTACAGCTCTGCCCGGACCACGCTTCCAGAAATGGGTGCTTGCTTTGAGGACTTCCGAGTCCTCCATCTTCGTCTCCTGGATTAGCAAGACTTCGGGATTTGACATTCGAACAAGATCTTTAACTGCTTTTTCTTTCACTTTACTGCCAAGTCCTCTACAGTTCCAGGAGACGTACTGCATTACTGTCTAGATGGGGAAGTGGGGACTCCCTTAGGAGCCTTGCTTGCCTTGACTCCAGATCTGGTTGTTATCATGCCAGGGATGGTTTTTTGAGACCCGGCTGCAACATCCCTGTAGGATTTTTCATCCCTCTTTTTTCTGTTGGATTTTCTTCCTCTTACGGCAATTTCAGGGGTTTCCATTGAGCTGCTGGTCTCAGTGGCGTCTTCATCAGACTCTGCCTCATTTCCAGTTTCCAGGGAGACATGTTCTTCGTCGGACTTCTGCTGCTCCTCTGTCAGGGTACAATCGGTCTCAGGGGGGGCCAAAGGTTGGGAGGCAGAGGGAGGGGGCGAAGAAGAAGGCTGGGGGACAGGCGCAGGCCCAGCTGGGGGAGCTTCACCGGCCGCAGGGGATGGACCAACCCCCTCGTCAGGGTGCTTTTCTTTGCTCTTATGGGGATGTTTGGATCTTTTTACCTGTTTCCACCCTTCCGTTGGTTCTTTATCCTGCGTTTGGAGTTTGGGGCAATTCCTCTGAAAGTGTCCATGTTCCTGACAGTTCCTGCATTTGAAAGGCAGGTGTTCATAGTCTACTTTTTGATAATGTGTCCAGCTTCCAACTTTGAGCTTCACTGCTTCAGGGAGACCCGCTTCCAAATCAACTTCCACGCAGATTTTGGCACAAGTGTAATTCGTCTTGGTTGCAGCCTTGTCAATGAACCGCCCTATTCCGTTGCCAATTATCTGTAAAGTCTCATAGCTCCAGCAGTGGACAGGGAGGTTGCGGAGTCTCACCCAGACAGGGACTTCCTTCGGTGTATCCACGTTAGGGTCGAAATCAGGGGTCCATCTGTTAAGATAGAGCCCCTGCGTGCCCATGAAGTAGGGGCCGTTTCTGAAAATCAAATCCCTATCATCTTTGTCAATAAATTCGAAAATGAAGTAACCTCTTCCCACAGGGTAACAGGTTACACCATGGTTGAGGTGCGGCTTCCAATTCCGCTGAATCCAATCGTCTGTAGTCTTAGGGGAAGGCCAAAGGCCCATGAACTGTCCGAGAAGGCCTCTCTCCGCCAGGGCCAAAGCTATCTTCACAGGTTGAGACTCAGGAATGGCGATTTCGGGGACTTCATCCAGTTTCTTGATGAATTTAGGGACAGTTGAAGGAGCGGACCGCCTACCACCACGGCTAACAAGAATCCTGAAGGCGTCAGCGTCCGAGAGGAGGGGGGGGGGGGCGACTCCCCACCCCCAGGGCCTGCCATCGCAGCCGCGATCGAACCAGAAGTCGAGCCCTAGCTAACCGGGCCGAGCCGAAGCGCCGTGCAGAAGGCTAGGTAAAAAAAAAAGCTAATTGATCCGTTCTTTCAATCTCGTTGGTACCTATTATACTTCACCTGCACCACTGGAGGGAATTTGTTTGAAGTCTGCGAAAGTTTCTCAAGAGGAACATCTCGAAACTTTCTTTGAGCATCCTTGCCAACTTAAAAAGAAGATCAAAGAATCATGTACCACCTCAGATGAAGAGCAGACACTAGAACCAGAGATCGGAGAATTCCTTACATCTTTGTCACCAGATCCAAGTCCTTTGTTCACTCAAGGGTTTGATGAGAAAACATCTAAATAAATTCATGGCATGGAAAATGAAGAACAAATCCAAGAATACAAAGACTGCATTGAACTCTAGTTCCATATAAGCATTAGGTCAAAGCACCACTCTACTCTTCAACAGTTCTTGTTGTCATATTGATTGAGGAAGTTGGTTCCTCATGTTCTGGTATTTCTTAAAGTTTATTTTTCAAACTTGAACATGAATATATTTATAAATCTGTTACGCACATGGTTCCATTGGAAATACTTGTATACTTAATATAAGGGTTTTTCTTTGGTAAGGTAGGAAAGTAAGTAGGTAACTAAAAATTGCATATAGTTGTTAATTTAGCTTAAAAGTATAGTGCATCATTGTTTTTGTTGTTTTTTGAATAAGCAATTGTCGAATAAAGGTTATATCCCCTTCCAAGTTTTTAAATAAAGTAAGCTATGATTATTTGTTTGGAAATTTGCAGATACTCCTTTCAGTGGGACTAAGAAGGCATCTTCATTTATGATAGAGAAGTAATTGCATTTCTTTTGGTTATGTTGCTTCCTTGAAACTATTTTTCAAAATTGTTTTCTATATCCCATTAATTTTGCTTTATCATTTTTCGAGGTTGTTTTTCCTGTTTGAATTAACATCTTGGGAAACAATTAATAGAAGAAAAATTTAAAAAGGACAGAAATAAAGTATTAATTCCAAACTATTTTGTCATAACTAACCATTCTTTAGTTTTGATAGACTTCTTTTTCTTATTTTTAGAAGGTTTTGATTATTGATAAAAAATGGTTGCTTGCAAAGTCTAATATATCATTAAGGGATTTATTAAAGAGGGATTTGTATATTGATGCTTATAGAAGATTGGTACATCCTAGTCTATGAACTTTGAGTTTTTCATCTAAGCATCTTTATCAAGACTAACAACAAGATAATGAGTTTTTGTGCATGGAAGAACACTATTATTTTATAAAGTTTTGATGCAAGACTCTATGCCCTTTTTCAGTTATTCTCGAGTTGCTCCACTCACTTCAAATTAAAATTTCTCTCTGCATATTGTATTCTAAATGAATGACACATGAGCATCATTAAATAAGGACTTTTTTACATAAGTATAAAAAATATACCCTCGACTAGGTATCATCCCACGCTTGTAATGAGATTTCTGGGTCTACTCCCTCCTTCATCCATTGTGAAAAATAATATCCTCAAATATAAATGTAAATTTAAAAGGATGGAAACCTGGGGACAAGAGTGCCCGATGTAAGACGGGGGTAAGAGGTTAACCCGTCAGGGCTATGGATGCTTGCTGGCAGCGGGTACCAGCCTTTGATACCACTAAGCAAACCCGTCGAGGCTATGGACACTTGACTGGAAATGGGGCACACTACTTAGATAAGGTAGTCTTAAATTATTTCGCAAGATGTCATTAGGTTACCCCGTCGGGGCTATAGATGCTCGCGGGAAGTAGGTTCTAACCTATGGTATTGAGAAATAACATACCAAAAATATTAATTGTTCTTATAATCAATATCGCTCATCATTGTTATGCCATGAAGATGCATATGTGGAGTAGCTACGGATAAACGAACCCCACTATTTTGTAGCTAGAGAATGGCCTTAAATCAACCTTCAAATCTTGTCTTATGCTTTTACTATATCTAATATCTAATTGTCTTAGAATTAGGACCCATGTTTCAAATATTTTGTGAACTCGACTATGAAGCCTATTTGTATTACTTGGATGAGCATTAGACTCAAAGGGAATGGATAAGCATGATCGGTCTTCTATCAGATATCATAAACATAGAACACGTATTTCATAAGAAAAAAAATCCTTGATTATGACTTAGAAAGAGTATGAAGAATAAGACTATTTACTTTTTGATAAACCTTGTATACCTAACAAAAAGTTGGATGCAGCTACATCAGAAATAATGATTTATTTTGAGCTTTATTTATTTTTGGTGGTTGTATGCAAGTAAGAACTGCTTTCAAAGAAATGTATAAATCCTCCCATCTTTAAGGATGCATTATTTAAACTCTGATTTAATTTTAAAATCTCTATGTATTAAATATGATTATTCTTGCGTATGGTCGGATTCTTGATTCACTGTTCAAGGATTTTATTAAATCTTTTATTTTTGTGTGTAGTATAATAAAAAGGAGCTTGGTTCAAGCAGTTGTTTGTTTCTTTGTTTTCAAGTTTCTTGCAGCAACATGATCAAATAAAAAATTTCATAAGGACATGCAAACCCTTAGGTATGGGGGACAAGGAATCTTCATATCCTTCTTCTCGGGATCTTCAGAGTTCCTCCAGTTCAGTTTAGACTTTTTTAGTATATTAGTATCATCTTCAATTTCAGCCAGCATGTACCATGCTCTGCACATAGTGTCCACTTCAGCCTACAACATACATCAAAGTCAAGGTAAATTTGAGGTAAAACAGGTTTAAGACTCTTTAACCCATTAAAAACTTTAAAGAAGCTTGATGGATAATACTTGTTGGTTGTAGAAGTAACTTGTTTTCTGATTGTGTGTAGTCCACTTAGGATAAAATATATTTGATTTTAAATATTGCCATAGTTAGAATTTTTCAATCAGATTTCCAAGCATAAGTTGGAACTCTACTCTATTTCGCAGCAATAGGGAAATTTCAATTCGTGTGTTTGGTAAACCGAGATTGGATAAGATTTAATTTTTATTTCAGAATTGAAGTGATACATAAGCTATTACAGTAATCGGTTTGTTGTAAAAAGGTTTTATTTTGTTCTTTTATTTTTCAAAAGAAAAACAAATAAATAAATAAATACTTGTTAAGCTCTAGAATTTTCCTTGGACTCATGTGTTAATTTTGATCTAGGATTAGGACCTTTTTAAAGTTTTTGCTTCTTAGAAAATTAATAGGTTGTTGAGTAGATTTCGTATAAAGTTTGGTTGATTCATTTAAGTAAGATTAGTTTGATTTCTTTGAGTAAGTTTGATTAAATGTCATGTGTGATCATAAATTTTGGGAAATAATAGGATTTGAGTTGAGCTCTTATTTAAAATTTTCGTCCACGTTAGTTTGAGTATTGTGTTGTTATCATAGTCATTAGTTTTTGCAAATAGAAGATTTTTTATAGCTTTTGTATATAGGAATATTTTTAGTTTATTTATTGTTTGACGTGATTTGTTTATAAAACAATTGATCATAAATTGCATTTAAAGTGTGCTTTCCTCATGAAGATTTTTCTTAGAAATTATCATAGTTTCACAATGAAACAGTTTATTAATTTCTCGTACTACTTCTTTTACTAGTTTTGATTTTGATTTGAAAGCATCTAGTTATCATCTTTCTATTGTAAATCATTACATTAGTTAGTTTGCGTTGAATAGGCTCTAATTCTGCATATATTGTGCTTGCGCCTCTAATCCTACGAACCTCGGTTGACAATTTAGATGTCAAATTAATAGTGCATATATTTTACTCGATTTTTTTTAAGGATGTGCATATATTTGTCAGGTCATGCCAAGAATGTCAATTCTTCATTGGCAAGACTCAATTACCTGCATTACCTCTGTCGCCCATTATCATAGAGGCTCCTTTCCAACAATGGAGTATGGACTTTGTAGGACATTTTGATAAAAACTCAAGCAATGGGTATACATATATATTAACTTGCACATATTATTTTACCTGATGTGTTGAATCCATAACCACTAAAAGAGCTACTGCTAAGGTAGTGGTAAAATTTCTAGAGGAGAACATTGTTTCAAGGTACAGTTTCCCATTGAAGATAAATACTGATAATGCCAAGCTTTTAGCATGATAGAAATGTCAACCTTTTGCATGAATCATGGTATAGTGTTATCCGGGGAAATGGTTTGGCTAAGTCAAGTAATAAGAAATTGATAAAACTCTTAAAACGGATTGTTGAGGATAACAAAAGGATATGGGACAACAAATTGAACTATGCGCTATGGGATAATAGAACTATTATAAAAAGGATAACTGGGAAATCTCCTTTCGGACTAGTATATGGGAAAGATTGCAGATTACCCATTAACTTACAAATTCCAATATATGAATTATTGCATCAACCCATATCTTACCAAGAAGAATACAGGAAACGATAGATCAATTGGTAGATCTTGATGAAATTAGAAGGGAAGATTTTGACAGAGTTGTCATTAAGCATGAAAGGATTAAAGGAACTTTTGATCAAAGCACAAGAAAATAAGAGTTGAAGATTGGTGGCGTGGTCCTTCTATGGGATAAGTTTCGAGAAAAACCAAGAAATCATGGCAAATTAGAAAAGATGTGGACGGGGCCATATCGTATATCACGGATAGCAAGAAACTGATCTGTGCACTTGGAGACCTTATAAGGGAGGAATTGGACTTGCCAGTGAATGGAAGATTGCAAAAGCAGCATTTTCCTCCTATATATTGAAAGGATTTTCACATTGAAGAAATGTTATTGTACGACAAAATTTTGAGTTTAGTTTTTTTTCTACATGTGTGTTTCTTTGTGTTTGTGCGTGTTTGCATTAGTTTACATTTTATTTTTGTTATTAGTCAGAATTTTTTTAATTTCAATCTTGTTATTTCATTTCAGTCTTATTTATATATATATTGGCATATATAGAGTACTGGTGACCAGTTTGTGAGAGGGGTATAGCGTTGGTATGGTGTAGGTGCAGGTACTTGGTTGCATAGAGGGTAGCTATGGACTAGATATGTTGAGCTTCTCAAGTGTTCTCTCCCTTAGATCACTTGTCCTAGTTGGAACCAAATGTTAGCACATATTTTTGAGATGGGACTTGTCTCTCATTTTTCCAGAGCAGACTTTAGTCATGAGCTTAGTCCTTACATCAAAAGCAGTTTATTATTAGATGATACTAGTGGATGAATGATTTGTATCACTATTGAGCATCCAGATCATGCATGGGCATATCAGCAAAGGGGCCATGCTAGTCATTATTGAGCCCTCTTCATGACCTCCCTTGTCATACATTTCAAACCTTGGTATAGCGGGCCTTAAGGATAATTTTTATGCAGCTATGATCTTGTCTTCCTTTCCATCCAAAGATAGTACAAGTGGATTACATTTGCATTTGCGGCTCAGAGCAAGTATAAGGCAGAGACATATTATGTATTTCATGATTTCTACAAAGTCTAGAAACCCATTGATCTCTTTATGCTTGTAGCTCAGATGGATTGAGTGCGGTAAGGTAGGCTTAGTCACTGGAATAACAACTCTTAGACTTGAACCAAGCTACTCCCATCCTTGAAATTGGTTGGTGGTTGAAAGGATAGGCAATCCTACATGTATGAGGTTAAACCTACTTGACCTTAAAAAAGGTATTACTATTGCAACTCAGTCGCACCTATAGACGGTGGCTAGGAGCGGAGCTAAGGTCGCGTCATAACTAAGTCCCAGAAGACTATCCAAGTTTGGTACCTTTCATCCATTAGCTAACTACTAGAGGATAGAAAAATTGAAATGTGATTCAAAGAAATATCCAAAGAAAAATGCAAAAAGTGAAAAAAGAAAAATGAAAAGTGAAATGAAATGCAAAGTTATATTGTGAATAAAGGGGGGCTTTGCTAGAGTAAAAAGGGGTTCCTTCCAAGCACTTCATCCATTTTTTAGATGCATTTCTTCCTTAGTGTTCGCCACTCCTACAAATGTCACAGAGGTCCCTGTCATCCTTGTTCCCCAAAGGTAAATCGAGTCTATCTTATAGTCAACCCACATTTTGACCAAACCTTTAACTGACATTGATTCCATTTTACCCAAGAAAGGAGGATTGATCTATGCATTAAATTGTTTAATTAATTTGAGTAGGAATATATATGTAAAACTAGTTGTTATTGTCTTATGTTGCACTAGGTAATTGTCTTGCTCTTGTTGTTTGAGTTGATCACCATTGTATTAGCACCAGCATAGATCCATCTTAAACTCGTATCTATCAAGCACATAGAGGGATCCAATTTCTTGAGTTGTATTTCTTTTTTTAAATTTAAACTCAAGAAATTGATCTTTCTTGATTGATAGATCCGGGTTTAAGCTTTAAGTTTTTATTTTATAAACGAACATCTATTTTTTAATTACTTTTCATAATATTTTATTTTATGAACCAACATGGATTTTTATTTTATAAATATTTTCCATAATTTTTTATTTTATGAGCCGACATGAATTTTTTTAATTATTTTGTTACTAACGTTATAACGTTATATCACGTTATAGGATCTCTCCCATACTGGGTTGTAGAGCACCTCGTTTCACTCGATGCAATAACCTAGCATATAATCATTTATCAATATTAGTAATGATAAGTGCACTAAAACCTCTTCCAGACATCAAACTTGATTATTTGTTTATCTTCACCTATGGTCAAATTTTTACCAAAGTTTGAATTTTTGAGTTAGTCAAACCTCGGTTTCACCTAGTCAACGGTTCAAGTCAGCAGTCAAATCGCACTATGATGCATCAATGATCATATATTTCCCATTGGAGGCCAATTGGACCCCTTCAAATATCAGTTGTGGATTAATGGGTTTAATTAATTTTTCTCCTAAGGTTTGCGGAAAATAATTAACCTATTTTATTAAAAATATTTGGAGATTGCTTCATAGAGATCACATCAAATTGGCTATGGGTATATGGGTAGTGGATCCTATGGTTTTTTAAGTATGTGAATCAATCCATGTAGTCAGATTGTCATTCCAGGGAAGGGAAGACCAATATTTGAGCAGTTTCATGGATTATTATTATTTTCTAGCTGAAAATTAAAAATTAAAGATGACCAAGGTTTTTGATGTATGATTTGAGATAAGTAAATGGTGAAATATGACTTGGGTTATGATGTGATGCCCCCCTAGGCACTTTTGGACCACTTTTCCTAGTATTACAACATACTGACACTTAGCACTCGTGTTCATCTCCATGGTGGGGGTGCCTTTCTCCCTAGGGGGCAATTTCTCATCTTATGACTTAGATCTTAAGGTAGGATGTGATGTAAAGGTGGATTGTGATCATCTAGGGGTGAATTAATCCATCTATCATATTATTTGATGTATCTCTCTTGCATTATGATCATATTACTTGGGCATTGGAGGTAATTCGCCCCCCTCCACTAGATAGATTTTTCTAGCTTAGTTAAAAAGATAAAGTGAGATTAAATCTCCACCATTGATTATATTTTTGTATCTTTTACTCTCAGTCATCCACATAAGCATTGGTTACAGATTTTACTCCTCACTAAGCTATAAAAGAGAGTGATCTACTCATTTGTAGGTGACTCTTGGGTCTTTCCAGCAGTGATCATAATAAAATTTCTCTTGTGGAAATCTTTGCCTCATGGATTGAATGATCGATTTATCTTTCCTTCAAAGCTCCTTCTATTGCTAGATCTTAAAATACTCCATTTCTGAGATATATTTTCAAGTTATTGTGCTTACATGAGAGAGGGTGATTTCATCCAAGGCGAATTCAGGCGACTTGATCATCTTAACAAGGAGTTGATAGGTGAATGAAAATTAATTTGCTTATGCCATTTCTTTTCTTCCTATTACTCTTTGTCTCTCTTACTAGTAAAATCAATTTGTAATCTATTGATTTTATGGTTGTTTATTGAGATCTCATAGCTAATTAATTTCTCTTTATTTTCGCAGGACGGCTTCATTGGGAAAATCAAGGGAGACTTCGTCTAGAGAAAATTTGGATCATTTCAATGATGTTGGGTAAGGAGAAAGGACTCTTTCAACCATCCAGAACAAGGTGAGTTTTACCACCTAAGTTGTACATAGTTGGAATTCTCAGTGAGTCGTCGAAGTTTGAAAAAGTCCCTTATTCATGATCAATGTTCAGAAGTCCATGCACCAATTCTAGCCCTTTAAAAAAAAAAAAAAGTGCATGTTCATACCCCACAGGGAATTGTAATAAGTTGACGTAGCATGATGAATTTTTGTAAAAGATTTGGCTTTCCTAGGACTTAGTCATCAATGCGTTACTGCAAAGTGTTTTTTCCTTGGTAATTAGTTGTTGCTTTTCAATGACTTATAATTTATGAGTTTTTCACTCACACCTCCAAACATGGAGTATTCTCCTTGGTGATAAGTTCTAAGTGTACATATATATATTACTATGTTAGTCGTCATTTTTTAGTCTTATGAACATGAACTAGGCCCCCCTTAGGTTATTTTATTTTTTCACTAATAAAAAATTTCACATAAAAAGGAGAATTTTTTAATGTTTTTAATGTAAAAAATCCAAAAGTCATAAAAGTGTGTTTAGGAGGTGGAATTGGCCATGGGGGTGCTCGTTTTCTAACCCGGATCACCCACTTAACACCTAGACACACGTTTGAGAGAAAATAAGTGATTATTTATCACTTAAATTAAATTTCTCTCGAAAAAGGCAAAAAAGTGAATAAAAAATATAAAAAATGGAAAATATGGAGAAAAATCAAATCCCATAAATCAAGGAACATGTTTGGGACATGTTTTTATCAGCATGAGTGGTGGAAATCCAACCTCGTGTTAAAGAGAAGTTAGAAGGGAGCCAAAAGGATTGATCAGAGATTGGATTGAAGTCTAAATCAAGGAGGGTGCACTTCATCAAGGAGAGGGCACATTCTTGAGGAGCATGTGGAAAATACCAAGTGGATTGGTGCCCAACATCTCTGAGGTGGCACCAATCCCCCTAAATCCATCTAATAAGCTCCCATTTCACTCTAGTCAGACTCCTCTTCACTCCAGTGAGCTCTTTGTTGAGCTAATACGCACCCCCCTCTCTCTTTTGCTATTTAAGCAAGTGCCAACCTCTTAATTTCTCAAGGTCAGAGGAATAAAGGCTTCCTAAGCTCTGCTTTTTAATCTGTAATATTTTGTGGAATGAAATGGCTTTGGAGGCAAACATGTGGTGTAGTGCAAGTATGTGTGTGGATGATCATTGTCATTTTATGAGGTAACATGTATTAGTTTCATGTTGCTTTAATGTAATGTTAATTTGGCCTATATAGGATTATTATTAATCAATGGGAAAGAATAGGCAAGTTTGTTTACTTCTCCATTATTTTACTCATTTATGCATAAAGATCCAGGATTTGTATGTTATATTTGCTTATATTCTTGTTATTCTAATATTTGGTATAGGTTGTACCAAATATAACATTTTGGTTGTAGTATTGTTTAAGTTGTGCAGGTAATCTCTCTTGAAGGAGTGATGGTTATATTTTGATTCTTTCATCTCTTCAAGCTCATTTGGAAAACATAGTCCCTCCGCTCTCCACCAACAGACTCCACGGCCCAAAGTTCCCAAACTCTCAGCTCCTTCTTTTTCTCTCCCCTTCATATTTTAAAATCATTCTTTGGTTACCAATGCATGCTTGAGCTAGTTAGTTCATTTTCAGAAAATCAAAATTTAATTCGAAGTGTGCATTCCTTTAAAGACTAGATCTAGGTGTTTAAACTTCTATTTTAAGTAGATCTAGCATTCTTTTTAAGTACGTGTGCTTAATAAACTTTTACATTTTTAAGTGATAAAGTATGTTTTTTCTATGCTTCTAATGATCTATTTGGCAGATTCAATGCCACTTTGGTGGCTAGTTTCTAATTTTTAATGAACATGTAAGAGGAGGTGCTAGCCAAATTCAGGCAATTTGGACAATCCAAGGCTTCAGCAACACCTTACTTTGATCATATTTCAAGATTTGAAACCTTGTAAGCCTTTGGATCCTGATCTATCAAGGACCAAAGGAATCCACCTTAAAACTTGTAAAATAACAATAAAATCAAGTGGGATACCCAACGCCCACACCCCATCCCCCCTAGGGGATTCATGTCGTCTCATTTTATGGTGTGATTGTTAGATTAGTTGTTTTTATTTCTTTAGTTTACCTTAGTTATTTTATTTCAACACTTCTTTTTTGCTTTAAGATTAATGAACATCTAATTGTGTATTCCTGAAGTACACAAAAAGAGCTTTCTCGAGTAAACGAAAAGAGATTCTCGGTCCTTAGATTAATTGCATCACATTTTATTTTTTGTTCTTGTAACAAATCAAACCTGAAATCCCCGCATGCTCTGATATCCACTAAAAGGGCCTACTTGAGTTGGTGGTTTTCAATAAGAAAGGGATTAATGCGACTAGCTTAATAGGGAAATCCACAAATAATTTATCTTTAAGAACTTCGAAGGTCATATTGGACCACACAATAGAGTCAGGGGGATACTTTAATCAGGTAATGCCTCACCCCATTGGACACTTGGTGTAGTTGCAATCGCGCTCAGTTCAAAGGGATAAGTTCTTAGTGGGCCAAACAAGAACGGACCCACTAACAACCATCCATAATAATTAAAACTGACCAAGAAGCATCACGCAACATTTCCCTTTAACATCACTTTATTTGACTCCATTGGCATTGGTCTACTATTCAATCATTTTGCTTAAATCAATTGTGTTTCCTTAAAAATTATCTTGCATTATGTTATATTTAATTCATGTGCCGTTGTTTTCTTGTTTCAGTAATTTAAACTCCTAGATCTTTCTTTTCTGTTGTAGCATAAAAGCCATAGTATTTTTTTCTTAGGAACCACCCCCCTTGGCTTCGCTAGGAGTTGGCATGGACGAAGGAGTCAAGAATCAGGTGATAGCACTTGATTCATGACTTGCCCCCAAGGATGCACCCAGTGGCTTGAATATTTCTTCCACGTGACTCGAGCAGTGTATCAGGCGGCAACATTATGGCGTCATTGTTAGGGATATAATTTTTATTCTAGGAATACAACTTTTGTTTTCTCCTTTTTTTGTTTTTGCTTTGTTTGATATATCTTTAGAGTATATCTTGAAATTTTCATCTAGCGATTCCAGTAATCTTTTTTATTTTTCATAAATTTACAAAGAAAAGCAAAAAATAGAATTTTTTGTGAGAGATTTTAAATGCATATTTTTCTTCTCACACGGTGACTCCAATGAAGGGATAAAACCCTATGTTCTCATAAAATTGTTGAGACTTGTTGTATGTAGATGAGCCCATGCAACACGTTAAAAACCTTTAAATCTCATTGTTAGACAGTTCTCCTGATTCAGTACCAAATATTCTCCACGATTACTTCAGGATGATGTTACTGCTTCCTGATATGGATGATGAAAGGAAAGAGCATGGTGCCAAGATCGCGAGTACATTTCATCCCATTGATTTTTCAGACATTATGGGTTTCCCGAACGATGATTTTGACTAGAGTGATGTATATGAATATACCCAATACTTTCATGGAAATGGTGATTTAGTTTTCTTACACATGACATATGTCATTAAGGTTCTAATTAAATCCAACCTTCGTCATGTTGGTCATATGATGGAAATGTATGCTTTCACTTTGGATGGGGATGCTTATGGTTGGTTCTTTGAGGATATTCCTAATAAATGCATTATCACCATTGTAAGATTCTTTGAAATTTTTCTTAAAAGATGACATGATGATGGTGATATTGAAAAGTTTGTGGCTATTTTTTCCATTGAAGAAATTCATGAAGAGCCATTTATTGAAGATATTGTTGGAGACCCTCCTCATGTCACCATGACAGAAAAAATTGAAGACTTGGAGTTTTATCATGATTAAATCAGTGAATATGATCACATATGTATTCCAGACTTACCTCAAAAACAAACCATTATAGAATATCATGAAGAAATTTGGGATGTATATGATGACACTTCTCCATATTCTCCACTTAGTGAAGAACTTCTGGAAAGTTTTACTCCTTGTGATACCTTTGAAACCAAAGATTTTGAGGATGATTGTTGTGAACATGAGGATGGGTATAGGCAGGGATGTGACGCAATAGATGAAGACTCCCCCTTCATTTGCAATAATGGGCATGATGACTGTCGGATGGATTTAGAAAATACCATCTTTGATATATCCAGAGAAGGGAGTGTGAATATTTTCACATGATCAGTTAAATCCATATATGAGTATCAGTAATGAAGACACAAGGAATCCGTGTAGTGAAGAGTCAAATCAGATGTAATGAATTGAAGATCATTCTCAATCATCGTCTTCACATGCAGATATTCCTTATGATTTCGAGCAACCTGGGGCTTGCACAGAGAGTAATCATCCGACAATCCCTTTTGAAAAGTATGATGGAGTGGTTGATCTGCCTCATCGGATAGATTTGTATCTTAGTCCTATCCAATCTTGGATAGAAGAAGCATGCGGGAGGACTTGCTAGTTTGGGAAGCAGTTTGATAACATTTTGCATGATCTCCCATCCAATCCTCCCATTCTGAATATTCATGCAGGTTTGTGCTTCCTAATAAATGTTTCCTTGCTTTGGCTAGTAACCAAAGACACCGGAAAAAAAATTTACATTGATAAAATGTTAAGGTGGTTGCATCTGATTTATCATTTTACTTAACATTTTGCTTTATATCATGCTTAAAGAAGGAAAATAAGCTCCTTAAAGTGAGCATTTACTTTATGCATTTTCTTTTATGTACTTAGAAATAATAGTCTTTTGACTTATTTAAAAGAATTTATGTATTTTTTCGAATAAATGCAACTTATGTTTCATCGACTAATATAAAAATTTATGCTACTAAAGTTGTCTTGTCAAGTTGAGATGTTTTTACAGAACCAGAGATTTTGTTGTTCTCACATCCTCTCCTTACCTAAAGACCAAATTGATCACACGTCACGCAGTTCGAGCCGTATGTTACAACGTAAGTAGTACTTAATTGGATTTCTTAATGAGCAACCGAAGTTTGAACAAGTCCATTGTCCATGATTAGTGCTCAGAAGTCCATGAAGGCCAATTCTGTCCCTTTTCAAAAAACAAATTGCATGTTCATAACCCATGGGGAATTGTAATAAGTTGACTTAACATGATTTTTTTGTAAAAGACTTGGCTTTCCTAGGGCTTATTCGTCAATGCATTACTTCATAATGTTTTTTCCTTGGTAATTATTTGTTGCTTTTGGGGGCTTATAATTTCCAAGTTTTTCACTCACACCTCCGAAGCTGGAGTATTTTCCTTGGTGGTTAGGTCCTAGGAGGTTATTAAATTTTAAGTGTATATGTATATTACCATGCTAGTCATCATTTTTTAGTCTTATGAACATGGACTAGGTCCCCCTGAGGTTATTTTATTTTTTCACTAATAAAAAAAATTCTCGTAAAACGGAGAAATTTTTAATGTAAAACATGTAAACAATCAAAAAGTCATAAAAGTGTGTTTAGGAGGTGGAATTGGCCATGGGGGTGCTCGTTTTCTAACCCATAGCACCCACTTAACCCCTCAACCCACTTTTGAGAGAAAATAAGTGATTATTTACCACTTAAAATAAATTTATATCGAAAAAGGAAAAAAAGTGAATAAAAAATAATAAAAAATAGAAAATATGGAGAAAAATCAAATCCCATAAATCAGGGAATATGTCTGGGACATGTTTCAGTCAACGGGAATGGTAGTAATCCAGTCTCATGTTAAATACAAGTTAGAAGGTATCCAAAAGGATTGATCAGAGATTGGATTGAAATCTAAATCAAGGAGGGTGCACTTCATCAAGGAGAGGGCATATTCTTGAGGAGCATGTGACAAATTCCAAGTGGATTGGTGCCCAACCTATTTGAGGTGGAACCAATCCCCCTAAATCACTCTAAGATGCTCCTAATTCACTCTAGTCTAACTCATATTCACTCCAATTCGCTCCAAGGAGCTCTCTCTTGAGCTAATGCGCCCCCCATCTCTCTTTTATTATTTAAGAAAATACCGGGCTCTTCGTTTCTCATGGTCAGAGGATTGAAAGGTTTCCTAAGATTTGCTTTGTATCGGTAATATTTTGTGGAATAAAAAGGCTTTGGAGGAAAAACTGGGGTGTACTGCAAGTATGTGTGTGGATGATCATTGTCGTTTTATGAGGTAACATGTATTAGTTTCATGTTGCTTTCCTGTAATGTTAATTTGGCCTATATAGGATTATTATTAATCAGTGGGAAAGAATAGGCAAGTTTGTTTACTTCTTCATTCTTTTACTCATCTATGCATAAAGATCCAGGATTTGTATGTTCTATTTGCTTATATTCATGTTATTCCAATATTTGGTATAGGTTGTACCGGATATAACATTTTGGTTGTAGTATTGTTTAAGCTGTGTAGGTAATCTCGCTTGAAGGAGTGATAGTTCTAGTTTGATTCTTTCATCTCTTCAAGCTCATTTGGAAACATTGTCCCTCCGCTCTCCACCGATGGACTCCACGACCCAAAGTTCCCAAGCTCTCAGCTCCTTATTTTTCTATCTCCTTCATATTTAAAATCTTTCTTTAGTTACCCATGGATGCTTGAGTTAGTTAGTTTATTTTTAGAAAATCAAAAGTTCATTTTTTTAAGTGTGCGTTCCTTTAAAGACCAGATCTAGGTGTTTAAAGTTCTATTTTAAGTAGATCTAGCATTCTCTTTCAGTACTTGTTCTTATTAAACTTTTACATCTTCAAGTGCTATAGTAGGATTTTTTTTTATGCTTCTAATGATCTATTTGGTATATTTAGTGCCTGTTTGGTGGTTGGTTTCTACTTTTTAACAAACGGGTAAGAGGAGGTGTTGGCGAAATTCAGGCAATTTGGACCATCCAAGGCTTTAGCGACACCTTACTTTGATCCTATTTCAAGATTTGAAACCTTGTAATCCTTTGAATCATGATCTATCAAGGACAAAAGGAATCCACCTTAAAACTTGTAAAATGATAATAAAAGCAAGTGGGCTACCTAACGCCCACACCCCATCCCCCCTAGGGGATTCGCGTTGTCTCATTTTATGGCATGATTGTTAGATTAGTTGTTTTTGTTTCTTTAGTTTAGCTTAGTTAGTTTATTTCAGTTCTTCTTGTTTTAATTTAAGAGAAATGAACATCTGATTGTGTATTCCCGGGGTATATTGAAAGAGCTTGCTTCAGTAAGTGAAAAGAGATTCCCAATCCTTAGATTAATTACATCACATTTTATTTGTTGTTCTTTTAACAAATCGGACTTGAAATCCCCACATGCTCTCGTATCCACTGAAAGGGCCTACTTGAGTTGGTGGTTTTATGATCAGAAAGGGACTAAGGTGACTAGATTAATTTGGCAATCCACAAATAATTTATCTTTAAGAACTCAGGAGTTCGCATCGGACTGCACTATAGAGTTAGGGGGCTACTTTAAGCAGGTTATGCCTAGCCCCATTGGACACTTGGTGTAGTTTCAATTGCGCTCAGTTCAAAGGGATAAGTTCTTAGTGGGAAAAACTAGAACGAACCAACTAACAACCATCCATAATCATTAAAAATGACCAAGAAGCATTGCACAACATTTCCCTTTAGCATCACTATAGTTGTCTCCATTGGCACTGGTCTACTATTCAATCATTTTGCTTAAATCAATTATGTGTCCTTAAAAATCATCTTGCATGATGTTATCTTTAATTCATGTGTCGTTGCTTTCTTGTTTCAGTAATTTAAATTCCTAGATCTTTCTTTTCTGTTGTAGCGTAAAAGCCATAATTTTTTTCATAGGGACCACCCCCCTTAGCTTCGTTAGGAATTTTCCTAGATGGATAAGTCAAGAATCATGTGATAGCACTTGATTCGTGACTTTCCTCCAAGGATGCACCCAGTGGCTTGAATATTTCTACCACGTGACTCGAGGTGTGTATCAGGCGACAACATTTTGGCGTCTTTGCTGGGGATAAATCTTTTTATTCCCGGAATACAACTTGTGTTTTCTCCTTTATTGTTTTTGCTTTGTTTGATATATCTTTAGAGTAGATCTTTAAATTTTCATTTGGCGATTCTACTAACCTTTTTTATTTTTAGTAAATTTACAAAGAAAAGCAAACACTAGAAATTTTTGTGAGAGATTTTAATTGCATATTTTTCTTCTCACATAGAAAATCCATTGAAGGGATAAAACCCTGTGCTCTCATAAAATTGTTGAGACTTGTTGTCTGTAGATGAGCCCGTGCAACACATTAAAAACCTTTATATCTCATTGTTAGACAAATATCCTGATTCAGTACCAGATATTCTCCATGATTACTTCAGGATGATGTTACTGCTTCCTAATATGGATGATGAAAGGAAAGAGCATGGTGCCAAGATCACCAATACATTTCATCCCATTGATTTTTCAGGCATTCTGAGTTTCCGTAACGATGATTTTGACTAGAGTGATGTATATGAATATTGTGAAATTGCACAGGATGGATCACAAAGCTGAACAAACCTCACTAATTTCACAAAGAAACTCAGATCATACACTGTTGTTGATACATCATTCAACAATAAGCTGGTAAACAATAGAAGTTACAATGTAGCTAATTCGTTAACCTCTGGTAGGATTCAAATTCACCTCAAGTCTAGGCTTAGTTTGCATTGGAACCACCACCCGATAAGGTCTAGTGGCCACTAATGCTCAATGGCTAGTCAACTGAGATGGAATGGCGCATGATTGAGTCATTGGGGCTATAAATTAGGGGAGGAGACTCCAAGGAGGTGCATAACTCACTTACAGTGGTCAAGAAGGGCGTTCCTACACTGCGAAGCAATGAAACTAGGTGTAATAGTTAGTTAACTAGGCAATCAATGGGACAAGGCACCTTAATTCATGGAACTAACTATGTAGAATCTTAAAATCATGCATGATGGCGCATTTAAACTATAGTGATGTGGATAAGGCGCTTTGAATGGATAAGGAGGATAATGATGACCAAAATGAAGCACTAGGGGGCCAAAAACAAGGACTAGGTGTTAGGAGACTCACCTACCACTGCATGGAATGCATGCATGCAAAAACAACGTTGAGATGGTTAGAATGTTCCAACAACCCCCCTTAAGCTTGACTATGAGGAAAAATATAAGTAAATAAATGAAAAATAGGGCCCTGGTTACTGAGACCAATGGTCGCCCCGTACAACAATCTGAAATAACTGAGGAAAGAGGGAAAACCCAGTGGGAACAAACCCCCCCTCAAAATAGAATATAAAAAATCTAATCAACGAAGATATCACTCACCCAAAGAAGGGATCGGAGATGAGTGAACTTTTTCATTGAAAACTTTTTGGTGAAAATATCTACAATCTTTTCTTCTGAAGAGCAGTAGAGCAGTTTGATGGTACAATCATGAACCAATCCTCGGATATAGTAGATGTGTATCTCAATGTGTTTGCTCTCCTCTCTCTAAACTGGATCTGTGTAAATCTTGATAACACTCTAATTGTTACAGAAGATGACTGGTGGAGTACTGTAGCCAATACTCCTCTTTACATCTCTGCACATCAGTTATGAATTCTCAATTATAGGAATGGTTGTCAAGCCCATTCGTATTTGAATATCCTTATGAATTAGAAGGGTGAATAGAAGCAATTTGTAAAGGTCTTTGGTATCACCTAAGAGCAATAACCAACTCATCATGAAAAATAAAGAAGACATAAAAAATAAAAAATGATAATACAAAGGTTTAAGTGCCTCTTATAAGGTTTAAGGTTTAAGGACATTATATGATATATCTCTTACTGTTAAAACAGATACCCCATTGCATGTTGGAAAGCATATTAGCCACACACAAAAAAATGTTTAGAAGTATACATAAAGGACTCATAGAAGATTCATTTGGTAAAAGATATTCTCTTGATATTTAATCAATCGATGTAAAACTTGAACATGCAATAATGTGATAAATAGTATCTTCTGGATCCATCACAATAGTTTTTCAAGTCGACGTTTCAAACCAATCTAGTGTGGTCCATCATTAGGAAAGAGATAAAGATGGGGAATTTCTGATCTTGAAAGTTAATATTAATAGAAAACTAAAAACTTAACCAAACCCTAAAAAGTGTAAAACAAATCCTAAAGAAAGGAAAAGAGAAGAGCCAAAAAAAAAAAACCCTAAGAATCATGAGAAAAGGGACATAAAAAAAGAAATAGAATAATGAAATATACAATATATATATATATATATGAGAAAATCTAATAGAAATCAATAAAATAAGGAAATAAAACCCAAGAATAAAAACACTCAATTAAAAAGTAAATATTTATATCAACTATATAAAAATATATAATAAAATCTCCCTCTCTCTCACACACACATATATAATTAAATTAATATCTTAGGGAGTTTAAATATCAATAAAATAAGTAAAACTTAAAAATATATAATAAAATGAAACCCCCCCTCTATCTCTCTCTCACACACACATAATAACAATAATAAAAGGACATCTAAACCGAAAAGGGGAAGAGAATATAACACATATATAAACAGGTGGTGACCAACATTAAAAACCTATACAGTCTGAACAATATTAAAAACCTGCACGACTATGCGACTCAAGTGAATGCAGAAACATTTAAATGAGGATGACGCCAGCCCGCCGCCCTCTTGGGAAGGGAAAAATGAGGACTACGTCATCCTCCTGCAACCAATAAGAATTAAAAAAAAACCATTTTTAAAAGTACAATTTAATATAATCTATTTTAAACTATACTTGTAGAAAAAGTTTATAGCATATAGGCCAAATTAATAGATGGTGCACAATATATATATCCCTGTCGGGACATAATAAAAGGACATCTAAACCAAAAAGGGGGAGGGAACCTAACAGAAGAGATAAAAACAAAAAATAAAATTATAATAAAATAATAAATCATAATATGAAAAAATAATAAATCATAATATTAAAATAAAATAATTAATTAATAATAAAAAATTAAAGGTAACCCGAGAAATGAATAAAAATATACTAAAACATAATAAGGCAAGGGGAACATGCAGATTGATTGTAAAGTGGAAAGCAACAAGAGAATGCAGAACGAGAAAAAGAAAAAGAAAAACTAAGATTGACATAATTACCTAGACACATACTTAGCTGCTAGCGTCGGCGTCCAATTGCTATTGATCTTCCAACCATAGTCTCTGTTAAGGTTGTTGGGTTGCTTCTCGATTTCAATGGCTTCTTTAGTTTTTCTATTGAATAAATGATCGTCAATGGCAAGGATTTTGGCATCCTATACATATGTGATGTTTAGTCTTATCTAAATCTTTAGCTAGGGCCAAGGAACGAGAGCCACTGTGCTTAATATCTGCAACATGCTCATGAAATTTGGTTTTGAAGGAACTACTGGTTTTGCCAATGTAAGGTTTGCCACATGGAATAGGGAATCAAATAGATACCTTTCCTATCAGAAGGATCAGTGGGATCCTTCACATATCTAAGAGAGTTCCTGATGGTGGTTAGGGGCTTGAAACTGACAATGATGTTCTTCTCCTTCAAAACTCTTGCTAGCTTGTTAGTTGTCCCTTGAATGTAAGGTAGGAAAACTTTGGAAACATTGTCGTTCATGTGAGAATTGATCATGGGACCTCGATTGGCCCTCTCAAAGGCTTTGATGCCTTCTTCCTTGGTTTAACCGTTATCCTTGAAGACTTTAAGGAGGTGGATCTTCTCATCTTCCAATTGATCAACATTACAAACTCTCGGGGCTCTTGTTGTCAAAGTGTTAAGGACACCACACTTTTGAGCAGGGTGATGGTGGGAGTTGGCATGGATATACTGCTCCATGTGGGTCTGCTTCCTGTAGACTTGGTGTGTTAATGTCCCGTCAAGTCTTTTGGTGAACTAAACATTTAAAAAAGGTAGGCTTCCATCAACTTCAACTTCCATGTCACAATGTATTTGGTAAATCCTTACTTGCACGTAATTCCCATGTCAATATTTTTCGAATCCTTATGTACTCTAACTAGGAAAGTCTCTTACACTGATACCTTTGATTTTGATGCCTCTCGCTTTACGACCTCCACCGTCGATGCTATGAGTGTTTAATTGCACGTGCTTCTACTTGCATTAGGCTTGCAAATATGTGTCAATTGTCACGAAGCATCAACAACTATAATGAAGTAGGAGTAACTAAGCAGGAGCAGTGACACTGCATTGCCTTCACTATGGATGGGTTATGCAATTCCCCACATGGTGAACATTGAACATGAGATAATGAAGCAAAACATTTAGTATTAAGGAACTAATGTTAAAATTAGTCCTAGCATTATTCCATATGGATATAACCATGAAGTAAGAGAAATTGAGGCAATGACAATGCATAACGTTCACTACATATGGGTTAAGCCATCTCCCTGTGTAGTGAACATTGAATATGAGAGAACAAAGCAAAACATTTAATGCTAGGAAACTAATGTTAACATTAGTTCTAGCATTATTCCACATGGGTATAAACATGTATCAAGTGTTATAAGTTTGAAATTAAAATTTGTCCCTTGCCTCGATATGAGGCCAAATAAGACCTCCAAGCTATGGATTGGTAGAGAGAATTAAGTGATTTATGTATATTTTCAAGAAAACTTAGGATTATGCATTAAGAAATGCATAGTTTTATCTGTAAAACAATGGAAAAGGCTACAAGGCAGTTATTAATAATCTCTACCAACTTAAAAGGCAAGGACTAATAAGGCCTTAAAAGCTCCTTTTATTTATTTAAAAAAAGGTGGATACTTCAATCTAGCAAGGCTCCGTGTTTATCGCAGGAACATAAAGTCAATCTTTACACACATGCACATCCTTGCCTTAGGAAGGGTGGGTGGTGGAGGGTGAGGATGTGCATGTGTGTGAGATAGGGTCCTCTTTGAAAGTTGGAATGACATGCCTAGCCGTCAAACAATCAAGGTCTTACAAAGCTTGGAACAAAGTATTCATGCATGATGTGCAGACCTTTCATAGCCTCACTATAACACTTTTGAGAATTAAGGCCTTGAAAGGCATAGGGTAAACACTCCATTACATTAAGGTGTCCAATATTTTGTTCTTGGCTTTGAAAGACCCTCTTTGTTAGGTAGGGCATTGTGGGTGTTATAGTAAGGCTTTATAAGGTCTTCAAGGGATACTTCATTTTAGGATTTAAAAGCCTTGTTTACTAGTTGGCTAACTTGGGAATTGTGTCCTATCTTTGAGAGGCACAATTTTAAGTCAACTGTCTATTTTCACATAAACCACCCTCTAGCAATAGAAACCCTTAGTTAGCAAAGTTAAACCAACCCTCTGTCTTCTTAAAAACCCTGGGCTAAAAGGTCTATATTTGACATCAACCCTCCTAATATTTCCTTAACTGAATTAAGAAAGCGAATTCAACCATCTATCTCTATCCATCTCCTTAAAAGCCTTTAAATAAGAGGTATCGATTTGATATCAACACCATATATCTCTTTATCAACCCTCTACCAATGAAGAGAAGTCATGTCTCATCATAACTAATAAAGTCATGCCTAAGCGTAACTAATAAAGGTATCACTCTAAGGTGAAATCTTTACTTAAAAATTCCTTCACCAACAAAATACAAAAGCGAACTTTCAAATTCCCGGAGAGCGATTTATAAGTCCCTTGGGCAGGGACTAATAAGGCCTTGAAAAAACTCATAAAATATTTTATTAAGTAAAAAGGTGTTTGGTTCTCCTTAGTCCCCCTGCATCCAAAGGGTAATTGGTCGTTATTGTACATAAATACAAATCTAAGCAACGTCAACCCGAGAGAAATTATTATCATAAAAAATTGTGAAATTAGTTATATTAATTTCTTATTGACCAAAGACTGAGGTAGAACTGGTGCTTCGAGGAAATTATAAAACGAACAAATACACACAAATACTGTGCGTGCTCTGCGGGGCAGACGCTGGTTTTGACTGGTTAATGTTCGGCTTCTATAACAGGGCAATCATTTATCTCTACAAGAAATATAACAGGGCAATCAATTATCTCTACAATAAATTGCAGCATATATCCGAAATGGAGACTCCATGGCTGCTTCAGCTGGGAGCAACGCTGCGCCGTAACTTCCTCATAAAGATCCGGGACGCTTCTCAGACATTTCAGGAGATTTTCCTTCCCGTAAGAATTCTCTACCCTCCTTAGGCTTTAAACCGCATTGTCGCCACAAAAGCACCGGGTTTGCTATATTTCTTCTGATCAGGTTTTTAAATGGAGTAGGTGACGAAAAACATCTGCTTCTTTAATTCTGTTGAAGGCAATTTTATCACATGGCTTAAGGTTCAGGGTTTTAGAATCGAAATTTTGAGTAAAATAAGAGCTCTTAGTCCCGGGTTATCAGATTTCATGGCCATAGCTTAATGTTCATAGACTTATTAAAGGCAGGTGACATCTTTTGTCGGGAAAACATAATTGCAGTGCTAGAGTAAAAATGCATGATCTATAAGCCAAAATAGTGAGCAATATACGAATGCTCACGCAGGATCACCATAATTAAGATGCTCAATACAACCTTTCTAATCTTCTGCGATGCAATGCTCATACAATTCACAACTCTTCATTTAGTTTCCTATGATGTTTTCTAATTATCTAATTAGAGATTCGCAGGGACGCGGGGTGATATTAGCATTTTTGGAATTTTTCATTTTTAGGGCAAATTGCATGCTGGTCGATTATCAAGTGTCAAACGTGTTGCATTTCATGAAAGTCCTTTGAGTGAAGCTGCTTGGCCCGAATTTATCAGTGGCTAGGTGAATTTGTCGGCTTGCTTTTCAGAGACCAGTTGCTGCATAACATTTTCTAGCTTCCGGTAAGAGGCATCCGGATCTAATTCTGTTCAGTGAAGCGGATGGAGAACCTAGTCATCATGATGTTTTTCCCCCCTTTGAAAGTGCTTGCCTTAAACTTAATAAGCATTACAACACGAGCGGGTGATGGCTTGAATACCTCAGACGTCACGAGCGTGTTTCACTGACTGGACGGCCTTCAAAGGGCAAATCACTCATTGCAAGCACTTTCCTTAGGATAAGCTGCTGCCAAGGTGGTGGGGGGAGTATTCTTCCATCAAAGTCACCTGAAACTTGCACCTGGACCCAACTACTTATCCGTGTCTCTGGGGCAATTGATCCTTGGTGGGTTGCCTCACACTTTTCCATCTTCACTGCCAAATCAAAACCCCATTGGCATCCTGACATATGTCTCCAGAGAACTTCACGCTTAATGGAAAAATCTCCAAGAAACTTTTGTATAGGTGGCAAATAGTTAAAGGAAAAATGCCAAGTTAACTATAATATGCCTAACTTCATGGAAAAATATGAGAGAGAGAGAGAGAGAGAAGCCAATTGGCCCATGGGATGAAAGGTGTTTACATTTGATGCCACAAATTTCATGAGATTAATGGTAAATGATTGCATCAAATGAAGAGAGTAAGATGAAGGCGAGAGCCTAATCATGGTGTTGTTAGCATTTGGGTTGCTTCGACAATGTTTAGACCATGCTAGCAGTGCCCTTCATGTGATATGGGGTGCTTGGTGAAACCCTAGTTCCTTGTTGTATCCTAGACTGTTTTGGTTGATTGTGATTTGGAGAGCTTACTATAGGTGGATGCTCGTCCTTGGAATATCTACTATATGAGGCACACTTCTTGTGAAGGTAGTTATCTTATTTGGCAATTGACATCTTCTACATGGATGCATGTTGAAGAGGATGGGTGCTTGGAATAGGAGGTTGAGTTATCTCGAGGAGGAGCGTTAGGCACGAGGAGGAAAGATGTCTGGCCTAGGAGCACTAGGAATACATGGCACATAGGTGAAGGTAGAGTGCTTGGCTTAAGGGAGTCTTGCTTGGAGGGTGCTCCACTAGAGTTTGCTTGTGGACCACACATGTGGAGGAAGAGTGTTTGACATGTGGAGGCTTAGATTGGAGAGTCTCCACTTGGGAGGTGGTGCCCAACCACCTAGTGACATGTTTACTTGGTAGAGGAGTCCTCCACTTGTGGATCTAGTCTCGTGACTTAGAGTAGGTTGTTGTGAACCTAGTCCACTTTTTATTGTTGGCTTCCCTCATCTATCATATATAAACGGAGGATAGTATCTTTGTTATTAACTAATTGTATTCCTCTTTTAGATTTGTTTAGGAGTATTAGTGTGAGTAAGACTTAGGGTTTGTGGGATGAAACCCTAGAGAAGACATGGAGCTTGTGTAAACAAGTGCTAAAGGAGATTTGAAGACAAATATATAGCTAGTGTGATACTTACTATTGGTGAGACTTAGAAGATAATCTTGTTGAGCTCTTCCAAGAAGGAGGAGGTTCTTGGGAAGGAGCACTAGGGTTCCTTGGCTTGTGGGATGCAAGTGGAAAATCGTGAAATGGAAGTTGTGCTTGTGTGATGCAAGTGGAGTTTGTGTGATGCACACTTGGTGAATCTTCTTCATAGCTTGTTGGATGCAAGTGGGAAATCCAAGCATGGACTTGTTGGTGTTGATGTTAGTTTGTTGTGGAGCCTTTGGTGTGCCTAGATAGCTTGGTGGGATGATTTGTTAGGAACTTAGGCCTCTGTATTGCTGTTTAGGGTTTGCTGTTGATGGTGGATGCCCTAGATAGGGTTTGGGAAGCAATTGGAGAATCCTTGCTTGGGATGGGCTGAAGGGACTTGTTGTACCAGCTTGGGATGGGCTGAGGTATTGTACATTATCTTCATTTGTGTAATATATGAAGTGTACTACTGCTGTCTTAAATTTATATTTTGCAGATCTGAAAATCAGACTTTTGTTTCTCATTGTTATGAGTAGTTCCATGGCTGTTTCAATCCGCTGATCTATTGGGACAGCCAGGATGAAATGCTATGTGTTTTAACATGCCTAGATGAATCTAAGAAACAAATTTAGGGCTTCTACAAATCTGCTGCTGTAAAAGTAATTTTCAGATCTGTGTATTGGTTGAGATTGTGCCCCAAGGTTTTTGATACCCATCTTTCCTTCAAGTACATTTTCGGTGTCTAACTTCTTGAGTTTGCCTAGTGAAAAGGTTGGACATAATTGAAGTACTTGCTGCTGCAATAAATGTTTCAGATTCAACCATAAGGCTGAAAGTTCAATAGATCCAGGGAACCTCAAGTAACTGAGGGTGGAATTTCTCAAGTGTTTTAAAGTGCAGGTTTCTGAAATTTCCATAGATACAAAGATACTCATATGGAATGGCCATCTTTGCTCCATGTCGAGAGTTAACCAAGCATCTGCAATGGATTTCAGAAACTTGTCCTGTGCATGCATCATTCTTGCCTTCTGTTCTTCCATGTCTCCCACATGCCCCTCTGAATGCTGTCTCCCAACTGTTTATTTGCAAATTCTTCCTCTGATGTGGGCATACACTTTGCAGCACAATGTTGTTTTGTCTCTACTTCTGTCCTTCTACATACCTGGTATATCCTTTATTCCCGTTTCTCGTTGGGCTGTTCCCACATTTCTATTTCACATCTTAGTCTATGGAAACTGGTTCTAAGCTGATCTACTATCTGCTTTTCTTGCCATGGGATGTTGAGCTTCAGGTAGTCTTGGGCTCTAATTTCTTCTTGAGCTTTAGACAGTTTTGAGAGAGAAGGGAGGGTTCGGAAAGAGAGAAGGGAGGGGGGGAGAGAGAGTGAGTGAGGAATAGGGGGTGTTTGTTTGTAACTACCTTTGCATGCCCATTAATTGGGAGGGGGGAGAGAGCGAGAGATAAAGAAGGGGGTGGTTGCTTGACCTTGGCATGCCCATTAATTGTTTTTTCCTTTGATATCTAATGCATGCTTTCATGTTATAGAATATTTACAATATCTTCTTAAGATAGGAGTGAAGCAAGCTTGCAATAGGAACATTTCATCTTAGATACATAATCAGATTGAGTTGTTTTAGTTATTAAGGTCTGTTATCACACAAACTCACACCCTTCAAGATAAAGTCCTAAAGCTCTAGGTATGGGCTTAGTAAAACTAAGAGGGAGGCCAATGTTAATGCACCTAACCCTCTTCTGCTCTTTAGGTTGACTCTTCTCCAACTCAAGGGAGGCTTCCCTAGGATAAGATTGCTAAAGCTTGCAATAGGTTCAAGGTGAAATGAAGAGATAGCTTTAGCATAATAGTTTATGATAGTAAAGAGGAAATAAGGATGAATGGATTGGAGCCTTGTGTCTTATCCATAAATTATTGTCATGAATGGAATGGAGCCTTGACTATTCATAAATTATAATCATAATTATAGACAAGAGGGTTTTCTGGCTGAAAAAGAAGATTTCTAAAGATGTTGCATTCCAAACTCACGAAATGAGAGTTCTGCTATGCCAAATCTGCTCTCCAAATGCCTGTTGTTACATTGTCACTGTCATTGTGCTAATACTCTCCAAATCCCCATGACTGTTGGTGCTTTCAGGTCTCAACCTCCCACTGTTTGCAAATGAAAGTGAAAAATGATGTTGTTGAGGCTTAGGTTTTGGTTTTCTAGGGTTTCGGTTTACTTCCGGTGGTTGTGGGCCACTCCCCCTTTATTTGTTTCCTCTTCCTGGAAATGGACCCATCACATACCAAAATATAGATATCGTCACTGAATTTTTGCTAGCATATTCAGTATTAAGCTTTAGCACATTTGTGAGTACATCTTGTGGTTCAAGAGTTTGAGAGTAAGCAGTGATCTATTTTAGAGATTTTCAAATTCATGAGGGACACCATGCTTAGTGCTTCCACATGAGATTTCAGTCAGACTTCATTTCTAATTTTATGGAGTGTTCCATTCATGCTTGTTGCATGCAACACTTGGAGCATGCAGGGAAGGGTGATTATTTCAAAATGCTACTTTTTGTTTTTGAGATTTGCTATTTTGTGAGAGTTACTATTTTTAGAAACTTACTATTATTATTGAGGGAACCTTGCTCTCCTGCCATTCGAGGCCGAAGGAACGAAACTTCGAATAGATACCTAGTTGCTTAGGTAGGCATGGGAGGTAGTCCGACGAGCGGGAGGCACCCTACTCTGGATCCGTTTATCACTATAAGGATGTGTGGTCGGATGTCTGGTTTGACACCTACGAATTGGTCTCAAAGATATTGGTCAATCTCTTGGGGGAGAGCTGAGGTGAGACATGAGGTCTCACCACTCTACAGTTTGAAGTACTTTGGAACTCTGCTTGTCTCTTGTTACCCCAATTCGACAAAGCAACATGAAAGTAAGAGGGGATCTTGAATATCTCCATGAGGAAGTGAGCTAGGCATTTATGATCTTGATATCATAAGTAAGTGGATAGGGAGCCCCCCGAGTCCCTATAGAGGCAATGGTAGCGTCCTCTGATCTCGTAGTAGAAAGGGCACCTGAAAATGATGCGTACCTCTGTTTTTGACTCCTGTAAGTGGCACACCTAGCATATCTTTTCTGGTTTGGGAATATGGTGATTGATCTCCACTTAGAGTCGATGGTACCCAACTTGGAGCTGGCCTAGAGGGATCCTGAGTGAGTGCATTTAGTGTTGGCATGTGTATGGAGGGCGAACGATGATGCCATCCTACAACTCTAGGAAGTGGTCTAGGTAGAAAGACATCTTCGGGCCTAGGGTTTCTAACGGTGAGGTACAAGTAACTTGGTTGTATAGTCTGTAGATGTTTTCTTGGATGGCTTGTTTTAGCTCTTGTTTAGTCGGTAGTAGATGGCCCGATGCATCTAGAGAGCAGCAAAGGGAGGGACGGCGTTCTAGGGAGATGGACATTGATTGGAGAAGCCGAGAGGCCTTTTGAAAACTAACCTTGTGCATGGCCAATGGGGCAATCTAAAGCAAGGGCCTCTGAGGAGCAGAGTGCAAGGTAGGGATTTCTCTCTCTCCCAAAGGTAGAGTCTCCAAAGGTCCCGACTCTTGAGGAAGGAGACTGAACGAAAAATGACCTCGAGGCGAAAGGGGTGGATTTCAAACTCTGCTTGGATGATGGGATGGGGAATTGTATGTTTGCATCGAATGATGTGTATGAGAAGTAGGACCTGAGCTCTCTTAGTCTGGGACCTTTAGCTCTGGTCTTCTTTGTTTGGTCAATTATGGCATGGTCATTGTCACCTCCCTTCCTGCTAACCTTGGATTCCATCCGAGTTTCTTCCTGGATACAGTCATCCCATAGTCTTTCCTAGGACAGAAGGTTTTCCTGAGCACAAACACCCTAGATAAATGTTTCCCATTGAGGTGGGAACCCATTCAATGCTCCGTTTACTAGCTCTTTGTCTTCAACCTTCTCCCCAACTGCTGCAAGTTGGTCATGTATCTATGTGACCTTCATCAGGGAATTGGTGATGGTGTTTGATCTGGTCATCTCAATAGATTTGGGTCTGTTATGTAATATCATCTTCTTGGTAATGTTCTCGCTTTGGTAAAGGCTAGCTAGGGCATCAAACATCTCCTTTATCGTCTTCTTATTGGATATGTGAGGGATCAAACGATCCTTTACAACATCCCTGATCATTCGCTTGGCCTTCACTTCTTTTTTCTTTTGAGTTGCCAAAAGTTGCGGATATGTCGACAAAGTCATTGCATCCTTGACAATATCCTAGAGATCATTCTCTTTTAATAGAAGAGTTAATTTTACTTCCCATGATAGGAAATTGACACTTCGTATTTTCAACACTATCATGGAACCATCCATTCTCTTCCTTTAGAGATAGGTATTGGGTTCAAATAGATAGGAGTACATCTAAGATTGGAGATTTGAAATAAATAAACGTTCCTCCTAATTACTTCGAAGGAAGGTACCATCCCTGATAGAATATGTTGTTCAACCGGTGATCAAATCTTGGTACTGTTAAGAGCTAGCTATGAATCAAACCTCCCATACACCTATGCGGTTGATTGAACACAATGATCAATCATGATCCTGATATATCAAGCTTAGAGAAAGAAATGCTCTTAAACATATTTGATATCGAAGAGGTTGTCAAAAAGCTTTAATCTGATGGACATGAAAACGCTCTACCCTTGTGGGGTATTTGAAATGGTGCACAAGGCACCATCCAATTTGTCCTCGAACTTGAGGCTAGTTGATGCCATCTTTGATATGCCCACAAAATCCTACTTTTTTGATCCTCTCAATCAGAGTAGCTTTGATACCATGTAAAAGTTTCCTAACCCTAGGTGAATGCCGTCCTTATGTTCTCAAATAAATAAACATTTTTCAATTTGCAGAAATTAAATTCTTCACATAGTAGTATTCACACATATAGCTGGAAAATGAACAACAGAAGCATAAACACAATACACATATTGATATAATTTACTGCTTCAGTCAGATTTTCATTAATAAATCAAAGCTTACTGAAGAAAAATGACATTTGCATAAGCATGAAAATTCTCATTCACACATTTCGTCAAACACTTTCAACAGCTAGGGTTTTAGTTAAAGAATCACATGCAATCTTTGAAACTTAAAACCGCCATGCTAAAAGCCCTTCAAACACTGAAATTGAACAAGCATATTGAAACACAGCTATTTTGGTCAACCTTGACCGGGCAAAACCCCAACCTGGGGAAAACCCAAAGAGGAAAAAAATTATTTAAGAAGAGAACACTCAGAAATTTCTTTTACAAAGAATATTTCTTCTTTCCCTTATAGACAAAATTTCTCAAAATCATAACAGCAGCAAACTACCTCGAAAAATAAAAAATGTGCTGGAAAACAGTGGTACGGCCTGCTGTACGGCCTGTCCTCATGTGCTGTATGGCCTGTACGGTACTGCCTCTTCCCTGCCTCGAAATTCGAGCCCACACGTGCCAGAAACCCTTGCTATATAGTCTGCACAGTCTGCAAGTAATGCACAGCCAGCTGCCTTGGGAAATCTGCCCACACGTGTGACTGTACTGTCTGTTTCTAGCTGCCTTGGAATGCGTGCTGCTGAGATTTCTAGGAAATCGTGCCAATCTGCCTTGGGAAACCCTCCTCCTTCAATCTTTCCTCTTTCTCTTCTTCTTGGTGAATGATACTTTCCCTTTGTCCCTTTTCCTTCTTTCATACTTTTCTTCTGATCAACTAACCCTAACTACCAATGAAACTACCTAATCAATGGCTAGGATTAGATTAGAAGATGTAGGGTCCACACTAGATGCACTTTTTAATAATAATAAAAAGTAATTATTAAATACATCACTTAAGTGAGACCCACACTCATAAAGTACAAAAATACTTCTTTATTTACATAATGTCTCTTTTTACATAGATACAAACTAAGGAACAAAATGACTTTTATGTCCCCCTCATCACTCCACACCAAAAATATGAGGGAGGACCTCCAGAGTTAACATTTTTCAACACTTACAAGGAAAACTCCACAATTGCCAAAACTAACAACTGTATGGTACACTCAAACTTAGCAAGATTTGCACATTTACTGAAGAAATATGCCCTTCAAAACTGAGAAAATAGCCCGTTGGTCATTGGTTGCTATGTAGGCCTTCCATATGTACCATGGCTGTACGAACCTATTCTGTACAACTATACGAATATGTACGACGGTACAGATTTGTCTTGTATGGACCTGCACACTATCCTCTGCCTGGTTGTTGAACTGGCTACTCTTCGGCACTCTAAATCTGCCTGACTAAACTATCTTTGAGCGAAATAATGAATGTGTCTTAACCCTCTACCTTGACTTACCTTTATACTTTCGCTGAAACCTTAATCTACCAAAACCATAATCTCTTAGTGAGATGTACGGTTGAAATCAATCTAAATTGCTAATGTATTAAAAATACACTTTATTAGACTCAACAACTAAATATAAGACTTTCACTTTAATAAAGTGAATTACAAAATAGATTTGACTTGGACGACTTCCTACACGTTTGAAACTAAATCCGTGTGAAGGTTCTTGTCTGAGTTACAAACATCAACACGTGGCATAAAGTTTGGTTTTACAACTTACATCACCGGTTTTACATTTTAAGTTTTTACTGTTTTACATACATTTTATCTAAGGCTTTTTAAAATTTCTTTTAATATATTTTGTACACACACACACATATCTGCACCACCCTCATACCATGATGGAGCCTAATTTCAAAAATGTTGTCCATATCCTAGCACCTGCACACACAATCCTAGCTACTGAGGTTAGAAGGTATATTTATTTCTTGAATTATTTGTGTATGCACTTGTGTGTATCTTTTGTGCTCAAGATTGTTGTATTATTTTCTTCTTATTACAATGTTTAGTGAATGATAGGGTAAGAAATTTATGGCTTAGGACTTGAATTTAAAGAGTAATATAACAATTGAAGTTCTAATTTGACTTGTTTTGTCTTTTAATTGCAGATATACATTATTGGACTTCTTGTTCTTTTGAAACTAATCCAACCGTAAGTTATTCCCAACATCTTAGTTGTATGCTTTGTAGTTGCAATTGACATTAACAACACATTGTTGGAGCCTCTTGGTGGACTTATTTCAACATTCGTGGGGTATTGTTCATTTAGATATGCGTATGTTTAATGATGTACGACTTTATTGTGAAAATGAAATCCTATTCCTCTTTTGAGATGTTATGATATTTCTGCAATACGTGTTTCTCATTGTCTTTTACTAACATATATGATGATATACATCAAATGAAGAAAACTACAAGGGATTTTTGTTGCTTACCAAAATTTAAGAGTTATTTCTTGGTTCTTTTGGTTGTCATTTGTTAACTTTTATTATTATACTTTTATACAGTTCTTGATTAGCAACAACTATTAATGTGTTCTCCAGTTAACTATTGAACATTAATTACTGAAAATGCAACTGTATAAGAAACCGTAAATGCACATCGGAACAATCAAAATACACTCACAAAATAGACACAAGGATTTACCTTGGAAACCCCAACTGGGGAAAAACCAACAAATGTTTGTCTTCTTCTTATTGCAGAATTTGATTACAACAACACTACAATAGTCCTCCGGATAAATCCTTCGGATCTGGACCAAAACACATAGGAAGATGCTCCAAATCCTTTCTCCAAAGTAGATAAACAAACCCTAGATCCAACAAAGAAGTAACTCTTCCCTGAAAAAGGTTGTAATCTCAAATTGAGATCTAGACTGCTCACTACAAGAGTAAATCCGTGTCTTGCAACTGTGATCACTCACTCTCAATGTATCTTACACTCTCACTATGACAATTCTCCATAATCTCTTTTATAACATTCACTTTATGTCAATACCATGGGCAATACCATGGGATACCCAGTTCCATTGGCCCTTCAATACTGGGCCCTCTAATACCATGGGCAAATTGACCTTTTACATAAAGTATTATAAAAGTAACTTTTACAAAGAGAGTTACAATTTGAGGATACTTCCACAAGCCAACGTAGAAGCACCTATCCTCACTAGAAACTTCAACATTCCCTCTTAGTGAGGAAGGTGTTCTTCACCACCCCCAACTTGTCCCTGAAGAACTTAAACTTCCCCTTAGGCAATCCTTTGGTGAGGATGTATGCAACCTGCTCATCTGTGGAAATGTACTGGAACTTTACAACTCCTTTCTGAACTCTGTCCCTAATGAAATGATAACTGATCTTGATATGCTTGGACCGGTCATGAAACATTGGAATCTTAGAGAGCTTGATGCCACTCTGGTTATCACAGTAAATCACTGTCGGGTCCAACTCTTGACCAAATAACCTCGTGAGCATCTTGCGAAACTGGTTTCCATGTACTTGGCCTCAGTAGAACTAAGTGCCACTGACTTCTGCTTCCTGCTGAGCCAAGAAACAACTTTTGATCCCAAGCTAAAGCAACACCCCGAGGTGCTTTTTTTGTCCACTGCACTTCCTTCCCAGTCTGAATCTGTATAGCCCACCAACTTCACTCCATCACCTCGGACATACCTGAGTCCATACTCCACTGTACCTCTTAGATACCTGAGCACATGCTTCGCTGCTATCCAATGCACCCTCCTTGGTTCCACCATGTACTGGCTGAGGGTGTTTGTAGCAAAACAAATATCCGGTCGGGTGTTCACCAGATACATCAAAGAACCAATCAGCTGTATGTACACCGTGGAACCCACCAACTCTGACTCAAAAGCATTTACCTTTTTCAAGTTGGTGATCATGGGCGTAGTCATAGGCTTGCAGTCCTCCATCCCGAATCTCCTCAGAATCTCAACTGCGTATTTTCCTTAGAATCTCAATTGCGTATTTTCCTTGACCAAGTAAAATCTCGCCTTCATGTTGCCACACCTCCAGCCTCAGAAAATAGTGCATTAGTCCCAAGTCCTTCATCTCGAACTCCTTTGCAAGGTCCCTCTTGCATCTTGCTATGAGCTTCTCAAATCTTGTTAGAAATAGATCATCCACGTATAGTACAAGAATGAGTGGATCATCACCAACCAACATAAAGTACAGGTTGGGATCTGCCTCACTCTTGAGGAAGCTCATACTCACCAGATAACTGTTGATCCTGGAATACCAAGCTCTAAGTACAAAGAGCCTTCTTTAACCTGCAAAGATGAGAATCCCTCCCATGTACCTCAAAACCCTGAGGTTGCTTTATATACACTTCCTCCTTGATTGCCCCATTGAGGAATGTTGTCTTCACATCCATCTAATATATCCTCCACCCCATCTTTGAGGAAATATACATAACAACGCTAATGGAAGTATATCTGGTGATAGGAGCAAGAGTCTGCTCATAATCAACTCCCTCTTTCTGGGAGAACCCCCTTGCCACGAACCTTACCTTGAACTTCTCCACGCTGCCATCTGCTGTATGCCTGATCTTATAGATCCACTTGGAGCTCACCATTGATTTTCCCTTTGGTCTAGGCACTATATCCCACACATCATTCTTCATGATGGAAGAATGCTCCTCCACCATGGCATCCATCCAGACTTACTGGTCTGCAGCCTCCTCAAAGCTGGAAGGCTCAGAATCAATAATGTTGCTTACTAGTGCCATATAACTAGAAAACCTCTGCGGTGGTTTGCTCATCTTGACTGAAGTCCTTGGAGCATCCACTAGCTCCTATGCCTCCTTCAAGGTTCGCTCTGCCCACTTTGGCTTCTTCTTTCTAGAAGATTCAACCAGGGTGAATTGAGCATCATGCTCCTCCTCATGATCATGCTGCTCACGCTTCACACTCGTCGAGGTACAGATGCCGCTCACGCTTCACACTCGTTGAGGTACCTGTAACCTGTGATGGTGGTCTAACCTCTACCTTTGGTACTGTTGCCACCGGATACACACCTTGGGGAGAAAGGGGTTAGCGTGGCAGAAATCTTCAAGCCACTGGGTGCGTCCTTGGGGGCAAGCAAAGAGTAGAGATACTGTCACTCAACACTCAACTCCTCTGTCTAGGCCAACTCCTAGCGAAGCCAAAGGGGTTGGTCCCTAAGAAAGAAAAACTATGGCTTTATGCTAAGTTAAAGAATGGAATTAATCTAGGAATTTGAAGGTGAATTACTAAATCAAAGATTGCAATTTGTGATTTAAAACAACAACATGAAAAATGATACACCCATCTAACACATTGATTTACTTAATGTAAAAGATGCTTGATTACTGCAGATTGTACCAGTGCCAAATGGAGTTACGTGAGATTATTGAAGCGCTGCTGTGTCGTGAAAGTGCTGCAAGTCTTGTTGGTCAGTTTTAATTAATTTATTATGATGTATGGATTAGGGAGTGGGTTAGTTCCATGTTTGGCCCAACTCCAACTTAGTCCTTCGAACCGAGCGTAGTGACAACTAAACCAAGGGTCCAACTGGGCAAGGCATAACCTGCTTAAAGTAGCCCATTGACTCTGTAGTTAGTTTCACGCGACCTCTCGAGTTCTAGAGATCAAGTTTTCATTGGATTTCCCTATTAAACTAGTCACTCAAGTCCCTTTCTGATTGATCAACTGATCAGACTGAATTGCAACGGTCAAGAGCATACTTAGAACTTAAGCCTTGGTAAATTTTATTAAAGCAAATGTGAAGTTGTTTAACTAAACTAAAACCCAAGAGTCTCTTTTCCACACACCAATGATTGGTGCAGTACTTTGGGAAAGCAAGGGTGCAAATTTTATTTGTTAATTATGTACAAAGAAGACAAGTAAAATTATTGACGGCTGAGAATCTCTTTTCCCTTTCAGTACTTCGGGAATGCACAACCGGATTTAGTTTTTTGATATTGTTAACTTCGAAATAAAGTACAAAAGTGAAATAAAGATTGTGAATGTAAAACAAGTAAAGTAACTATACATCCCTGTAAGGGCAGATTGTGTGCATGTGATGATAAAATAAGATAAATAAAAAGTTAGAAAAATTGCAAACCACAAAATTGAGCCTACAAGATCCCCCTAGGGGGGATGAGGTGTGGGCGCTGAGTGGCCCACTTGCCTTTATTAATTATTTTACAATAAGAAGGTGGATGCCTTTGGTCCTTATAGATCTGGATCCAAAGGCTTCACAATTTTCAGAAAATGATACAAGAAGGAAGTGTATTTCTCCGGGAAGCCTTGGATGGCTTTAGATCTTCAGTTTTTCGGCAACACTTCTTCTTGTGATGGCGATAAAAATGCAAAAACAACCACCCGAAATGCACCAAATGTGCCCAATTGAAAGTTAAAAGCATAAAAATTTTAAGTACTGAAAGATACAAAATATGTACAAGTACTTAAGCAACCTAGATCTACTAAAAAAATAAGCTTTAAATCTTAGATCTTGTCACATACTTAACTAAATCAACTTCTTAAAATATTCTTTTCAAATGAAACTAATTTTAACTAAGCATGCAAGTAACCGTAACCATAAAAGTTTTAATTTAAAATGAAGGAAAGAGAGATATAGAAATAATGTTGAAATCCTGGGAATGTTTGAGCTATGGAGCTTGCTGGTGGAGAGCAGAGGGACTGTATCCTGAAAGTACTTGAAGAGCAATTGAGTCAAACTAGATCATCTGCACATTCAAGCTTAGACAACCTGCACAGCTAAAACTACTTGCACAAAAACGTCAAATCCGATGCTTCTCATGCCAGAAATCAGAAGAGTAGGCCTACAAATAAGTAAAACATACACATTCTATACCGCGGACATGAGCAAGCAATATATGAAATCAAACTAGAATCATAAATCCTACCAACTAGTAATAGTCCTTTGAAGGCTTGACCATCCACAAATGCAACAAATAATTAAGCTACGGTACAGTTACCTCATAAACCATTGACATTTGCATCCACACACATAGAGCAATACACCATAGATTTGCCTCCAAAGCCTTTATTATTCCAAAAGATGTTACAAAGTACAGTACAAGAATCACCAGCCTTTCGGTCCTCTATGACCATGAGAGAAATGAGACCCAAAGCCCTTGCTTAAATAGGAAAAAAGAGACCAAACCCCAAGGGGGCGAATTTGCCAAGTGTTGGAGCTTTTTGAGATGATTGGGGGCGAATTGAAGTGAACTAGAGGTTGTAGGCACCACCTCTCACAAGTCAGGTCAAGTCAGGTTGTTTAAAATAAGGATTGAAATGATAACCACGTAGATTAAACCAGATGCGATAAGATTTGAATTATGCATGGATACTCGCAGACACCTAAGGTAAGCCTCTACATCCCCGACAACGACGCCAAAAATGTTATCACACAACTTGTAGTTGTCCCTAAAGGTATCCCATCCAGGATGGTAGAGGTGTTGGACAACTAAAGAGGTGACCCAAGGCTTGCCACGGTTCCCAATGCAAGTGGGTTTCACGATAACCGAGGCAACCTTCACTTTAGATCAAGAAGAATCAAGATCAAGGGGGAGACCCTAGCCAATCTATGAAGGCTAGCTAACCCAAAGACTCCTAGGGAAATGTGTAAAGTTATGCAAGGAGACCAATGGTGCATGATTTAGATCTAGAAAGATAAGTGGACCCAAAGTGGTTATGGCAAATGGAGTCCAATCACCACCAAAGTATAGATCGGGATAGTTAATATGATTATCTAGGTGGGTCTTAAATGTCAAGCATAAGCCATGGCTAGATCTCCATAGATCTAATGCATCACCTAGTGACCCAAGTGGGGCTCAACCCTCAAAATGAGGAATGGGGCCCACAAGGTGAAAATCAACAAGGTGAGGAACTAGAGGTAGGTTTTAAGGGTCGATCTATTCAATGAAGCAAGAATCTCACCTACCCACGTCTTGGAACTAGCAAACTAACCTCCCTTAAGGAATGCATTTTCACTCAAGGAGGACTAGGTGCCTTCGGAAATGGGCCAAATGGAGTCCAATCACCACCAAACTATAGATCCGAATTGTCGTCGATACTATAGAGGTGGGTTTTAAGTTTTATCCCCAAAAGCATGTTAGATCCAAGTAGATCTAAAAAAAGTGTAAAAATGAGGGTTTTGACAATGAGGGTTTGTAGATCTAAGAGAATAGATGGACAAGGTAGAAGAATAACGTACCTCCTTGAGTGTACTTGGAAAATGAAGAAGAATGTTGCTTGTGACGAGGATTACTTCCCACAAAGACCAAATGCCAAACTTGATGAAGCTCTTCTTGCTATGCGTTTTGCCTCCTTCAACCAATTTGCCCTCCTCTTCCTGTCAACCAAGGACACAAAGATCAATCAGTCACAAGAAATGGAGGTAGATGCAAACAAAGAATGAATAGACATAAAATTGTTGGTGCAAAGACAAAACAACCCCCTATAGACCCAAAATGTCTTGATGAAGATAGTAGGGTAGGCCTCCCCACCAATACGCCCTCCTCCAAAACGTCCTCTTTGCCTGCAAATCGTGTTAGTGAAGATAAAATCCAAGATGGCCACCAATGTTTGTCAGTGCAGAGGAATAAGCATTTACAATCACCACAAACAAGCATTCAACTCCATGATCCAAGATGCCCAAGAAAATATTTTATTCCAATAGCCAACAACAAAAAATCTCTAGATGCCTTTACAATGAGGGGGTCTCCTCCTTTTATAGGAGAGAAAGACCAAAACCCTAAACCACTTTGAAAACTAGTGGTTGAGATCAAAAGATATAACAAAGTAATCAACGGCTAAGATGAGCCAACATAACAATAGACATGGATCACTCAAATAGAGGATGACGTCATGGCTAAAAAGCCTCTAGGAGCGATGACGTCATACATGGGGGTGGCTAGATACATAGGAGCCACAACATAATGATATGGACAAGTGACTAGGAGCACATGGTGGCGCTAGGAGGTATTATTCCATTTTACTAGCATGACTCCATGGCACAATAATATAAAATATGACTCAATGACATGTCCAAATATATAAATGATCAAATCCTGTCCCCATCATCAGAGAGATAAATACAATAAAAGAGCTCCTGTAGCCCATGTAGACCCCACTGACTGGTGCCAACTGATCTGGAAGAAGGGGGATACGCCATGGATGACCTATGAGCAGACCAAGTGCCAAAACCTTGCCTCAATTGCCCAAATAGAATTCCTCAATGACCTTTTTATTCCACTTTTTAATCCTCCTAAAAACCTTGAAAGTGCCCAAAACTGCCTCTAGGGTGCCTGCGCTGTCAAACTGAAGGTGCCATCATGCCTGGAAGGGGGGTATAATGGTAAAAACAAGTGGCTGGCCACCCCCTTCCTCTGTAGCGCCCTAGGCAACGACTTGCCTCCAATGCTCCTGCTGGACATGCCACATCAGCATGCCCAAACTGGTCAACAGGTGGATAACTGCTAATATCATGCCTAGGAGTGCCCAGAACTGAAATATAAGTGTCTCAATGGATCCAGAAGACCCAAATCCACTAGAGATGAGTACTCATACACCTCATGATAACTTGTGGGGTCATCTGTAGGGTCCACCATACCTGGACAGTGTAAAATATGATGATCTGGAAATAATAATAAAAATGACCAACTGCATCAATCATCATTTGGAGCATATGTCCAACATATGGAATCATCAATAGGTGCATGTGGGACCATAGATAAACATCATAAAGCATAAGTGGTCCATCTCATCACAGATCCCAAGAATGACCATGGTCAAACTATGTTTGACTAGGTCAAAATACAACCAAAGACTAGATTATAACAAATCACTAAGACATGTTCCTTTAACCATATTCACAGCTTAACTTAAAGTCTAAACATCAATCAAATAGCAGTTAATACATAGATATTCAATGTATAACTTACTTACACCAAAGCTTTAAAGACATATTTCATCCAATGGACATGGCCTAACTGCTAGCATAGGGTGAAGGCTAAGGACAAGGCTAGGTAGAAGGGATGACTTGACCAACTTAACTAAGTGATACTTTGGACGAGGAAAAGGGGAGCTACACTTTGTGCTGGACAAGATGAACAAAGGGAATGGCAGTGCCTCACAAATGGATAAGTTGTTTAGAGAGTGTTTATTCAACCTTGGTAGAAATGTCTACTACTAGAACTGTCACTCTGGCTTTAGGGGACACTTTGATTTAGCTATCCCTTACTCCATATCAAATCATAACCCGCAGGCTCAATGAGGTATTTTTCCATATGAGGTCAGCAGTATTTAGATTTAGTATTTGTTTAACCACTGCTTTTTAGGACCGTTTGTTTCATTTCATGGCCAACAATCATTTAGATATAGCATTCATTTTTCATTTGCTTTTTAGGCCTAGTACAACCCCTCTGGGATTTCACATGCGCTAATAAGCACAACTAATCGTAGCTTGCATCCGGGGTGCATTTACATTTCCAAGCATTTCATAGCCTTTTTCATTGGGCTTCCATTAGTTTCCAAGGTAGTACATTTTGCTTCAGGTTTTAGCCAACAACTACTCAAGCAACTAGGGGGAATTCCGCACAAAACCACACATCGGGGCAACCGACTAGAATGATAACGACATAAAATCCAACTTACCAAAGGCGAGTTCTGTTGCCAACTCAAAGCCGAGACACAAAACTAACATGGATGCTATCCAACACAGAGGTAGAAGCGGGGAAGTCCTCCATATCAAAAGTTAAGAAGGCAAGTCAAGGTGAAATCCACAACAGAGAAGGTCATGGATGGATGGAGTTAGGTGAATGTGGTGCCTAAGCTGGCAAACATAAATGCCAGGAAAACCATGTCCATGCTCATAAGAGGGTAAGTGAAACCAATGAGTATAGTCAATAAACCTTTAAGTGCAAGTAATACATCCAATTCATTATTTACATCCAACCAAGATAGTTCATTTCATTTATTAAATAATATTGCCACATCAGGATTTATATACCAAGTTAATGCTATGAAGATTACTAAAACAACAAGATAATAATCAATGCTAACAATCACAAGTCTAATGGTCATATCACTGCATATCAATCATCATCATCTAGAACCAATGAAACACTACTGCAATAATAGAATTGGAACTCTGGGCACTGAACTGAAACTGTATGGAACTAAAAGGTCATCTCGGTCATCAAATTTAAGCTCTCAAGGCTCAGCCTTGGCACAAGGTCTACACAATGTCTGATATAAGCTGCTCTGATGTGTAAGTGATCATAAATGACTCTGCTCATCATAACTGATCTCTGTAAAGGAAAAGCTCTAAAAAGTGCAGATATCTGCTCAGCAAGAATAGTAGCCCAACAACTTTGGTGTGATAATAGAGGTGTAGGAGAAAAACGCATCGTTTATACTCGGCTAAAGGCAAAGCATAATTGACAAGGGAAAAAACTCCTTGGAATACCTTCTTTGGTTGTCAAGTCCTAGGGAACCGAGTCACTCAAAGACCACCATGCTAGCATTCTTTATTACAAACCCCATGGGGCATGGTTATACATTACAAAAATGATAAAAGGGGCCCAGAAAAGGCCAAAATAGGAACTTCTGAACTCTGCTAAGCACAAGTAATTGTGCAACACAAGTGGCTCTCTGGAAGTCCAATTGAAGTGCAACTCAGTTGGTAACAACTATCATCGGGAATTTCATTAATATTAGAGTTACCTCCTGATACACCTTTGCTACAAACTTTCGACTTACCTTTGGTGGTACCATCGTCATTGCTTGGGCTGTCTATGCTTCTAGAAACTATGATGGTATTTTCAGCCATGGGGCTAGCAGTTAGGCCAGCTAATCCAACTTCACTTTGAAAATACAAGTGTTGATTGCATAAAAGATGGGGATCACGTAAAATCCTCACACCATGATACAAACTCTCACATGTTTGCTTATTTATTGAAAACATTAATGCTAATCAAACAATCCCCCTTACATAGTTAAATTAGTGTTGATATTATTGATCCCTTTTTTGGGAACATTATACCATCAATGTTATAAATAGTGAAATAATATTTGCGAAACTAATGAAGAGCTCTAAGTCAAAGGTTTCAAATATCTTATTATTCTTTTATGGATTTAGAGTGCCTTCTTGAATTTTTTGCTTAAGTTCTATTTTTATTTGTTAGCCATTGTTTTATATTCTTACATACCACATGTTGGACTTTTATAGGGAAACCAACATTCCTGCTACCCCATGGCAACCAAAAGTGGATGCTTTATGTCAACCTACTGTGTCAGGGAGTCATAGTGTTTGCGAGAATCTACATAAGCGGATTCCGACGGAAACAATGGTGAGCTAATTGTTACTGAAATTTATAATTCTTTTTTTTATAAATCTTCTGTCTTGGACTTTAGCTTTTAACTTTGCAAAGTACACAATCTTTATTTTTTGTTTTGTTTGTAAAACTGTGATTCATGAATTTGTACTAAACTACAAATGTAACCTCAAATTCTTTCATGACAATTTTCTTTATAGACAAGTTTCATTCATTTTGTACTTATATATGAATTGATACCACTTTACTAATCCTTTGTATGGTCAACATTTTCTATGCAAAGCTTTTTCTCAACTTAGAGGATTGGTTGAGACTTGGAAAGTAGTTAAATAGAAGGTTGGTTTCCTATATCTTGCTCTCCATGCTTAGCTAGTGCCATTTTGTCAATCCTTCCTTTGATTGCCTCTTGGTTTTCCCTACTAATTTGTTGAGGAGACCCCATCAGGTTGCCTACTTCTAGAGATTCCAAAGTAGGGACATAGTGGCACTTCCTTGTTGGGACTTCTTTTGGAGTTCATAACGTGTCCCCTTTGCTCCTATTTCTTGCACATTCATCATCTGTTGGAGATTGTCCTTAGCATTGAGGATATCCCTAACCAAGGCTTCTAATTTTTGTCGAGTTTATTTATTTACCTTGTTGGCCAGCGGTCCCCACATCCTCTCCCTTCTTTCTCTTTGAAGATGATGGTCTACCTTGCATCTTGTGGGTTGGAAGTTATTCAGCTTACTGACATGTAGCAATTCATAACCTTGTCCACTAAATCATCTTATGTGCTGCTTCATACCAATTTACTTAGCAAAATCCTACTATTTCGTGTTCATTTCCATGATAGGAATGGGGAGGAAACTTGTTGGATATTCTTGTACACTAAACTCCTTAAGGTTGATGTTTCATGGTAATGGACTGATTGGGTTCTAACTTAATTTCTTCCTCAATTTGCCTCTCTAGGTGTTATCATCACCTTAAATAAAAAGTTGGTGTTATTGTATTCAAGATTGTGCCTAACAGGTTTGGATTTAAACTCAAGTCATCATGAAGTGACAATCTTTATGGGATTTTTTAAAGTGACTTGCGTTAAAGGTTCTATCAATGATTTGGTGGCTGGCCAAATTATTATCCATTTCCTCATGATTATGGGTAGACCCCATATTGATCTTTTCTTATTTGTTTTTTATTTCTTTTTAAACCTCTTGGAGCCAAAGTTACCCTTTTGGATTTTTCATTCATTGATTTATAAAAACATATGAGATCTAACATTGTATCCCTAAGGTTACAAGCTTATCTATTTCAAAATTGCCATTTTAAGGAATGTGTTGTAATTCTGCTTCCTTAAGGTGGCCTATTATGTAATTTGCATTTCACAGTTAGTCTCTGGTACTTATATGGTAGTTGGCTATGTTGTGTTTATATTTTGTCATGTCTACCCATTAGTTACAAGTAGGTATTTCAAAATACCTACTTGTAACTAATGGGTATACATGGCAAAATATAAAGCTAATGATTCCCTAGATAAGCATAAGGGCAGGTTTGCTGCAAAGGGGTTTATGGAACAGTAGGGGGTGGACTGTGTGAGGAGATTTGGTAACCAGTGGGTTAGTTTTGGCTTCTGCAACCCATTTTGGCTGGAAACTTTATCAAATGGATGCAAAGGGCTTTCTTCTCAATTGTGATTTAGAGAAGGTAAATATGCATAAGTCACAGGGGTTCTCAGTTTTAATTTTTCATAAACTAGATCTAATTGATATTTATTCACCGATTTTTATACCCAGTCTTAATTTAACACACAAAACTGAATCAGAAATAGCAATACACTGATTTACTTAACAAATGATGCACAGCGGAAAGATCAAATAACCATACACAGTTTGCACAAGATATTTTACCCTGGAAACCCCAATCCCTGGGGAAAACCAGCAAACCTTTTGTCTTTTTATTGCAGATTTGTAACAACACTTACAGTTTCAGGTTCCTGGACATAACACACCGGATCTGAGTCAGTACAACCCCTAACAACCTCAAACCACCTCCTGTAGCTTCCTAAGGCCAGGGTGTCCCTGAATCCACCCTACTCTTGAACTCTTGACTCACTCACTGTAAACTGTGCCCAAACCCTCAGCAGTAAAGACAAACCCAGCTTGAGAGAATCACTCTATCCAAATCCTCTAAGAGAATCCCTCTCGTACATCTGATCACTCACTAATCACACTCTCAGACAATCTCATCTTGAGAGAATCTCTCTCTCCTAAGCATCTATCAATGATCTCACACACAATGTTGCATGACTCGGACTCGACAAAGACTCGACTGGCATATGACTCGTAGACTCGGGAAAGACTCGAGACAGACTCGGCAAGACTCGGCAAATAGGAAAAAAAATAAAAATATTGTACATTTTTGGCACCAAAAAGAGTTTAAAAGCATTTCCAATCCATATAAGCTATAAAACTACAATTTATGCAATAATTCATAACATTGTTTCATAAACTATGATTATACGACATAACACAATCAATTTTTGTATGCTAAAATTTAAATAGTGATCATAAACCATAGTGTTCATAAATCATAAAGTGATCATAAACCATAGTGTTCATAAACCGTAAATCATAACCATATACATAAACCATACTGATTTAAAAATCAAATTGGTGCAAGTTCAAAATACAGTCTCATAACAGAAATAGAAAACCAAAATAGACAATGTTTCCATGCACTCAAGTCTCACGCCTAACCACGAGTACACCTACAATAAGTCATCGAGGAGCTAGTGCCAACATCGACAGACTGAAGCAATTGTGTAGCAAGTGTATTTGGAGTTTCCATTTGAGATGGCACACTAGAGGGATCCTGAGTCTCTTTATCAAGCCAAGCCAAATCATTAGGGAACTCCTCCTCCACAACCCACTCAGACTCTAAATCAATACCATCCAATAAAATTGGATCTAGGTCCTTCGGTTGCATTTGCTTTGTGAGCATCCAAAGGTTGTAGTAGATGAAAACCAACTTTTCCAACCTCTCATGCTCCAACCTGTCCCGCTTTTTGCTGTGGATGTGCTCAAATACCGACCAATTGCGCTCACATCCTGAAGCGCTGCAGGGTTGACTCATAACTCTGATGGCGAATTCTTGTAATTGTGGTGCTTCAGAGCCACAATCTATCCACCAATGAGTTGTAAAAGTTAAAACAACGACGATTACAAGTTTTGCAATGCCAAAATTGAAAAAGAGCACTAGCAAATTTACAAGCTAAGTTCCAAGTCTAACAATTTAGTTTTTACAAATTGAATCTTACATGGCTTTTTCTTGTCCCCGAGTCGTTGGGTTGAGCTAAATCCAAACATGCCACCTGCTTCTTTGTACATATCACGCTGCAAGTTGATTTTGTCCTGAATTTATGGATTCAGGAACATCTTCTCAATGCATATCATGACACCTCTCATCACCTCCCGATCTCTCTGAATGCTAGAATCTAGATGATAGAATAAGCTTGGGTTGAGATATGCTCTGGTTGCATGCAATGGTGAATGTAGTTGCCTGCCCCACCTGGAATCAATAATTTGCCATATAGGTAGATATTTTGATGAATCCCCTTTGTAGAAAGTCTTGATGGCCTCTCTGGCCCTATCCATGCCCTCATAGATGTATCCCATTGCAGGTTTCTCTCCATCCATGATCCTCAAGACTTTTACAAGTGGCTTAGTGAAGCTGACAATCTCAGTGACTTTCTTCCACAGACCATCTCCTAAGAGAGACAACTTCACAGCAACTGCATCTGGCTTTGTGCTATTTTTCCAAAATATCCATTCCAGGCTACAAACCACCCGTCTCAAAGCTTGGTACTCATTCAGAAGGATTTGGAGGGAAAGAAAGGTTGTGACAAACCGTGTGATAGCAAGGCGACTCAGTTCATCCTCTATGTATCCCCTCATAAGGCTCAACACCCAAGCATGGTTATAAATGAATTTGGTTATTTGTTTGCACTCTGGCACAACTGCTTGCACCCATTCCATCTTCCCAATGTCCTCCAACATCAAGTCTATGCAATGGGCAGCACATGGAGTCCAAAAAATGGTGGGGTATTTTGCAGAAAGCAACCTTCTAGCTGCCACATAATTTGCAGCGTTGTCCGTGACTACTTGGACAACATTTGTTACCCCAACTTCCTCCACAACATCAGACAACAATGATAAAATTAGATTTGCATCCTTTACATGCGAGGATGCATCAATGGATCTTAGGAACATGGTTCCTTTAGGGCGAGCTATAACAAAATTGATGATTGTTCTGCTCCTTTGATCTGTCCACCCATCAGACAAAATTGTGCAACTTGTAAACTTCCATGAGTTTTTAATGCTCTCCAATTGTTCCTTAACACACTCGAGCTCCTCATCTAGCTCTTTCCCCCTAAGTGCATTATAGGAGGGGGCTTTGTATCCAGGGCCAGCAGCTGCAATGGCATCTACCATGGGCTGATAAAAATAAGACTTTCCATAGTTAAATGAAAGGCTGTTATGGTACCAAAACCTCCTCACTGCCATATCTGTCTCTTTCCTCTTCTTTTCGTTGAAGCTCTCCAAGGATGGTTGAGATCCTGGAGTTGTGCGAGGAAGGAAGAAATAAGAAGTTACACTTCTGTTCACTGCAGTAGCTGAAGTGGACCCTCCTGTACTTGGACTTGCATTCGGTGGTGCCATGGTAGATCTACCTATCATGGAAGTTTCAAACTTATATCTTGCCCTCTTTTCACCCTGTTCTCTAATGGCATCCAAAGCAGCTACCATTTCTGCTGTGACTTCATCGAGGCATTTCTCACAAACCGCCACATCTTTGCAAACAATTCTTGTTAGATGATATTTCATCCTGTTTAAGCCCCCAGACATTTGAGAGGAGCAAAAGTTACAAATGACTCTGTGGTCTTCATTGGGATTCACCCTGACACAATATTCCCATGCTGAATCAAGAGGCCTTCTAGCCTTAGGTGCCATGGAATCTGGATTGCAAAAAAAATATGTTCTATATTAAAATTTAATGTTCTAAAAAATGAATTGAAGAAAAAAGTGTTGCCTTGTGCCCATAGGGCCACACATTTGAGAGGAGCAAAAGTTACAAATGACTCTGTGGTCTTCATTGGGATTCACCCTGACACAATATTCCCATGCTGAATCAAGAGGCCTTCTAGCCTTAGGTGCCATGGAATCTGGATTGCAAAAAAAATATGTTCTATATTAAAATTTAATGTTCTAAAAAATGAATTGAAGAAAAAAGTGTTGCCTTGTGCCCATAGGGCCACACAACATAGAAAATTAAATTTTAAATCTATGTATCATTTAAATTACACCATTTAATTTATGGTGTAATTTCAATTTTAAAGGTCCCTGTAGCTAAGTATCTCAGCCCACAAGGACCTTTAAAATTGAAATAATACCTAATTAGAATTTAAAAACAAGTTAAATTTAAAAACAATTTAAAAAACATATTAAATTACATATTAAAGTAAATTTAAAAAACGATTTAAAAACAAATTAAATTTAAATATAAAAACAATAAAAAATTTTACCAAATTAACATTTATTACATTAATAAAATTTAGAAATTAATTTATTAAATTATTTCAGATATAAAATTAAAAAAAAAAATTAAAACTGCTAACCTAACATGTTAATTTTAAAAACAATTTAAAAATAAAAAAAACAATTTAAATTTAAAAATAAAAACAATAAAAAATTAAATTTTAAAAAAATTACAGAAATAAAATATTAAAAAACAATTAACCTGAGTTACCTTAAAAAAAATTACAGAAATAAAATATTATCTAAATTACCTAACAAGTTATATTTAAAAAAATAAAAATAAAAAGTTAAAAAAAAAATAAAAAATAAAAAAAATTCAACTTTAAAAAAAATATTAAAAAGTTAAAAACAATAAAAAATATTTAAAAAAAAAAGAAAAGAAATTAAATTGCAGACATTAAATTATTACGTAACTTTTAAAAAATTTATTACATAAATAAATTTAAAGAAAAATTAAAAATAAATTTATTACCTACATAAACCTTACTAAAATAGTAAAAGCAATAATTTTTTTTAAAAAAAAAATGACAAATAAAATATTAAAAAAAATTAACGACTAACCTAAGTTTAAGCTAAGTTACCTAACAAAATATATTTAAAAAAAATTAAAAAAACTATTTAAAAAAAAAAATAAAAGTTTAAAAATAAAAACAATAAAAAATAAAATTTAAAATAAATAAAGAAATTAAAGAGCATAAACTAAAGTTTAAACTATTACATTTAATTTTTTTTTTTACATAAATTTTAAAACAGGTATTACTTGAATAAATCTTTAAAAATTAACAAAATAAATTTATTACCTACAGAAAACTTAGGATAAAATCTATTACAGAATAAAAAAAAAAAAAATGAAAACCACTAACCTGGTGCTTTGAACTTCGAAGGAGGTTGGCGGCTTCGATGGAGGTTGATGCCTTCACGACAACTTCAGGGATCATGGCGGCACAACAACTTCAGGGATCACGGCGACACGACAACTTCAGGGCACACGAAGGCACTCTCCGAGTCTCCACTGCTCCAGTCTTTGCACCAAGCAGCTAACGGCTTCACTCCTCACGGCTTCCTCAACACTCACGCAGCACGAACTCAACTGCAGACACTCTCTCTTAGCACTAACTCAACAACACAAACTCAGCTGCAGACACTCGAACTCAGCAGCCCCAAACACACTCGAACTCAGCAGCAGGCAGTTGATGGATGCCGAATGAGACTGGGTTGGATCGTTTATAGCCTCCCGCAGTGTCTTTTTCCCTCCAAAACCCAGTTTGCAGGCCCAAGAATCAGTCCGAGTGCATAAATTGTGGCGTCTGTCCTTTGCTTCCCGCGGGGCGCGATTTTTTTTGCTAGCCGAGTCCCATGAGTACGACTGCGAGTTTGGCCGAGTTCCACGATTATACGAGTCAACTTGAGTCCGCGAGTATGCAAACGAGTCTTCGAAGGTTACGCGGGGAGGCCGTCCACTCGGCAAGACTCGCGGGTACTCGTGAGTATGCCCCGAGTGGTGCTTCACTACTCACACACACTGATAATGACATACTCTACAACTCTCCATAGACTATTTTATAACATTCACTTTATGCAAATACCATGGGCTCAATTCTATGGGTCCTCCAATACCATGGGCTAATTGACCTTTTACATAAAATATTATAAAGGTCACTTTTACAAAGTCTATCTAGAGAGTTCCTTGTGTCAGACACTTCTACATGCTAGACAACAAGCCAATGTAGAAGTACCTATCCTAGCTACAAACTCTAACACTTAGTAGTAGAGAAGGAGCATTTGCGATTCAAGTTGGTGAAAGCTCTTTATGGGTTCAAGCATGCTCCAAGAGCCTTGCATTTTAGAATTGATGAGCATTTTACAGGTTCTAGATTCCAGAGGTATCCTTTTGGGCCAAATCTTTATGGCAAAAGCACATATAACGATTTGGTGATTTTGATGGTTTATGTTGATGGTAGTGTCATCCATGTAGTGAGGTTGATGCTATTTAGAAGTTAAAATTTGATTTGTGTTCAACTTTTGATGTAGTAGACTAAGGCCTCTTACATTAATTTTTAGGTCACAATTTTGGCACTTATGATTGTGCATTTGTGTTGCAAACCAAGTATGCGAAGAACTTGTTGGAAAAATTGAGAATGACAAATTGTAAGGAAACTTCTACACCTATCGAGGTTGGGCTGAACTTATCAGCCAAATCCGACTTTGAACTAACTACTGAGTCAATGTACATGCAGTTGGTGGGCAACTTGATACATCCTACAACCACAAGGTCAGTTTTGAGTTCTGCAGTCAACTATATCTCAAGGTTTATGACAATTCCTAAGGTTGAACATTTGACAACAACCAATAAAAAAAGCATGTGGCTGAAATTGGTTCATGATGACCTTTATGGTCCCATGTGAGCTACATCATTAGCAAGTTCAAAGTACTTACATTTATTGACGACTTCTCAAGAAAAATTGGGGTGTACTTTCTCAACTAAAAGTAATATGTTCTTGAAACATCCATGGACTTCATTGTCATGGTTGAGAGATAAAGTGAGAAGAATATTAAGGCCCTTAGGACAAGCAATAAAGCAGAATGCAAATCTAATGACTTCTACAAGTATTGCAAAGCTCATGGTCTTCATAGGGAACTTACTTCCTTTGATCATTGTAAGGTTTATGTTCCTAGTTCACTAAAAGTGTAAATTTGCTCATATTGAATAACTTTGAAGGAACATGCATCCTTTGATCGTTGTAAGGTTTATGTTCCTAGTTCACTAAAAGTGTAAATTTGCTCATATTGAATAACTTTGTTGTTTTGTGGTTTAGCTTTGTTGCTTGCTTGTGGTTTGGCTATCTTAGTAGGGGCCTCAAATCAAGTTGTACAAGCTAGGGCATAGGTTGGAGGTGTGTGCCATAGAAGCCACCCTCCCTTGGTGGAATTTTGCATAAAGCTTGAATAGTTTTGGGGTAGGAACTTGTTTTGCTTTGCAGAGGTTCCAGTCAAACCTATACAAACAAGGCCTTTGAGGGGATTATCTTGAGACTCCATTTTTTCCCTGGGGATTGGCATTGGTCTTCATGGCCCTCCCATCGCCTATACTACAAAGAAAGACCTCAAGTTTTGCTAAGGCTAATTGTTCAAATCACCTTGTTCACTCATTGCCATAGTCTAGCAATCCTAACCCTAGGGAACCCCCCCTCAAGTTGGAGAAGAGTCAATCGGAAGTGTAGAGGTGGTTATCGAGGTGACAGTGGGTAACACCTCTAGGTTATTGTTGGGCTAGCCTTGTTCTTTGGGGATTTAACTTTACATGCTAGTTCAAGTTGTAACATAACCCATAGCATAATGGGGTTGTCGAGCGAAAGAGTCGATCCTTCGAGGGGATTATCTTGAGACTCCATTTTTGCCCTGGGGATTGGCATTGGTCTTCATGGCCCTCCCATCGCCTATACTACAAAGAAAGACCTCAAGTTTTGCTAAGGTTAACTGTTCAAATCACCTTGCTCCCTCATTGCCATAGCCTAGCAATCCTAACCCTAGGGAACCCCCCCTCAAGTTGGAGAAGAGCCAATCGGAAGTGTAGAGGTGGTTATCAAGGTGACAATGGGTAACACCTCTAGGTTATAGTTGGGCTAGCCTTGTTCTTTGGGGCTCTAACTTTACATGCTAGTTCAAGTCGTAACACAACCCATAGCATAATGGGGTTGTCGAGCGAAAGAATCGATCCATCATAAGGCTTGTTAAGGCCATGATCCATGACCAGGACTTGTCAATGTTTTGTTGGGTAGAAGCATGCAACACAACAATCTACATCCAGAATGTGTTCTCACATGATCTTGGAGGACAAGACACCAGAGGAGGCATTCATTGATGTGAAGCTAGAGGTGAGTCATTTCCGTATCTTTGGATGTCCAATTTATATCCATGCACCGGTAGAGAAGAGGACCAAGTTAGAGCCCTCCAACAGGAAGGACTTATTTGTAGGTTACATTGAGACTCATTATTTCATTATTTTTAATGAGCATTTATTATTTATCAAAGTCCTAAAACATCTTGGTTCTATATATGACCATGACCTCCAACAATAGGCTCCTTTATTTAGAACAAAAGTCATAATAGTTAGTAGCTTGCCATGAGAGGTCAACTGGGTTCGTGAAAGCGGGGTGCTATTATAGCCCTTACCAAGGTTCAATTCCTTAGAAAATATGTGCTCTTGCAAGGTGGCCGTCGTAAGTGGTTGACCTGTCATGGCCTTTAAGTTGGGCTGGGTGGTCACATTCCTCATAGTGTAAACAGTGCCCCACCTCTTGATAGGTGGTGGATGCTCAACCCATAAGTGTAATAAGGAAGCATTTTTTGTACTTCCATAATAGTAAATGGATTTGTCTTTAATACAGATCACAGGCAAGAAGAATCAAATTATATTGTTGTACCATGGCTTGTAAAAGTAAAAAATGACACTAAAGAGGTTGTGGAAGAAACACAATGTAGTTGAAAATGTGAAGATAAAACCAGTCCTACATCAAATACGATGAAGAGGCTGGTGCTAGCAAGGCAAGCAATACAAAATCTCCAAAGTCCAAGAAGATTCCATAGTTTTATCTACAGATAATGAGGGATTCAAAGCTATAGAAGCTACATGAGATCAATTAAGAAGGAAAGGAGTCAAGAGGGCTAGAACAAGCAAATTTATGTCAAGTAAATGTTGTTTTGATGGCCAAAGTGATGAGCTCACATGAGTCTATTTCATATGAAAAGCAGCCATAGTGGAGAAAACAATGTAGAATGAGTATAATGCAATAAAAGGCCATGAGACTTGGGAGCTTGTTGAATTACGTAAAGGAGAAGATGTTAGGTTGCAAATGCATCTACAAGATTAAGTATAAGGAAATATGATTCTATTGATAAATATAAGGCAAAGTGAGTGGCTAAAGGCTTCACACAGAATGAAGCTATTGCCTTTGAAGAAACTTTTGCACCTGTAGCTAAATGGATACAATAGATTGGTACGAAACGTCCCCTGCATTTCCTATGGTTCTTTTGTCTGTAGACTATTTTTCTTTACATTCCGATTCTCGAAAACTCTTTAAGAAAATTAAAATATTATATAATGTTTGAGTTATTTAGTTTCTTATTTCTTATGTATGTTAGTAGATACACAATGTTCATGTTTATTTTTATCTTTCTTCCAGTTTCATATATTTCTAGATTTTACTCATGCTGTATTGCAGGTTTTTTGCAGTTATGGGACACGTAACAACATTTGAAAATCATTTGCTGTATGCCTGATTTGAGCAAGCTTGCAAAGTTTAATCCACTTTTTTTACTTGTGTGGGAAATGTTTCTTGGGTGACTTAGACGTGAGGAAAACATTTCCCATGTCCTTAGCTCAGAATGGTGTACCTCCAATCAAAATGCTTTATTGCGATGCTGAATATAATGATTTTTCAACAGAGACAATTTAATGATTTTGTTTCCCTTGAGTTTTAATTTTTAGCCTCGGCACTTCTATGGTAATTTTTGTGCAGTGTTTCTAATGCCTTTTTCATGCATTTATAAATCTGTAGCTTGCTTATGTTCCAAGTGGAAATGCTTTTGTGGATGAATTCATCCATCAAGTTGTTCACCAGTTTGGAAAAGAGTAAGTGACTGTGATGACTTGAAGCTATTGCCTTTATGTATGATTTATTGTGATTTATGCTTACTTCCATGTCAGAACATGCCGTACTGTGTTTATCAGCATCAGTATCAATTAAGGAATGACTTGTCTTTTTGTTAGACAAGGAGGCATAATGGTTTTTTACTTCCAGAATTGCCTACTGATCCATTTGCTGTGGCATTATTATTAAATGCACTCAACAGGTATGAGACACCAGTTCTTTTACCAAAAAGTTTTACTACAGAGGAAGACCTGGTGGATTACTACAAAATGCACCCAGAGGTATATTCTAGGTTAGAAAGTAAGCAGATACTAAAATTAGTCTTTATGGTTGTTAAATTAGTTTGGCAGCTGGTATTCACATCAAGTATAGGGGCTCTTACCTGAGAGAAGTTAACATTAGTTTGATGGTTTAAATTTCCTGAGCAAAGTTGACCATTGTGCGGTATCATTTATCCATATGCTGCTATGTTTTCAGAATTCCTGTCTTAAGTATAACTTTTGTGGGTTGTATTAGCCATGATATTGTATACTTATTACTTATTAACAGTAGCTTATATTGGTTCTTGTTTGTGGTGTTACTATTATTAAGGGTTTGAACATTGTTATGGTATGTCAACTCCTTTGACCTTAACCAGACTCCCCTCTCCATGAAAATTACTGTTATAAACATAAAAATATTAAAGGAAAAATTAAAATTAATAAAAGCATATAACAAGTTTATAAAGTTAGTATGTGAACCTATTTCACAGAAGACACGACTACGTTGTCAACTGGCATCTTGGGTATTATAAAACCGAGTCCCTCTTTGTAATTGGTTCATCCTTCAAATTATAAAATACATATATCTATATAATTCTTACATGGTGTTGTATTCTTGTGCACATATTGTTCATCTTACATTGGTATTAGAGCCATCAATTTGGCAAATGCTTGGGAACTACAAGCAACCACCCTTCCAAAGTTCACGTGCGCGGAGACAAAATTGGAACATGCCACTGTCCTTGACCTTTCCCAGCCACTGTTTCTTTTCTCTGATCTTTGACATTGATCAAGACTCCAATCAGTGGCCAACTAGTCATCATACGCTGCAACCATTATCTTTAATTCACAGTGTAATCTTCGATTCCGAGTTTCCTGTAGCAATTTGCCGTACGGCATACCTCCCCCACCAATTTTATCGTTCATACACATAAGTTGACATCGTTGCCACTGCCATACACAATTCCCACTGTTCACAGCCGCCAACTGTACCATCACTCAATTGTATGATTCCGTACTAGCAGAATTCCATAACTGTTCATGATTAATTCAAACTTTCTCCATGGGTAACAAGGAAAGTGGTGACCACTAGAAAATTAAACGCCAGATTAGAAAAGATGTAGGAAGAATTCAAGCAACACAGGGGAGCTTTCAAACAAAACCAAGAGGAATTTCAGAAACACAAGAAGGATATCGTACAAAGCCATGATGAACTCACTTAGGATATCATGCATGAAATAAAGCAGGAGTTCATGCAAAACCATAGTGTATTAAAGGCATTCATACATCATGTCTTCCCAACCCTCAAGGCACATTCGTACCCAATCTGTTACACCGCCAACCTCACCGCCCTCAGTAGGTACAACTTTGACTAACTCACAATGTAGGTGCCATAATGTTCCCCCAGTTAAGACTATTCTGTTGAGCATGGTTGTCATTGATGAGTTAGTCAAATCAAATTACACCAGTCTTTCGAGTAGTTTCAGAGCAGTTTGCATGTGTTCCAAACAGTTCATTCATTCACCCCTCAACAACAGTTTGCACTTTGCATGCATTCCCTTAAGGCAGCCTCAAAGACTTGTGGGCTAGAGACACTCAATCTATGCACTTGTTAATCTTAAAAGTGTGGTAGTCTGAAGGTTAATGGTCTACGCATATGTGCACCACACTGGATCAGGAGTAAAACACAGCAGTGACAATTAGATTGGAGCAAACTAGCAACCTAAAAGCAGGGTCCACAACAGGTGTGGTCTCCAAACAACAGGTAGTCAAAGTTAACAACACTCACACCTGATAAAGATGCATGCATCATTTGATTGTCTGGTAATTAGTCATTTTTTTGAAAGGGCGAATCTAGGGTTATTATCTTAGGTTATCCATGCAAAGGGGCATAGCCAAGGAGAACTGCTGTGCTAGTTTTGAAAGCAGTAGAAGGCCAGGGTAATTGTGAAGATTTCATTCATAAATGGAAGGCACACTGTTAGACTAATCCACAGTTTCATGCATAAGTGGGATTGAACAGCAGTGAGATCCATGATAGAATAATTAACTGTCCTGTTAGTTTTGGCATCATACACTTGGATTCAGACCTAAGGTACATTGAGCTAGGTTGAATGGCCTATAAGGTGATAACTGATATGCAATGCTCATTTTAAAGAGTTGGAATCTTGGAGACCACCTATTGTAATTTCAGATTGTCTGTTAATAAAGCTATTTTGTTGATCCACCATTGCCTTCTTATTTTCATGTGTGTTTGAATCTTTGGACCATATATGCTTCATTTCGTTTTTGTGCAGGTTGTTGGGTTTAATAGACAGATTGGATGACTGTATTTCTGATTTGTGTTAATTATTGGAGGTTTTAGCTAGCTATCTTAACTCCTCAGTTCCTGCAACATGGTACACTACCCCCTAGCTCCCTCATAGTGACCAAGATAACATCTTCATCCGTCAGAACCCATTTATTTAAAGACATGCCTTATTTGGTGGCGAGATTCTTCCATCTCCGAAGCATCGCCCCTGTTCTCCACTCCTCTTTAGACGATTTATGTAACCCACCTTTGACCCAATCAACCCTTGAAAGACACTGGTTTTCTCTAATCCTTCCCTCCTAGATTTTTAGGTTCAAGACAATATTTACTTGCTTGCAGCTCTTTCTTATTAGGCTAAATAATTAACAAGTTGTAGGTACAGTTAGGGATACCCCGTGGAGTTGGCATGCACCAACCCTAAACGAGGGGCGTGTACATCAAGGTGACAGTGGACTAAGCATCTACAAGTTGCACTGGGTCCCCATTGAGGGAGCAGTGCAGGTTCGGGTGTAAACACTTCCTTAAGGTAGGATTGTTAAGGCTATGACAAGGAGACTTAAGGTGATATGAAGAGATAGCTAGCAAAACAATGAGTTGTAGCAATGGAAAAAGGTAAGGTGATGGCGAACCGAAACCAGTGCCTATCCAAGTTGGGCAAAATGGAATCAATAAGCAAGAATGTGGGCTGCAAGTAGGTGGTAAATGGGAGTGATTATTGCTGTTCCAAACATGTAGAAAATCACAAGTGGCTGTAGATTCATATGAGAAAGGCCCTTCCAAAGGTGATCTTGCATGCACATGCAAATCAATAAGATGTGATCCTACCACTAGTTGAAATTCGACGTGCAACCCTTCATTGAAATGGCATACCATAGAATAATCAATTAGGAAGTAAAAAGAACAACTATTTTGTTGGGTATCACCTCATTCAAAACTCTTATTCGAGAGACATGACTTCCACGTGCTCAAAACCCTTATTGTAGCATAATTTGAATAATATTCCAGCAACATAAACTAGCAAGATATGAAAAAATGAATAGCCACACATAAGAAACCCTCAACTTTCGGTTAACCTTCCAAAAGATATTCAATTAGCCTCAAGAGTGTTCTCCCACAAATCCAACCATGTTTTACAAATGAGGAGCTCCCTATTCTTATAATACATATCCCAACAACTATATTTGCATGGGATAGCCAAGTGTATGAACATGCAAGTGGTGCGCCCATGCAAGAGTGCCAAATGTGTGAACATTCAAAAAGAAAGAGGGTGCACCCACCACAAAATATAGGGAGGAGGGTGCAACCCACCATATTTATAGGGATTGTGCTCCCTCTTGAATCCTAGGGAGGTGCACCCATCATAAAAAGAGTGAATATGGTGTAACCCGCAATATTGTTAGGGATTGTGCTCCTTTTTAAATCCTAGGGAGGTGTGCTCACCATAAATCAAGGGAAGAGGTGTAGCCCACCATATTTTTAGGGATTGTGCTCCCCTTCTTGATCCTAGAGATTAGGGAGGTGCACATACCTTTTTTCTAGGAGAAAGGGTGCTCCACTCAAACAATTAAGTATTTATTTAGAATAAACCTTTACTTCATGCCACAAAATGTGATCAAGATTTACATGATGGTCCACTTGGAAACACATTTTTAATCTTTACTTTGACCACCATCCAAATATGAAAAATGTATTTTGGTAAATGTGCTTTAGGGAACTTTACACCATGTGCAACTGATCATGGTGTGTGTTAGGATCCAGACTCTCGAGGAAGTTTTTACAATAATCTGCTTCAGAGCAATCTGCAACTAAATTAACCCTCATACAATATGAGGGGTAACAACAGGCTCCAACCTAGGGACATGTACTTTTTGAAGAAGAATGCATGAGAACCTCACATTCTTGCAATTGTACCTATGAAGAAGATCTCAAGAAAGCAAGAAAACCATGTTGGGGGATGGATACACATCCACATCTCTAAACACCAGATACAATGCCCATATAGTCCAATATATCAAAAATAGCCCAAAACTGGCTTTACATGAACGGGCATAAGCCAATAATGCTAGGAATAATATGAAATGAAATCCAATGCTCTTTATACCTCCTATCTAGTGCTCTCAAAGAACTTATTCATCTTAACCTACTCTACTAGAGGAAGAGAAAATGATACTAAGTGAAATCATACAACCAATGCAACCACTTGATGAGCTCATCAAGACCATGAGGATTCTCTCTGTGTTTGGCCACAAACCAAAACAAGGACACATCCTTCACCAAGAAAAAATAGATTGGGATCTGCATTTCTCCTTAGCTAAACTCTGAAGTAGGATCATGCACATGAAAGAGAAGAACAAAGTCATGCCAAGGTTGATACGTACTGCTGCAAGCTTCTCCTATCCAATGCTGGATGGGGCTGATGTAATCACCATTTTTGATACGAGCATATGGTAGTCCATCAACCTCATTATTCATGCCATCAAGCAAGGGGTGTTTTGAAGGTGGCTCCAATAGAACTAAGAGGTTCACTGATGTCATATATACAAAAAATATTGAGAAGCACAAAGAAGAATTTAAGGATATACCCATGAAGTTACCACCATAAGGAGGTATTGAATATGTGATCGAGGTAAAACTTGATTCATCTCTAGTTAATGTTAAGTCATAGATATACACATCATCATAAAACATAAATTGAAAGGCTGATTCAAGACCTTTTGAGTTGTGGAGTCATCACAAAAGTGTAAGTCCTTATGTTGTTCCAGTGATACTACTACGAAAAAATGGATCCATAAGGCTATGCATCGACTATCAAGGATTGAGCAAAATCAAATAAAGAATAAATTCTCCATTCCATGCTTGATGAATTACATGGAGCAAAATACTTTTTAAAACTAGACCTGAGATCAGGATATGATTGGAAGATACTGCAAAGACAACTTTCAGAAATCATGAAGGATATTATGAGTTCAAAGTAATGCTGTTCAGTATAACCAACACCCTTACAGCATTTAAAGCAGCCATTAATGAACCTTTTCAACCATATTTGACGAAGTTTATATTGGTAGTTTTTGCCAATATCCTCATCTACAACAAAATGTGAAAGGAACACCCCAAACACATTGAATAGGGATTGATCATCCTAGAAGAATACCAATTTTATTCTTAAATGTCAAAGTGTACTTTTTGTAAAGGGGATCTATGTCAAAGTGTAGAGATAGATCCACTACTAGGTCACATGTGTAGATTCACAAGTGGCAGCAGGGGAATTGAATGGATCCAAACAACAAACCCTAAAACCTATATTAAAGCAAAAAATAACAACAATAGGGCCGGCACACCTCTTAGGGGAAAATATGCCCTAGTACAATTGCGCTAGAGAGAGAAACTTCATGCACAATCTTCATGCACTAACTGTATAAAATAACTTGTATGTGATTTCATTTTTGTACTTGTTTTTCTAATTTAACTATAATGTGTGGCATCCTTTATCAACTTCATCCACTTACTGCATAAGATAATTTGTATGTGATTTTATTTTTGCATTTGTTTTTCTTATTTCACTATAATGTGTGGCATCCTTTATCAACTTCAATTCCAGATTTGACCTAAGAGCATCTTACATTAATTTTCCATTGTATGCAGATAATATATGCTGCCATACTATTGGAAGGCATACACAATTCTGTGGAGTTTCCTGAAGATTTAAAATACCGTATTAGGATAAACGGTGATGTTTGGCCTGCCTAGTATTCTTCATTCTTTTATCTATGCTGTCAATATTGATAGTTTGCAGTACTTTTACTTGTATTTGGTTTGTAACTTAGTACAGTCCATATATACTGATCTGGGAACCATAACTTTATTTATTATGGTATGACCAGGGACTTATGTTCCTTCAGCACAAAACTTTAAGGGAGGGAAGGAGGATTGCCGTCAAGGGGCATCCAAGTGTAGTGCCAACGATTATCTTGCTTCTGGTATGTTTATAATATCTTATCTTTTAACAAGTGGTTAGATATTTAAGGCTTTGTTTGATTTCTAAGATCATGTAAATATATGCAAATTTCAAACGTTCACATTCTGTTCCCTGTTTTATTAGTAGCATCTCGGTCCCATCACAGCCATGGGTTCTTTAGCCAACCCTCCATTCCATAATGCATCAAGATTCATGTCAACTTGGACATCCTTGCTTTCCAAGATAAGGTTGATGCCAATAGTAAATACACTGGATAATTCTCTATAGCAATTAGAGTCATATTTTTTTGTTAATCACTTCTTGAATGAGGAGAAGATCACCTTCATGACACTGAAGATGGATCCTTTAGTGATTTTCTGGTCCATTCTTTTCATCTAGATTCTAAACACCATCCAAATTGGATTGACTCTACCCTTGACAAATCCAGTACCACTATAGGATCCATGAGTGATATCCTTCACTCATCCTTATCTTCATACCTACTAACTTGGGACTCAACAATATTTGAACTACGGATAAATCAATTATCAACAAATTAACACCTGTCGAATGCTCTACTACATTTTCTTTTTGGCTTTCCACCATCTTCATTGCCAGGTTGTTGAAGCTTATCTTTCTTTAGATCAGCAAGCTTTGCCTTCTTTGCTTCAATAATTTTTCCCACTTCTCCTGAAGCATTATTTGTATCTCTTGCCTCTCATGCTACCTGCACAACATCACATGATGACTGCTCAACATTTTGCACTTGCTCTCCTTGCAAATCGGCTGAGTTTTCAGCCCTAAACGAGCCATCATCAACCTGATTCAGATCTGAACTACTATCAATTATCACATTCCTTCTTACAGTTACCTAATTTTTGCAAGTATCCAAAAGCCTATGTGCTTTTCCTTTTTGTTTGTTTAAGGTATTCAACAAATATCAATTTTTTTGCTTGTGGCTTCATCATAAGCAACTAAACCAATGGTTTATAAATGGATTATCTCTGGTTTCTTATTGGACCATGTCTTTTTAGGTTACTTCTATCATTCCTCTGGCGGGATTCCTATTCAATAAATGTATTGATGTATGTATTGCTTCAACCCAATGTGTATATGGATCTGACTTTCCATGTAGCATACTCTACCATTTGTACCACTCTTCTATGTGAAATTTTACTGAGCCAGATCTGATTATAATCTCGAATAATTAACTTGTTAATTATTAATTAAATTTAATAACACATTGAAACTCACAACCAAACACATAGAAAACCGAACACAAGATGTACCCTGGAAATCCCGATGGGGAAAACAAGCCAACAGTTTTGTCTTTTATTGCAGATTTGTTAAGCAACACATACAACACCAGGCTTCCGGATATGACTCACCGGATCTCAAACTCCTGACTCTCACTTGTTAAGATTCAATATGCTAAGATAGAAAATATCAGTATTACATTCCATTTCACAACAATAGCATATACAGGATCACTGAAAGAACAACAAGCACAGCATAAACACAAGAGACACAGATTTATCTTGGGAAACCCTCGTGGGGTAGAAAACCCAGCAAAGCTTCCTCAATATAGATGACCAGCAAATACAAAGATGTAATCCCCAAACATGAGCTCCTTCTCCTCCATAGCAGATCTCTCTCTCTCCTATGCGCCAATCACAAGTGAGTGAATGTGTGTTAAATGAGGAACACACCTCCTCTATTTATACACAACTCTGACTTGACTTTTACACTAACTAGGTCGGCCCCAACTTAACCACTTAACATAATGTTGACTGGGCCGACCCCACTAGGGTGGTCTAATAACCCTTTAACCCACATGACTCATATAGGGCCGACCCCACTAGGGAAGTCTAATAACCCAAGTTACCACATTCTCCACGGAGGAATAAAACATCTCCGGATATACAATAGGGTCTCCACGGAGGAATGAAACATCTCCGGAATAATAAAGTACAAATATAATATTCTTAGAAGTTACAATATCTCAACACACTGTGCCCAAACCCTTAGCAAAAAAGACAAATGCTAACGGGAGATATGATTCACCCCTGTCACTCACAATAGATATGACTCACTCCTGTCACTCACAAGAGATATAAATCACTCTTGTCCAACACATGAGAGATATGACACACTCCTGTCACTATGTTTGACCACCACAAGAGATATGACTCACTCCTGCAATTGTGGTGCAATACAACTCTCAATAGACTATTTTATAATATTCACTTTATGTCAATACCATGGGAAAAACTATGGGACACCCAGTACCACGGGATACACAATACCATGGACCCTCCAATACCATTGACCATGAAGTATTACAAAAGACACTTTTACAAGATTGTCTAGAGAGTCTATTTCAACCCCTTCTATGTTGCTAGACACCCCCCCAACATAGAAGTACCTGCCGAGCTACCAAAACTAACACTCCCTCTTAGCAAGGGAGGTACTTCTGGAGACACCACCTCCTCCATGATCAACTTGGTCCTCTGTTGCTGCAGCTGCTTCCTCTGAACTGGAAGAACCTGCTCCCTCAGAACTAGAAGTCTCTACTGCTACCTTTGAAGGATTCTAATATGGATCCCTTTGCTCCTCCTCCATCAATGTCATCTCATACCATGTAGGCATGCTGAGATGAGCCTCACACTCCCTCTCAGAGATTGATCCAAAATCTAGACTCCCTCTGGAACGCGGCTCCAAACTCCCTCAGAAGCTGACCACAAGCTGTCCTAACAACCCGTACAATATGCCCTCCCCGATGCCAAGCATCACTTCTACATCTTGGACATTTGTTCTCACTGCACATATGAGTACTACTCCATCCCGGAACTCTACCTCATACCCCTCATCCTCCTGGGATGATACTGAGAGCAAACCGACCCTCATCTTTGGAACATACATCACTCCTGCCACCTCCAGTAGACCTTCTTATTCCAGCTAGAACATCACTGCACCAACTCTCCTCATTGCTAATTTGGTGTGAGCCTTGTTACCCCCCAAGTTGCACTTGGTTGGACTTGAAGTTGAGTTGCTAGAGATTGAACAAGTAGTTCATTAATAGAGTTTAGAAGTCCAACAGGCCATTTTTTGTCCTAGTTTTCTCTTTTTGGCATGTTCATACCCCATGGGGAATTGTAATGAATGACAAAACATGATGACTTTTTGTAAAAGGCTAGGGCTTCCTAGGACTTGGTCATCAATCCAATTACTTTAGAGTGTTTTTTCCTTGTTAATTATATATCGCTTTTCAACGACTTATAATTTTCGAGTTTTTCACGCAATCCTCCAAAGATGGAGTAATTGTCTTGGTGGTTAGGCTTTAGGAGGTTATTAAATACTAGTGTCAATGTATATTACCATGCTAGTCATTATTTTTTGAGTGTTATGAACATGCGCTAAGTCCCCCTAGGATTTTTTTATTTTTTCATTGAATAAAATGTTTCCACAAAAATAAGATATTTTAATTGTAAAAATTCACTAAGTCATAAAAGTGGTACTAGGAGGTGTAATTTTCCGTGGGGTGCTTGTTTTCTAACTCAGAGCACTCACTTTACCCATGTGCCCACTTTCAGAATGAAATTAGTGATTATTAATACTTAATTTTATTTTCTCTTGAAAAGTGAATTAAAAAAGCCAAAAAAGAATACAAGATATTGCAAAATAGATTTAAATCAACCACATATGATAAAACATTCCATTAACACATGAATTCACTTAAAGATGTTTGATTGTTGTAGGTAGACCAGTGCCAATGTAGTCAAATAATGATGCTGTGTCGAGAAAGTGTTGCAATTGTCTTGTTGGTCAGTTTTACTTATTTATTTGATGAGTGGATTAAGGAGTGGGTTAATTTCTTGTTTGGCCCAAAGAAAGCTTATTCCTTTGAACTGAGCGCTTGTTGCAACAGTACCAAGTGTCCAATGGGGTGAGGCATAACCTGCTTAAAGTAGCCCCCTGACTCTATGGTAAGTCCAACGCGACCTCCCGAGTTCTCGAAAATAAGTTAATTTGGATTTCCCTATTACACTAGCCACTCTAATCCCTTTCTAGTGTGACCAATTGATCGGACGAGCCACAGAGGTCTAGAGCATACGAGGAAAAGAGTCCGATTTGTTTTAATTGATATAAGCAGATTGTGAAAGTAAATTATTAACAATTGAGAATCTCTTTTCACCTACTTGAGCAAGCTCTTTCGATTTACTTTGGGAATACACAACCAAGTTGTTTATTGTGATTATTGCAAAAAATAAAGATTGTAACAGACAAGTAAATGCGAAAAGGAAATGTTGTTCTAATTACTAACCATGAATCTCTTTTCCGAACACTACTTACTTGGGCAAGCCTTTCAACCAGTGTCGTAGTTCAAGAATGCGTGGGACAAATTTGTTACTTTGCAAAAAAGAATAAAGCAATAAAAGCAGAAGTAACTAATTTAATCTACGTTATCAAAATTAAATCTACTCTACGGATTAGTGAAAAAGAAACTAAGCTAAGAAAAAGAAACAAACACAATCAAAGGATGATACAGGTTCCCCCAAGGGGGGGAGAAGAGGTGTGGGTGTTGTGTAGCCCGCTTGCTTCTAATTTTTACGAAGCTTTAAACAAAAAGAACACTTTTGATCCTTTAAAAATAGGATTAGGGAGGTTTACAATGATGAGGAAAGAGCTAGAAGAACAACAAGCTTTAAACCGACACTTTGAAAGGCTTAGATGCTTGAAATTTTGCTAGAGTTTTTGCTTACCTGTTCATCAAAATGCAAAAATCAGCAAGCTAATTTATTTGAAATACGATGTTTAAAGTTTAAGCAAATAAAGCATAAAAAATTTAACTGCTTGGTACTTGGAAAAAATTATGTAAAATTCTATGTGCAAGTACCAACTAGAACAAGCTTAGATCTAAGATTAAATGAAGACTTTTAAGCACTTTTTAGATCTAGGTAATGCATGCAAAAGTACGATAGATATATGAGTAAACTATTTCGCTCATATCTACTTATTAAGCATGAAATAAATAAAGTAACCAGTAAAGAGATGGGTTTGATTTTGGGAGATGGGCAAAGAAACTCAAGCTCAAGCTTGAAATTTTATGAAAAGCTCAGAGGTGCCTGCGAGAATCAATATCGTTGTATCCAAAAATGTACTGAAGGTAGAAGAGGATGTAGTCGAGCTCAACTCCTCCAGATTGGAAACCTGCACAACTACAAGAGACCTTGCACAAGAGAGATTAGATCTAGTATGATTTGTTAAAAGAAACTAAGAGAGCATAAGTATATCCGACTACAGTATGCTACTCCTATATCTCTAATAACAAAGCATAAGCAAGCAAATTGTTGTTGGAGTTTGTGTAGCTCGGGCAGTTACTTCCACATTGGGGGTGCCCAGCAATGTGTGAAGTGCCTGTTATCACATTTTATGTCGGCAGCAGCTTCCATACTACAGACTGTGCGGTCGAGGACCGTAAAGTACTTTTTTTTTCCAGATCACGAGATCAGCTACCTCCAGAGGAGACATTTTTGTTCAGATTGCCCCTAGCAGATATATCAAAGGGGACAGATAGTTGGACCTACCATCTACCACAGGGTTACCTTTCCTTGCCAGGCTTTGACACAAGCCCATTTGAGACAGTGCCTAGTCTTATTCTGGTTGAGATTATCACGGTACAATGCTGGTTTGTTATATGCCCGGATTCAGCAGAGATCCAGCTCAGATACAGGTTCAGTAGCAGCAGGTATATGGTGCAGCAGGTATTGCATATATTGATTATTGTTCATGTTGTAGATTAGACTCCTTTATACTTGCTAGTACACTAACTTTGCATAAGATGATATATTTGGTGATCTAGCTATGATATGATGTGTTTGGGCCCTTGGTGATGTCAGTCCACCCCTCCGGTTAGACTTATGTATATGCACGTTGAGTCATGTCCTATATACTTGGCATAGACTTGATCACTGAGCCCCCTCGGTAGCTGACTTTAGCACCATTATCACCTTCTCCACTCATCCGACTCATTCATGACACTTCTTCCCCGACTTGGATTCTGATTTGTGATCCCTAGGACCCCTTTCCCCACTGATCTCTGAGTTTGCCATGACTCCCTGTTTATTGTGCCGCGGCTCTTTAGTGTGTGAGATACATGGTTAAACCTGGGATTTGCTCCTGTCGGTTGCCCCCGATGTTGCAATGCAGTTAGGATTGTGTAGCCTCACCGGGTGCTCCCCATTTGTCGTCGAAGCATGTATTACCCACCCCCATTACCTTTGCAGTATGAGCGCCATGTTTATATCTTTTGAGATATGTATGTAGCCCAAGAGGGCCATGAAGAAATGAAGACATGAAGAAATGAAATGTAAATCAGGCTAAAAAGGCCTCTGTTGTAAATGTAAAATCTAGCCAAAAAAAAGGGCTAAGTATGAAACTCATTGTAAAATCCATGCAAATGTGTTTATAAACACACATGGATTCTGGTCAGCTATACATGTCAACATTTGTAGTGGTTATTCCTCACCTAGTCCCGCGAGACAAGGAGGTGAGAGGGAGCAAGGGACAAGCTCAAGATTGCCCCCTAGAGTCTCAAGTTACGGTTTGTCGGACACCTAGTTTGGCGGCTCTAGAAAAGAACCTCACGGAGTCTTCGGATACGGATGTGAGTTGTGGGATACTTGTTAGATGACTAGTGGTGGTTTCCCTGCGCTATACCCATTTGTGAGGTACCGCCATTCCCCGTGTTCTGTCATGGCATACTTACCTCAGTGGACCCCGCTTTTTCGAGATGTCTAAAGGGTCACATGATCTTCATCCTTGTCTTCCCATGTCCTTTGCCTTGTTGTCCACATCACCTAGAGTTAGCAAAATGGTCAATTCTATAGAGATGCATAGCATCTTAGTCTTTTGGAGGTGGTGGGCCCACTTCACCAGGGCCTTGTACTATTTCGAGATTTAATGAATTTTTGATCACCATGTTATCATTTATTGCTTAGTAATGTACTAACTTGTTTAATTGAGCCTTGTCACTTCATGCTTGCATACAGGTTTCAGCTAGCACTATGGTTGACCAGATTTGACTTGGTCAAACTGGGTTGACTAGGCCAAAAATGGGCCCGAAAAAATGTTGCGATCGGAATTTCGATTTCGATCATTTATTATCTACAGGGGTCCCATATGAGCATGCAACTGACGGAATTGCAAAATATTGAACCATTTGAGAAATTTTTAATTATTATTGGTCAACTTTGACCTGTTTTAATTAAAAATTATGGATTTGGGGCAAATAATGCCAAAGTGATGGATCAAGGTCGTTCAAATGGTCATCCCTACTACTTTTGGGGTCCACGATCGCATTGCAGCAGACGGTTCGGCAATCCGGGCACTAAAAGTGGGTCAAAAGCCCAAATTTCATCTTCAGCCATATAAACCAGCAGAAAATACATGGAAATCAGAATTTGACTAAGGCAACTATAGGTGAATGGAAAAATTAAAGGTTGGCAATGGTAAAGGTAATCTCTAAGGTATTTTTGGTAATGTTTGATGTAATATTTGGGCATTGTGGGGCCCTCCATGTGACAGCTCACCATTGAGCTCGATTTGGCCCATAGGGGCGTTTTTCTCCTTAGGGGGGAATTTGATTTCCTTGTTTTTTGATGGTGGGACCCTTGTTGTTTTTTGATGGTGGGACCCTTCTTGTGACTATGGCGAATTCCAGCAGTTTCTACATGGATTTGTTAAGTTTTTACTTGTTTAGCATAACAACATTAAACAATATAATCATTGAAAGAAAGACAAGCACAACAATCACAAAGAACACAAGATTTCTTTCGGGGAAACCACAAGGGAGAAAAGCTGGGCAAAACTTCCTCAATATAGAATTCACCAAGTACAAGATAAAACCCCAAGACAAAACAACTACTTCTCTTGCACTAGCGAACTTCTCTCTCTTCTATGGGAACTTGAGTGAGTGAGTAAATGAATACAAATGAGCAACTCAACCTCTTATTTATATTCTTCAGTTGGGGTAACATTTCCTCAACATGGCCGACTTGACCTAACTGACTGGGCCTACTTGTCAAGTACATAATAAAATATTCTTTTTTGGATTCTTCTAGGCCGACACAAGTCCTAGGGTTTACATCGACCCTTTCAATGACTTACATTTTCAATTACATCAATGACATCTCCCGAAGGAGGAATAGCAATAATACAATAGACAAGTACATTTAGAATATCTTCCGCAGTTACATTTCTATAACATTCCCTCTTAACTAGGGAGGTATTCTACGGACATCATCATCATCATCAACAGCTGTACAACTGATTGGTGAAACTCTATATGTCGTAGGAAGTTTTTGGAACATCATCATATGTTTGGGGCATCATCAACATCATCTGCTGGAATATCATCCTCAGCATCATCATCGTGGTCGTCATCAACATGGAACTGCTGGAGCATCAACATCATTGTCATCATCAACATCATCATCAATAAGGAAATTGCTGGAACATCAACATCATCATCGTCAGCAAGAAACTGTTGGAACATCAACATCATCATCGTTAACAACATCATCATCAGCAAGGAATTGCTGGAACATCAACATCATCATCGTCAACAAGAAACTGTTAGAACATAAACATCATCATCGTCAGCAAGAAACTGCTGGAACATCAACATCATCATCATCATCAGTATGTAAATACTGGAACAACAACATCATCAATCATCAGCACATGGATACTGAAATCAACAACAACATCAACCATCAGTAAGTAAATACTGGAACAATAGCATCAAACATCAGTAAGTAAATACTGGAACATCATCATCATCAGCATGTGAATGCTAGAACCATCAGTATATAAATACTGGAACAACATCATCATCAGCATGTGAATGCTAGAACCATCAGTATATAAATATTGGAACAACATCATCATCATCTGGAATATGCACTGTGGTGGGCACTCTGGTAGATGATGCTGATTTACTAATCCTCTCGGAGAAAACAAGCCTAGTCAGACATACCAATCTACCCAGGGATCAAACAGGCCTTGTTTGGATTACTAATCCTTTCGGACCAAACAAGCCTAGCCAAACATACCAATCCCCCTAGGATCTAGCCAGGCTGACATACCAATCCTTTCAGATCAACCAGGCATTGTCAGGATGATGTACCAATCCTAGACTGAGCTGCCATACCAAGGCTCCAGGAAACTACTCCCTCTTTTGAGGGTGATCCTTTCGGACCCATCATCATCACTCCTTTCAAAGGAGGTCCTTTCAGACTCATCATCATCATCACTCCTTCTTTCGAAGGAGGTCCTTTTAAACTCATCATCATCACTCCTTTCGAAGGAGGTCCTTTCAGATTCATCATCATCACTCCTTTCGGACTCATCATCATCATTCCCTCTTTCAAGGGAGGTCCTTTTGGACCACACCAAGCTTGTCTCGAACGTATTCAAACTTTACACGAGACAAAGGCTTAGTCAACACATCAGCAACTTGTTCCTTTGTAGGAACATACTTGAGCTTTACAACTCCCCTCTGCACCATATCCCGAAAATTTCAATATGCTTCAATCTACCATGAAACACGAGGTTCTCTGACATCTTGATACAACTCTGATTATCGCAAAGAATATTAATCACATCTATCTCTGCATCAAACAATCCTGCCAACATCTTGCGAAGCCAAATTGCTTCACTACAAGCTGAACATGTTGCGACGTATTCAGCTTTTGCTGTACTGAGAGCAACACTGGGCTGCTTTCTACTAAGCCATGAGACCATACCTAATCCCAAACTAAAACAACATCCCGAAGTGCTCTTTCCGTCTTTAGCACTTCCAGCCCAATTTGAGTCTATATATCCGTACAATCTGAACTCACTGTCTGATGCATATCTGAGTCCATAATCCCATGTACTTTTTAGGTACCTCATCACATGTTTTGCTGCAATTAGGTGAACATGTCTAGGCTCTACCATATATCGGCTCAAGGTGTTCACAACAAAACATATATCTGGTCTGGTGTTGGTCAAATACATCAAGGAGCCAATCATCTGTTTGTATAGCGTAACATCTACTATCTCTGAGGAAGCATCATTCAAGAGCTTCAAGTTTGTCACCATCGGAGTAGTCATGGCCTTATAGTCCAACATCCCAAATCTCTTTAGGATCTCAACAACATATTTTCCTTGATTTAGGAAAATCTCATCTAGAAACTGCCACACTTCAAGACCTAGAAAATAATGCATCATCCCAAGGTCTTTCATCTCAAATTCTGCAGCCAGCTTCTTCTTACATTCAATGATGGGCTTGTCTTCTCCTGTCAAAAATAGATCATTTACCTACAATAATAATATCATAGGTTCATCATCTATAACCTTATAATAAAGGTTGGAATCTGCTTTACTCTTGGTAAAGCCCAAGCTCATCAGGAAACCATCAATTCTTCCATACCATGTTCTGGGTGCTTGCTTCAACCCCTATAATTCTTTCTTCAGTTTACATACATGTGTTTTTCTGTCATCCGTTTCAATTCCTTCTGGTTGCTCGATGTATACTTCCTCTTCTATCTTTCCATTCAGGAAAGCTGTCTTTACATCCATCTGATGTAACTTCCATTTCATCTTAGCTGTCAAAGCAAGTATGGTTCTAATTGAAGTATATCTAGCCACATGAGCAAAAGTCTCCTCATAATCAATTCTTTCCTTTTGAGAGAACCCCCGAGCTACAAATCTTGCCTTGTACTTTTCAATGCTTCCATCTGCTGAATGTTTGTTTTGAAAATCCACTTTGACAAAACTACTGACTTGTCCTTTGGTCTTGGTACCACATCCCAAACATCATTCTTAATGATGGATTGGTATTCTTCAATCATAGCATCCAACCATTCTTTCTTCTTTGTTGCTTCTTCAAAACATGTGGGTTGTTCTTCAACAAGGTTACACATCAACGCTAGATAACTAGAGTATGGCCTTGGTCTCTTGCTTTCTCTACTTGTTCCTTCTGAGGCACCATATTTTCTTGCATCTTGGATTATTTCCTGTGCCCAAGTTGGTCTTCTCTTCCGTGGATTTATATCATGAGGTGGTTCTTCAGGTCTTTGAGGTTCTGTCATATTATGATCCTCTGGAATATGTTCTTCTTCAACATTCCTTTCTGGTGTATTGTTAGTTTCTGTAACTCTAGGAGCTTCATGCTCCTCTTCATCCTCATGAGTCTTTTTAGACTTGCTGAAAGCTGTATCTTCATCAAATGTAACATCTCTGCTAAGTTCAATCTGGCGGTATCCTGGGATGTAGATACGATAAGCCTTTGATTGCTCACTGTAACCCACAAATTGTTGGACACACCGAACACACTGAGAGGGGGGGTGAACAGTGTGTATAGGTTTTTATCACTTTTTCAACTTTAACAATCATCAACTACTTCTTCAATACATCATTCATTAATGTATTACCACATTATCATTATATCATCAGCATTATTAACTATTACAGCTCATCATCACCTATCATCATATCATCATCACATAGGAAGCATAGCAAAACACAGTACACAAGATTTTTACGTGGAAACCCAAGTCCTGGGGGAAAAACCACGGAAGCCTTTATAATAATAATTTACCAGCAACAACTGGAAGGAGGCAACAACCCCCTTTGTTACAAAGACTTCAATTCTCCAGCTACAACTGGAAGGAGGCTGCAACCCCCTGGTTTACAGGCTACAACCTGAAGGAAGCCTTAGCTCCCAATATTTCCTTGCCCCGTCCTGCCACCCTGATATGAAGATAGTAACTGAAACTACTGAACCACAAACTTCACTGATCCTGGGGACCTGCTATCCAACACTTGTACCCAATCTATACCACACTGCTCATCAACTGACCACTGCTCATCAACTGACCACTGCTTATCAACTGTTCACTGCTCATCAACTGACCACTGGTTATCAACTGTTCACTGCTCATTAACTGACCACTGCTCATCACAACTGTGCCACACTGTTCATCATCCTTTACAATCAATCTGTGCAATCTAGCTGTACCAATCAATCTGTCTGATCTAGCTGTAGCAATCAATCTGTCTACATAAATCAATCTGCTGTTCACATCATTCGAGTTAGTCAATCTGAGTTTAACCAACCGTACACGAGACTCAGTCCACCTGAGTCAAACCAACTGCTCATACAACTCAGCCAATATGAGTCAGACCAAATGCACATGTAGTAGCCTGTGCTAATGCTGCTCAACTGAACCAATGTACTCACTTCTAATTACCACTATTCACCATTGTACTATTGTCGTCAATGCATCATTTATTCTATACATTGTGTTTTCATCATACATCATTGAGTATCACTGTGTAAACATCACTGAGCATATCAAACTGAGCACATCATTGTGTAAACATCTCTAGCACTTCATACATAAACTGAGCATTTATCACTGTGTTTCATCATACATATATTACTGTGTACTAATTGTCATGCCACTGAGTGTATTTTACTAGACATACCACTGTTTAAATATTACTAAGTACATATGTATATGCCACTGTGTAAATATTTCATGCATATATCATTGAACATACAAGTTACTATGCATATCATTCTCAAATCAATGCTGTCACATCCAATTGTCAGGTCAAATAAACAAGGCTTTCAATAGCTGTCACTTTCAATCAGATATTACTTCATAGGCTGTAACTTTTCAAGTTAAGGCTGTCATGTAACACATACAGGTGGAGGCAGAAAGCCCAGTTATCAAAAGCTGCTAATAACCTTTAGTTTCTCAATCCATCAATTTCAAGCATTTCTTCAACTATCTTCCAATCTTCAGACTTACTTGATTGAAGCTGTCCTCAACAATGTTTTGAGAGTATCCACGTCCTCAACAATGTCACCTTTAATCAACAATTATGATCAATAATAGACCTGCCTAAATCACTCTTGCTCACATGCCAAATCACCTGCCTCATCATATCACTGTACATATCATCTGAACATTTCACTGAGTGTGTTGAGCATACACATCATATCACTCTGTAATCACTACTAGCATCTGAACCTTTCTCTGTATGTGCTATTGGTTCACTGAGTATATATGTAAATAAATATCCCTGTGTAGACTAAGCAAACATACTGTGTAAATCACTGTGTATATTATCACTGTGTAAATTGTGTATATCACTGTATATATCATCACTGTACATATAACAATATCATCATTACTATAACATCACTGTGTAACTGTTGTACACTAATGTCATCATCATCGTATGCATCATCATAGGGGATGCATCAAGTATGCACCATATCATCATCATTGTGTGCATCATTATATCATCATCATAGTGTATATGTGCATCATCATGTCACAGTGATCTTACCTTAGCAGTGCATGTCTGTGTATGTCTACTATGGAAAACCCCAAACAAAACCAACCTCAGACTTGGAGGAAGACCTCAACACCAGTATACTGTGGAACACTTCAAAGATTCAGCCTGTATAAAATGGTCAAACTCAACCTCTGCTCTGCAAAAATTCGGACTGTTCTGACTGTGTATTTTTGCAGACTTGAACTAGGGCTTGAGACTGTTTGGATGAGGAGAAAAACCTTGAAGATATCAGCTGTAAAGGACTTGGTTCTATGCAGCAGTAAGCAACCAAACTCAGACTGTTTTAGCATGCAAATTCAGGACTGTTTTAGGACTGTGGAAACCCTCCAAAACCAGTCACACAACATAAGAGTTTTACCCCAAGACAAGTCCAAGAACAGACTGTCATATAGCAGCAAAAAGGAACCAAAAGAATACTCCTTCTTGAAAATTTGGGACTGTTTTAGCCTCAGTCCAAGCTCACTTTTGACCAAAAAAAAAATCTAAAAAAATCTCAAAAAAAAATAATTTAAAAAAAAAAAATTTACTGTAGCTGCCTCAGGTTCATCCGAAAATCAGAGCTAATTTTCTCACACCAAATTCCACATACCAAAATAAAAAAAATTTCAATCACTGTAGCTGCTACAGTACCCGCGAATTTCAGAGCTGCCTCTTCACCAAAAAATTACCTCCCAAATGAATGACTTTTCAGTTGTATTTATACTACTTTTTCAATTAATTATTTTGAGCCGACTTGTCACAAATTGAGTTTATTTTTTATTATTATAATTTTAAATATAGCTGGGCCGACTTGTCATAAAATTTCATTTTATTTTTATTTTGTCAAAAAGCTTCATTTGTGGAGCCGACTTTTAACAATAAACAATTTATTATTTTGTTTTTATTTGAATTTGAATTTTATTTATTCAATGCTTTAAGGCTTTTATACCTTTACTCTCCTTGGCTTCATGGATGTACAACATCCTTGTTTTATTGGGGTTAGACCATAAGGGAATGCTTTCTAAGTACAACGTCAAGGGTTTTAATCATACCAACCAAGACTCCAACCAAGCCACCATATGCCATTGTGAATGGGCTTCAAGAACCGGACTTGTGGGCTTAAGGACCAACTCCATCAACATCAAGTGCAAGTGCTTAAACTTTTCAACAAAGGCATGGACATTATCAAGTATTTCTTTTTAAATGACCACATAATGGGTCATTTCTACCTATCAAGATCATGGACTTCACCATCAAGCTATGACATCAAAAATCATCAAGGGTGGGTTCAAGGACCAAGCTTCCAAGTATAAGGGCACCATCATTACGGATCATGGGCTTCTTCAAACTTATGGGCATATGACCAATTTGTGGGCTTTCATCATGATTTCCAAGGGCTTCTTCAATGACACAAGGTCATCATAGGTGCCTTAAAAGCATATGTAATGGTTTCATTACCAAATGGGTTCATAGCCATCAAAACCCCAAGATAAGGGTACTAAGGGCTTCATGACCTCATCAACTTTAAACGACGATAACTCATCAACCGTAAGGAGTTAGGAGACACTCCATATATCAATCAAAAGGGCTTAATGATGGCTATCACCCTATGAGGATCTTGGTTGCATTGGTAGGGTCCTTCAACTTGTTTTCTTTAATTAGTGTAGGATCTCTTCAAGGATATCATCAAAAGAAAGACTTCATCATGTAAGAGCACAAGTCAATTGTGTTAGGGCTACATTCATTCAACAATCAATCAAGAGACCATAAAAGTACAACCAGGAGCAGGGGATATAACAATGGACTCAACTGGGACCAAGATACAACTTAGGTGTACTCACCCAAGTTAATGGGTAGCCAGGGCTTTTGGCATTGTCCCAAGGCCTCCAAGGGCTTCAAGCTTGGGCTTGGACAAAGTCAAAAGGTCTCCTCTTGACACAGACAACCACAAACCAAACACTAACCCTCAGGGGCTCCACAAGGGGCACCAAGACGCAACTGTTGTCGTCAATGGCCAGGCATTGTTGGCATCAATGACAACTTAATCAACACAAATATTCCCTTCCTTCCTGGAGGTTCCAACTTTGATCTCTTCTCTTTTGGAATGTGTATGAATACTGGACAACCAAATATCTTCAGATGACTGACTTCAGGCTTCTCACCGGTACACATCTCTTCTGGAGTCTTGTTGCCAAGAGCACTGTGGGTGATTCTATTCTGCACATAAATTGCGGTTCTAGCTGCTTTAGCCCATAGATGCATGGGTAGATCTTGATCATGGATCATGGCCTTCACTACTTCCATGATAGATCTATTCTTCCTTTCAACTACACCATTTTCTTGTGGATTATAGGGGATGGTAAGCTCCCTCTTAATCCCTGCTTGTTTACAAAATTCTTTGAAATCAACTGAAGTATATTCTCCTCCATTATTTGACCTTAGTATCTTGATCTTCTTTTCAGAGAGGTTTTCCACAAGAGCCTTAAACTCCTTAAACTTTTCAAATACTTAACTTTTATTCTTTAAGAAATAAATCCATGTTTTGCGGGAATAATCATCAATAAAAGAAGCATAGTAAGCATACCCGCTTAAGGAAGTAGTTGACATTGGTCCACAAATGTCTGAATGGATAATGTCCAATATGCCCTTTTCTTTGCTATCACTGCTTGGAAATGAGTTCTTTGTACTCTTCCCTTGTGCACATCCTTTGCACACTCCTTCATGATCAACGTGGATTTCTGGTAATCCAGTCACCACTTTGCTTACTATTGGTAATGCTTTGTAGTGTACATGAGCTAGTCTTCTATGCCATAATTTTAACAAGGACTCATGGCACTAGCCATTAGTGCTGAATCTGCATGTCCCTTTAGTTTATAGAGTCCTCCTTCTTCAATTCCAATAACAACTGCATCATCTATTATCTTCTCCTTTGGCCACGTGAGAACTTCACCATCTACAAATGCAACTCTAAGACCTTTCTTATCTAATGCTGAGATAGAAAGAAGATTCTTTTTCAAACCTGGAACATATAGGACTTCCTTCATCTTCATGGACTTTCCGGAGTCCAACTTGTAAGAAGCCTCTCCCATTGCTTTGATAGGATATTGGTAATCATCTCCAAGCTTCAGTTTGTGTGGAAAATCTTTCTGCACAAGATGTGAGAGAGAATCTTTGTATCTTGTCATGTGTTTGGAGGCTCCACTGTCTACTAACCAAGTGTCACTTCCATGAAATACTGAACCGGTGAGGGCTGAAATTAGAACATATTCTTCACTGGAATCTTCATCTTCTCTGGTCTTGATTTCATCATCATGTTCATCGTTCTCGGCTACATGGGCAAGAAATCTTTTCTTCTGCTTCTTGAATTGTTCAGCTCTGAGAGGACAATTTCTTGCAATGTGTCCCATCTTGTGACAAGAGAAACATTTAAAGGAGGAGAAGTCTCTCTTGACCCTTTTGTTGCTTTGAGATCTTCTGGGAGAGTGGTCATGAGAACGTACACTATTCTTTCTTTTGTTTCTTCCTTTGGTATGGGTTGCCAAAGCTTGATCTTCATTATCAGTTAGTTTCTCTTCTCTTACTGCTATCCTTTCTTCTTATTGCACACACTCTTCCCATAATTGTCTGAGCTTGATCAATCTCTTCCTAGAGCATATGCCACGAACGAAAGGTTCCCAATCTCTTGGAAGACCATTCAGGGTGGTCATCACAACTTCTGCTTCTTCTATCATGTCTCCAATAGCTTCTAGTTGTTCTCTGATCTGAGACACTCTAGTGAAATATAACTACATAGTCTCTGACTTTTGAGCCTTCACGCCCTTGAGTTGATTTCTCAAGGTCATCTTCCTATTGATGTTCTTTCCTTCAAACAGATTGGTCAAAGCATCAAATATTTCTTTTGGAGTCTTCTTTGAGGACACTTGGGGAATCAAGTGATCTTTGATAGAGTCAGCTATGATCCTCTTAGCCTTGATCATATTCTTCTTATGTTTTGCTTTGGCCTCATCTACTTCTGGTTCTACAACTTCTTCCTTTATGAAGCCCTCTAGGTCATGTTTTTCAAGAATGAGCATGACTCTATATTTCCATGCCCTGAAGTTCTTAGCTCCTTCAAGCTTCTCATCAAGCTTGGTAGTGCTAGTCATTTTGAATGTATGAGAATCTCAAATGGAAATAGAATTGAGATAGTACTTACCAGTGAAGTTGTCCTTTTGAAAACTACTTCTACCTTGACTTAGGGTTTGACAGAGAAACCCTAATTTTCCAACTTTAGGATCTTGGGAAACTATTTGGAGGAAAAGATGTGCCTCCTCAAGGCGAGTTGAGTAATGTACTCTTTCTCCCAAATCTGTGAGCATATCTTCCAAAAACTTGATGCCCTAGTTCTCCGGGCTGTAGTGGTAGACCCATAAATGAAAATTCTCGGAATTGAATTCTGCTTCGACTTAAAGATACGCCCTAGTGAGGCGAGTTAGATGCACCCTCTTTTTCAGCTGAATTGCGGAGAGAGCTTCCGGAATAAGAAACCCTAGTTTCTGCAGTTGCAGTGGTTCACAATGTTTTCTTTCAGGCCTGCTCTGAATCCATGTTAAGGTTTTATTTGTTCAGCATAACAACATTAAACAATATAATCACTGAAAGAAAGACAAGCACAACAATCACAAAGAACAAAAGATTTCTCTCGGGGAAACCACAAGGGAGAAAACCTGGGCAAACCTTCCTCAATATAGACTTCACCAAGTACAAGATAAAACCCCAAGACAAAACAGCTACTTCTCTTGCACCAACGGACTTCTCTCTCTCTCTCTCCTATGCGAACTTGAGTGAGTGAGTGAATGAATACAAATGAGCAACGCAACCTCTTATTTATATTCTTTAGTTGGGGTGACATTTCCCCAACAGGGCCGACTTGACCTAACTGACTGGGCCGACTTGTCAAGTACATAATAAAATATTCTTTTCTGGATTCTTCTAGTCCGACACAAGTCCTAGGGTTTACATTGACTCTTTCAATGACTCTTACATTATCAATTACATCAATGACATCTCCTGAAGGAGGAATAACAATAATACAATAGACAAGTACATTTAGAATATCTTCCGCAGTTACATTTCTTTAACAGGATTTGCTTTCCTTATTTTGTTTGAAATAAATCTTTACAAGTACACACATTTTGCAGTTATGTATTAACCATGTTCATAGTTTTTGGTAACATAAGGGTTTCTTATTATTTTGACTTTGTCACATTCTTATATTTGTTTCCTCTGCTAACTTGTTTGAGTACTTTATATGTCCTTCCTTTAGTTTGTAGTTAGTCCATAAATAAAACATGACAAAATATTTCTTTGTAACTTATAGCCTTGTCCTGGAACTTGTAGAAAGTCCATTCCTTCTAATTGCAAAGCATGCCTTTGTTTTCTCATCTAACTTGCATGCTTCTGTAAATTCTTTTGTTGTGTTTTAGTTTTCTTTCTTTTTCAAATGTCACCATTGCTGTTATTTCCAGGTTTTCTTGCACTCCAGTCTATCATCTCCCAAACTGCAGAAAAAATGGCTCTCCCAAAATCTCCTTGTTTTCAAGAGAAATATTCGAAGTCAACCTTTGCACAGCAACAGCCACTCCCTTCATATCATCTGTCATTTGCCTCAATGATGTTTCAGTTCTTTACAGCCATGTATATGGTGTGGGCACTTATTCCACAACTACAGACAGTGCTCTATCATGTAGTAAAGGAGAAAGAGGACCTGATAAAGGTAGGAGATTCCTTTTCAGTTTTTCTTGTCTACAAGTTTGATGACCTTCCCGCTATATTTTGTATATTTTCTGCTTTCTAGAACTTACCTACTTCACATTTTATGGTTTCTTTGAAAATCTGACCTAGCAAAGTTATCAATGCAGGATTGCATTTTAGTTATGGGATTACGTGAATCTGTCTATTGGATGAGTTGGTTACTGACATATGCGGCAATGAGTGCTTTCACCTCTCTTATCTTGGTAATGGATTATTGTTAACAGTATTTTTGGTCCTTTCTTTTTGTCATATACTTTTGTTCAGTGAATGATTATTTTGACTTTTAGCTTGTATTTATAAAGGTCAGTGAATTAAGAAGTGCATTATCCAAAAACCTATTTTTTCTATATTTGCAAGCATAGTTTTGAAAATCATGGTGATGTTTTGGTATTGTGTTTTTATTAATTGTCTTACATCTTTAGTTTGAATTTCTTTTTATTGGAAATCTAGATTTTGCATCAAAACAAGTGTGTAGCTATTTGTGTATTTAGTATCATCGAATAAATGACTTCAAGAGTTGAGAAGCAACCTGTCTAGTGATAACTTTAGTGGAGGAAGCAAGGCATATTCTGTTACAGGGTGGCTGGATGGGCACATGCAGGGAGCAGACTCAAAAGTAGTGAGTGAACTATCTTTCATGTCTGAAAGTTTTCTGAGGTTCAAACCCAGCCCGGTTTCAAGTCAAATTTATTGAGAATTTAATGCCCAACCCAGTCTAAATGAGTGCTGTAAATTTCACAAAAAAATTCAGACCTTGAAACACAGTAAGAACATCATTTTTACAGGCATAAAATTAAATAATACTTGCACACCATAAAAATTCAGACACAATCTTTTTCGGCAAAATGCCTAGGCAAAACCCAGAATGGGAAAACCCATTTGAGAGAGGGAGGAATTTTTATTTCTTTCAAATTTGAATGTACAGCAAAAGACTCAAAGTCAGAGATAATCTTATCTCAACCATAAAACAGCAGTATCTTGAAAACAGTATTTATGACTGCCTTGAAATTCGTGCAGCCCCAACCACCCAGAAAATCGTGCCTCTGACACAGTGTATGGACTGACAAAAGGACTGTACAGTCCTCGATTTTTCGTGCCTGTTCTCAGCTGTTCACACCTCGAAATTCGTGCCCACTGCTGTACACACTGACTACCTCGAAATTCGTACCTGCTGCTCCTCGAATTTTGTGCCCAGAATTAATGCTGAAAATGAATGCCTGCTGTATGGACTCTGCAATAAATGCTGCTGTACGGTGCCTAGGAATTCGTGCCCAGCTTGTTCTAGGGATTCGTGCTGTGCATTAAATGCTGTACGGTCTCTTGGAAATCATGCAAACTCTCCTCTGTGCAGTGTCCTTCTCTATCACACAAGAAGTCGATTCTCTCTCCCAAAGCTCCAAGTCGAATGCCTCTTCACATGGACAATTTGTCTTTAAATAAAAATTCATTGGGGTAAGTGAATAGCCATCTAATCCAAGGGCCCAGATTGAATTAGATGAGTGGATGAGATAATTCCCTTTTTCTCTCCATTAATTAATTTTCACTCCACTACTCCTTTTAATTTTTACTTAGAGTGCACTTGAATTCCTAAAGTGCATTTAATGCTCATATCAAGTCATTAATACAAAAGTCATGTGAGCTTGAGCCCTTTTCCTAGTGACTTAGGCAAACATCACTAAGGGGAACAACTTTCAAGGTACAAAAATTCAACAATGTCTGCAGTGACATTTGATGATAGTGTGTAATTAAGGTCTCATTGGCATATTCAGTTGCTATTTTAACCTAGAGTAAGGATATGTTTTATAAATTTTGTCAAACAGTGCCATGGGATTTCCACCGCAGCACAATAACATCTAACTAAAATTTTACTTGATTTAACATAGGCCCTTTCACTCTATCGCAGTCTGTAAAATGGTCACAGGCCTGTAAAATAGTAGCTGTGTGACTGAGTTGGATGTTGCCTTTACTTGCATCTGATCAAAATGTGTCAAGGGCCTCATTGACCTATCTGTTGAAGGGATAGGCCAGAATTATTGCACTTTCAAATCTGTCAATTGAATTGGAAATTTTATAAAACCAGTCTGTTGGTATTTTGTCTAGTGATAACTTACACTCTAGAGCACCTTCCCAATTGGTGTGCTCCAAAGTGAGATGTGAAGATATGAGGTCAGGTGATTACTTCTGGGTGAGCTATGTAGATGGTGTAATAGATGACACATTTGCAAAACTAAAAAGTTATAACCATTGGCATATTACCTTCACAATATCAATATTGGCATACACGCCTATGAAATGGTTCCCACAAAGATGGCTAACAAATCCATTTTTGAGATTGTGACAATGGATCTTTTCTTTTGTAGAGCTGAGAGTGTGGCACATGTCTAAAGAGTAGAACAATATCAGGTGCAGTCAGTATTCAACATGTCTAAGGAAGTATCATATTGACAGAAATTTCCACATGCATAAAGGAGCGTGTTTGAATTTTGGGAGTCCTCTGCCAAAGATGTTCCTTGACAGGGTATGGGATGTGCCTGACTGAAATGAACTGAGAAAAATCCAACATTAGAAGGACAAATAATTGAAATGCATATAGGTCAGATAATATTTAAAATGAATAAGATATGATTGAATGATCCTAACATTCCATGTGACAGTATTGTTATAGCATTGATTAGTCACAATGGTTGATAGCTCATGTCCCTTAATTAGGATATGTCCCTTAAGAAATTGAAGGATTTGTATGATTCACACTCAGAATTGGAACTCATTCAGTTGTACTTGTTGTTGAAGCTCTTCAGCCTAGAGTTGAGGGATAATGTCCCCATGTCCTTAGCATAAGAAATTAAAGCCATTACGCATGAAATTGATGCCCCTGGTGTGAAGGTAGATATTGCTCTCATGACCTTCATCAAGGTACTCTACCCCACATATTCCCATTATCTTGAGTCACTTCAAGCTAGTGGCCAACTGAAGACCTTCAAATTTGACACTCTAGTGAAGAAAATTGTAGAAAGAGATAAAGCCTTTGGAAAGAAGACAGTTTAGACCACTGGAGAGATTGTGTGCCTTGCTCATAAAGGAAGAATTAATCACATGATTCTTTTAGAGCAGATGGCAGTAAAAAGGGACGTGGAAGAAATAATTTCAGACGCAGGGGGGGTAGACATAACCATGGTGAGAGATCTGGTCTTCATTGTGTCCATTGCGGCAAGAAAGGACATGACGCAAAGACCTGCGAAATTCCATGCGAGAAGATCACAGAGAAAAAGGAGCAGAAAGAAGAAAAAGATAAAGCTCCTGAATCTACTCATTTCATTGTTGCACATCGTAATATTGGTGTAAATGAAGTTCTGCTAAATGCTTTATTTGCTTCTTAGAGAGATACTTGGCTGCTTGACATTGGTGCTACCTGCCACATGACTTTTAGAAAAGGCTTCATTGAAGAATTGAATGCCAATGTAGATGGTATAGTATATTTTGTCGTTAAATCCAGCGTCAAATCTAAAGGAATTGTCACCATCAGGTTCAAATTGCTTGCATTCCCAGTCTTTCGGTTGCATAATGTTCTCTATCTTCTAGAGTTGTAGAGGAACTTGCTGTCTCTTGTACATCCAACATCAAGGCCATTCCATTCACATGGTTCATGGAAAAGTTGAGATAAGGAGATCTTCTGACAACCAAGTCATCATGACGGGATGGGAAGATGAGAGATTGTTGAACCTAAATGGGACATCTGCAAGGGCACACAAATTTGCACACCTCTCTAGCCATGTGGAAGGTACATTGTTATCTACTTTTTTGTGGTGCACTAGATATGGGCATATCAATTATGATAGTCTTCGTTTGTTGAACAAAAATCGTGTTTCTAGTTTGCCACAATTCCAATGAATTTGAAGCTATGTTGCACGAGTTTCTGGAATGCGGGAACGTTTAGAACTGGTGTCGGATACGGCTAAAAGTTTCCCCTAAATTTGTAGAAAACGGCGGGTTGGGAATGGCAATAATATATATTAAAAAAATATAAAAAATAATATAATTAAAAAAAATTAAAAATGAATAAACAAATAAATTATAAATTAAAATTTAATAATGAATAAACAAATAAATTAAAAATTAAAAATTATGATTTAATTTAAAAATTAAAACTTACAAAGTTAAAAAGAAAATAACATAGTTACAAAATTAAACTAAAATTAAAGTTTAAAACTTTAAACTATACTATATAGTATATACTATATAGTAATATTATAAAATTTAATTTTTTATTTTTAAAATATTAGTTATTAGTAATTACTATATAGTAATATACTATATTAATATTATTAAACTATACTAAATTCAAACTAAAACTAAAATATAAAACTAAAGTTTAAAACTTTAAACTAAAACTAAAATATAAGTTTATAACTAAAAGTAATTTTTAAACTAAAATATAAATATACTAAACTAAAACTAAAACGTAAAAATTAAAACTAAACTAAAACGTAAAAATTAAAACTATATAGTATAACTAAAATTAAAATATAAACTGTAAAATGCTTACCTCCGAGCCGACCGCTTTTGCAAAGATTCTATCTCTGTGAGATAGCCCACCGCGCAGCAAATTGAGGGAACAGTGCTTGGACAACACCTCAGAAACACGAAAGAGCTCAACCAAACAATGCTTGGATAGACAGAGCACACCTCGGCTCGGCTCTCTCGCACCTCAGCTCGGCTCTCATCACACCTCGGTTGGGCTCGACTCAGTCTCGACTGGGCTTGGCTCTGTCCCTCACACAGAGATCTCTCAAACGCAAACGCAGCGGGAGCGATTTCACATGTAATTTTCGGGCCCCACGCGTTTCGGAAGAGCTGGGAGTTCCTGCTCTACGAGGAGCGTGTGGGAGCTCCTGGGCAAATGGGGAGCGTGTGCAAGCTCCCAAATTTCGGAACTCCCAATTTCAAGTTCCCAAGCTCCCTAATTTTCTTGTCCGAAGCTCCCGAAAAGTTCCTAAGCTCCCGGAACTGTTCCCATGAGTTCTGGAACGTTTCGTACCCGTTCCTAAGCTCCCTGGAACGCGGGAACTTCTGGAACAGGTTTCCTAAAGTCTGGGAGCGGTTCCCGTGCAACAAAGATTTGAAGCAATGTGATGCATGTATCGTTGGCAGACATCATAAGCAGCCTTTTCATGATTCTAATTCCAAAGCATGTAGAAAATTAGAGTTGATACACTGACTTGTGTGGCTCCATGCTTGTTGCTTCTGCAAATGGTAGTAAATATCTCATATCTTTTGTTGATGATTATACAAGGACGTGTTGGGTTTATCTATTGAAACATAGATCTGTGGCATTTGAAACATTTAATTTTTTTTATGTAAGGATCGAAATTGAAGCACAATCTCATATTGGCACTCTTCATAGTGATATTGGAAAAGAATATACTTCTAATGAATTTGAAAACTATATTCATCAACATGGAATTATTGTATAGTTACTTAGATTATTTTAGTTATTATTAGGAAATATGAAGAGATGCATGAGAATAAGAATCAACCACTTGGAAGATGAAACCAAATGTTTGATCCTCATGTATTTATACAATGTTCACGTTTGATACAAAGTGTCCCAAGCTTTGATGTTATCACAGGCCTATCAGATACCAATGTAATAAGCACAATGTGCTATTACGAGATAGACACACAAGTGTGCAATTTATAATAATATATTGAATAGTGAATGATTGATTCTCTACGGTAACCTTCATCACTGTATATATACACATTGAGAGGTCACGAGGTGAAGGGTTACACCCCTTGGCAATGGACAGCTAAGGAGGTGACCCAAGAGATGCCACTGTTCCCAAGGTAAATGGTTGTCACGCTAACCGAGGCACTCTTCACTTTAGATCTAACCTAAGCAAGACCAAGGGGGAGACCCTAGCTAACCAATGAAGGCTAGCGAACCAACTCTAGACCTCCTAGGGAAATGTGAAGTTGAAAGAGGAGGAGATCAAGAGTGAATGGATCTAGATCTAGGGATTATAAGTGGACACATAGAGTTAGGGCTTGGTTGAGGAGGCTTATGGAAGGACAAATGCTCAACCAATGAAAAGATCATGCCACTTATGGAGTTAGGTGAATAGATCTAGATAGATCTAATGCCACTCAAAAAAAACCAAAGTGGGGCCCACCCTTAAATTAAGGAAAATGAGTGAAATGGGGTTGACTAAGTGAATTTAAGGTGTAAATGGCACTAGGAGGTTGGCTAAGTAGTAGATCTGATGTTTAAAGGGAAAAGCAGCACAACCCAAGTGATGATCCAGAAAGATGCATAAAACCCACAAGTGCATCCCCCTCAAGAGGTGACCAGTGCCTTAGATCGGGGGTCAAATGGAGTCGGATTTAAATGAAAATTTAGCTATGAGGTTCCTTAATTTATTTAGAAGTGGGTTTTATGTTTTAAGCCCAAATAATTGCCAGATCTATCATATCTAAAAATATAGGGTTTTAAATGATAAGGGTTTGAGTGACCAATGGGTAAAACACATGGAAATGAATACGTACCTTGTAGATCTTACCTCAAATGCTTGCGGCTATCAATTACATCAATGATCCTTGCATTTAGTTACAATTCCAAGCTAGATCCAAGTGATTCCAAGCAAAACGTCCAAGCCCAAGGAGGAAAAACGTCCTCTTTCACCTGCAAAACAAACTACATACGTGAGATTTGATCCATAGATAAAATAAGATCGATGCACGACATATCAAAAGAAGCAAATCAATGGACAAAGCACAATTGAAAAACTCCCTTCAAGATGAAAACATCATGCCCAAGGAGGATGTGGGAAACCCCTGCAATCTTTCCTCAAAGCAATTCGCACCCCTGCAGTTGGTGAATTTGACCTCCCTCTGTAACTGTTGAAATCACCCGTAAACAACCTAGATGTCTAAAGCAAAAGATGTATAATCATGTACAAGAACATCCATCAAAACATGAGAAGCAGATCTTCAAAATAATATTTTATTCCAGTATTTTCAGAGCCCAAAGGTGCCTTTACAATAGGTGTTAGATTATGGTAACTTCGGGATGTCCTCCATGGTTCAGATGCCTTACATGGAGGTACATTAGCTGCATAGGCATCAGGATGGAGTAGAGGCACTCTACTCAGTGGCATGAGCCTAGTGGGGGCTGCATGCGGAGCTTTAGGGGAGATTGACCTTTGCATGCATGAGTTTTGCATGACCTGTCAGCATTCAGTGACTGCATGCAAAAGTGACTTTTTGCATGGACCGGGAATTAGGGTTTTGGAAAACCTAATTCATCGGTGAAATTATTTATAGAGGCAAGGGGTCCTCAGATGAGGTTACTCAGTTGCATTGTCGGAGAGAGATACTGCCAGAGTGAGGAGGGCGAATCTGCACATGTGGGGCGACGTTCTGAGATAGAGAGGAGTTGCTGCAGGGGCCAGGAAGGTTAGATCTAAGCTAGATCAGTGACCTTCAGTTCGAGAGAGGCTAGATACCCATTGCTGTGAGCTGAGAGAGCTCAATAGTGAGATTTCTGTGGAGATTGGAGGAGGCTGAGTTCTCTTGGAGGACGTTTTTCCTGAGGGAGGAGAAGCTCGTTGTGAGCTAGATTGATAGATTCAGAGTTTGTGACTTCCAGGATAGCCTTGCCTTGAGATTTGAGTAAGGTTAGGGACGATCGAAGCTCAGATCTGTTGAGATCTGGACCAGTACGAGCATTTGACATCCAGAGGGAAGGGCACACTTGTGCATGCAGAGAGGGCCGATTTCATCAGCGGGCAGTCTTCAGAGCGAGCAGATCAGAGCAGAGAGATCTAGAGAGGGCAGATCAGTCAGAGGCACCGTCAGAGCACTCAGATCTAGTTTGGTAGTTAGGGCTTACTTCTCCGGTGCATGCATCAGCTGGATGCATGCAAATTTGAGGTCTGTCCTGTTTCAGAGGGATTGAGTTACCGACTGAGGTAATCCTGTATTGTACTGTCATTTATACTTCTATATGCTCTGGGCTCGAGAGAGAAGATAGCCCCCTAGTTAGCTGGTTTTTCCCACAAGGGTTCCAGGGTACATCTGTTGTCTATATGGTTGATTGCATTTATATGTTAGTTGGTAAATGCAGATCTAGTTGTTTGAGTCTATGTTTTTATGAGTATGTATTGACATTGAGATTCGTACCACTTGAGATCTCAGAGTGATCCAGAGGGAGTAGTGATCTCTGGATCAAATATTTATAATAGGGGGGTCTCTTCCTTAAATAGGAATGAGAGACCAAAACCCTAAACCACTTTATGAATGAGTGGTGGAGGTCAAAAGATAAACATAATACAATCAACGACTAAGATGAGCCGGGACAATATAACATGGATCAACTCACTAAGAGAGGTGTGCACTCACTAAGAGAGGTGTGCACTCACTAAAAATGACTAGGATAAGTGAAAGGAGCACATGGTGGGGCTAGGAGGTATTATTATCCTTCACTAGCATCATCCCATGGCACAATAACATAAGATATGACTTAATAACATGTCCAAGTGACCAAGTGACCAAATCGTGGCCCCCTCAATGAGAGAATAATACATCAAAACACAACCTGGAGAGTGTGTAGACTCCACTGAATGCTACAAGATGACCTGGAAGGAGTGGGATACATCACAAATGAACTATGAATAAGCCTCATGCCAAAACCTTGCCTCAATAACCCAAATCGATTTCCTCAGTGACCTTTTTTCCCATTTTTACTCCACCTGAAAATCATCAAAATGCCTATAGCTCATGCCTGGTGTCCTAGACACAAAATATGACTGCACCAACATGTCAAGAGATGGGGTAATATGGTAATAACAAGTGGCTGGACCCCCCATCTCCTCTGTAGCGCCCTAGGGAAACCTTCTAGCTCAATGCAACTGTTGGATAGGCCATTTCTGCATGGCAAAACCGGACAAAAGTGGAAATATGACCATCCAATCACTGAGATATAATCACTGAGAGTGCCTGAAATTGATAACTGAGTGTCTCAATGGACTCAGAAGGTCCAAATATACTAGAGATGAGTACCCATACACCCTGTGACAACCTGTATAATCATCGGTAGCCCCAGCCATACCCAGACAATATAAAAATAATGGTCTGGAAATAATAATAACCATAAAAAAATACATCAACCATCATATGAAACTTGTGTCTACTGTATGGAGTCATCAGAGGTGCATCATAGAACCATAAATCATCATCATATAACATCACTGGTCCAACTCATCACGGATCCCAAGGTTGACTTGGTCAAACTAGGTTTGACTAGGTCAAGACTGATCAAAATATGACCCAGGATAGAAAAGCCTGATGCAGTAAGTGCAAATGGTTAAAGCATGCTTTGTTAATCATTCTCATAGCAAGACTTAAATAATTAAGCATCATTTCACTAGCAGTTAATAGATAATTATACCAAGTACAAGTTCAAAATAATCATTTACTTAAATAGAACCTCAGGAATATACTCATTCTGTAGACATGAACATTTTGCTAGCAAAGGGTGAGGGTGAAGAATGCAAGGCTAGGATAAGGGGATGACTTGACTGAGTCAACATTCTGATACTTTGGATAAGGGAAAGGGAAATACACACTTAAGCATATGTCGGATAATAAACACATAGGGAATGGCAGTGTCTCACAAATGGAATAAGTTGTTCAGAGAATTGCTTATTCAACCTTGGCAAATGTCTACAACTCACATCCAAGCTGAAACAACTCCGTGAGGATATTTTCTAGAACCTCCATGGCTGGGTGCTCCGCTAATCGTAACTTGAGGTTCTAGGGGACACTTAGAATTAGCTGTCCCTTACTCCATCTCACATCACATCCCGTAGGCTCCGTGAGGAATTAATCATTACATTTTAATTTCTGGCCAGCAGTCTTTAGATTTAGCATATATATAACCATTGCATTTTTAGGCCTTTATGACCCTTTTTGGATTTTGCATGTGCTTAGAAGCACAACTCATCGTAGCTCACTTCCATGTTGCTTTTCATTTCAATTTCCATAGCCCTCTTTCATTGTGTTAAGAAGCACAGTTTTATTTGTTTTCATGGGCTTGCACACAAGATAATGTATAGTTTCCATATGCATGTAATGATGGTATGCTTCAGGTTTTAGCCAACACAACTCAAGCAACTAGGGGGATTCTCTACAATCAAGACCAAACATCGGGGCAACCGTCTAGAGTGATCAAGGTATCAAATCTAACTCACCTAAGCTCAGGAACCAACACCAATGGGTACTCCTGGCCCATAAGGATCAAGGCTTCGGGAAGTTCAGTTGCCAACTCAGAGCCGAGACACAAACTAACAAGGATGCTATGCAACATAGAGGCAACAGTGGGGAGGTCCTCCATATCACAGGCTAAGGTGTAAGTCAGGGTAAAAACCAAAGGGGAGAGATAACAAATGGATGGTGAAAGTGAAGGTGATGCCTAAGCTAGCAAGGCATAATGGTGGGAATGATCATGTCCACACTCCTAAGAGGGTAAAACCAATGACTATAAAATAAGAGCTTCTAGTTCTAAGTAATAAGACCATTTAGATAATCAATAATAACCATATCCATGTCATACATATATATACTGCCAAATCATGATCACTAGATACTAAGTCAAGCTACCAAAATGACGAAAAGAGCAAGATAATCAAAATCAATGCACACCTTATACCTGTACTTGCTATCTGGATCATCTGTAACCACTTGAAAACACTGCTGCTGAAACTCTGGGCATTGTACTGCTCTGTATGGGATAAAAGGTCACCTCAGTCATCAAATATGAGGTCAAGAGGCTCAATCTTGGCATAAGGTTTACTGCATGTCTGGTATGGGGCTGCTCTGATGTGTGAGTGATCATCAACAATACTGCTGATCATAGGCTGATCTCACCAAAATTGTGTAAAGGCCAAGCTCAAAAATATACAATGAACTGCTCTGCAATCATGGTAGCCCCGCTACTATGTATGTGATAACAATTACCTTCGGGAGGTATTGAATATTTTGTCCAGCATTTTCTCTTCTCTGGTATGTGAAGCCTTTGAACTTTGGCATCTCTTGGATTTTGTCAGGTGAAGGCATCTCTCCATAAGTCTTAGTGAGGTTGTCTTTCTCTTGGCTGTATTGTGTAGCCTGTTTCCAAATTTCCCCGGGAATGGTATGGACATCACCTACAACATATACATAATCAGGCTCGCTTGAAAATTACTCACTACTGCTCGCTTCAGGAAAACCATTCTCTAGGACATAGCGTGCAAAGTAACAGGTAGATTATTCATGAAAAGCTTTGCATGCTCTATGTTACGGGGCAAATTAGCAGGGCTAATTCCCAGCAAGCAAAACTAAGAATAGTGACCCAATGTCACTTCGGTCACTGTTCTAACTTCTTCGGAAGTCGAAACCTCCAAGGAGAAGTATCCTTACGGAATCATGTAGAACACTAAGACAACCACACAAATATTCTCTATGCAATCTTGCGGTTAGACCAGTGCCTAATGGAGTCAAATGTATTGCACTTTAACCAATAATGCTTAGTTCATTCAATGAAAGGTAAGAATATGCACCCATGCACTATGATAAACAATATTGGATCAAAAGACTATATTGCTAATAAACCTCAACTATTAATAAAAAATGCATTAAATAGCAGTTGTCAATGTCATTTACTGATCAGATATAAAGATGTTGCAAGCTTATAATACATCAGCCCAAGATAACCATCTAAAGACTAACAACAATCATGCAAGTAATGCACTGAAAATCAGGGATCACAGATATCAACGATGCAAATATGTATCACTTTAATCATATGTAAATATCTAAATTTAACCAAGTCTGAATATCAATCACCAATAGCAAGCTGCCTCATTCACTTTAGTACTTAATAGTTAGCATTATCTTAACACAGAAAATTAATAGAACATAGTACTTTCCAGATCTGTGAAAACATCGATTTGAAAGAGTCACAGAGATATGAACATTAAGTGTTCTTTTTCAATGGATATCAAACTTTGAAATAATGCACAGAAAATTGCAATAATCAGACCTTCAATACCGCATAAAAATGAAGTAAACTTAAACAACTTATTAGCTTAAAAAACTGTGTTTTCTCGTTTTTGCTGGTTTTCTGTGTAAATATTGCAGGTACTAGGGCAAGCACACAAGGTCTGCAATTTGTAATTGCAGGCCTGTGTAAGAGGTAAGAAAGGGTTGGATAAAAGCAGAAAACAATGGGAAGGTAGCCAAGAAGGGGAGCGAAGGATGTGAAGAAGGGAAGAAGAGGGGTTGGAAGGGGAGAGATAATGGGAAGGAGAAAGGGTGGCGGACTGTGACAAAGGAAGGCAGCAGAAAAGGTTAAGGAAAGAAAAGGCCGCGGATTGGAAGAAGAGGGAGGAGGGAGTAGGAAAGATAAGAGAAATGGAGAGGGGATAGAAGGAGGTAGGGCAGCGAAAGGAGAAGGAGGGTAGGGGATGGCTTGGACTGTGGCTAGGACAGCAGAGGAGCAGTGAAGATGGAGAAGAAAGAGGCCAGCGAGAGACTTTAAGAGGGGGCCGAGGGTATGAAAGCACACGAGGACGATAGGCTGAGGTTAATGGGAGGAAGAGCGAGGGAGAGGGAGCCCTAGGAGAGAAAGTCGTGGGAGGTTTTAGGACTGCAGTTAGGGTTTTTAAAACGCAGAATTAGGGCTAAAAGAAGGAAAATTACAAATAGGGTTTAGTCTTTTAACATATCAATTAAGCGATTAACTCAAAAAAATAAAAATGTAATCATAATATCTACAAGTATAAACTCAGAAATTTAGTTTATGGTATAGATGAACAATTAGGGTTTAAATGAATCAGCCTAACCTAGGGCTTTCTTAAAGGAACAACTCTTCCTTGAGATGGTACTTGCCTAGTTTGGCAAGCCAAAGACTTCTCCAACAACCTCTAGGGTTAGTTGTGAGAAATTTGGCCAAGACAAACCTAGGAGACCTAAAGCTCAAGCCTTCTTAGCCAGGGCAACAAAATACTGAAATTTAACATAGCCTAGGGCAAAAATGCAGTATTACAACCACCATTCAAACCTTTAGACAAGTATGATTCCAACATTTAGCAAAAAGACATCAAGAGAGAAAACTTAGATACCTTTTTGTGCATGTGTCAAACAAACAACTCTTAGCAATCACCCAAGCAAAGTGCAAGAAACAAGATGCTCCAAAGATAAATCCCCAAACAAGCTTCATACATTCATCCTCAAGGAAGTGTGAACCTCTCCAAAATGCCCAAGGAGGTCGAAATCAGAAAAAAAAGATTTTATCCCATGTCTTGTCATTTTTTGAAGTGAGGAGAAGGTAAACTTATACCCTTCTCACACTCACTTTACACAAAATAAGGTCAATTTAATATTTAAAAATGTCAACTTAAAAATATAACAAAAATAATATAAAATAATCATCTGAGTGGGTGAAAAGGGACATTTTCCCCAGTATTCACCCCTGCATGTCAAAAATGATTGAAATGGCCACATCGGACGGAACTGAAGGCTGAGATGCGGAGGGGGGGTCATCATACCCCTACTAACCCCATGAAATAGTGAAAAGCCCCCAACGCCCCCCCTCAAAGCAAACACTCTACAGCCTATGAGAGATGACGTCATCCTCTTGTGGAATCCAAGGAGAGCAGGCGCTGGAGATCCAGAGCATCAGGAGGGTGTAGGAGATGCCCCGAGGCCATGGCATGGGCCCTAGTGCTGAAGAAAGGCATGCCACCAATGCAAAAGTGATGGGGGAGTCATGTGGTCCAATGACCCATCCCCGGGGGCCTTGGACAAAGGCCTCCGAATCAATAGAGGTATGCCTCGCACGTGAATGTTGTAGATGTAGTAATAGGGTTAATGATGTCTCATTGATGTCTTACTATTCGGCACACTCTTCAATATTTTTTCCCTTTGACATCTGATGAGCTATATTTCTTCAGTTTTTATTTGCAGTGGATCAACTCTTTCTTCAATAGAAATTCTTATTTTTAAATGGCCAAAGGCCTGGTTTCGGTCAAGGAACCAGATGCTGAAAGAAACTTTGATAAAATGTCTTGATGATTTAACCAATGGCCAGGTTTCAAAGAAACTTTGAAAGATTGGTGTGGCCAATGGTCGGGATCAATTTTTTAGCTTTGATACCAAATGAGACGAACAAAGTTCGTTCACACATAAATTATCCAAAATATATGGAATATAAAGTAATCCATAATAATATATTAAGTAAATATATAAAAATGGATGAGATGATAGATTACAACTGATGGCTTGTTATATATTGTGAAAATTCAGCCTACTAGATCCCGGTTGCAATTTCAATCTTTTATTTTTATGCCCAATAATTGATTATACCCGAGAATCCAAATTATTGAAAAGATAAATGGCAATACATTGATAAACAATAAATCACAGAGAAAACCAAACACAAGATGTACCTTGCAAAGCCCAATCCCTGGGGAGAACCAACAAACATTTTGTCTTTATTATTGTAGATTTGTTAAACAACACTTACGGCATTGGACTTCAAGATATGACACACCGGATCTTAGACTCTTGAGTCTCCCTTCTGCAACTGAGCCCAAATCCTCAGCAATATCAACAAACCCTGGCTTGAGTGATCCCTCACTCCCAAGCCTCTAAGAGACTCTTTCTCTCGGATTTGATCACTCACTGATCTTAGCTTGAGAGACTCCCTCTCTCCAAAGTTTCTAAGAGAATTCCTCTCTTAGATTTGATCACTTACTGATCCTTGACCAACACAAGAGATATGACTCACTACTGCAATTTTGGTACTATACAACTCTCCATAGACTCTTTTATAACATTCATTTTCTGCAAATACCATGGTCAATACCATGGGACACCAAATACCACCCAATATAATTGATCCTTTTACATAAAGTATTACAAAAGACACTTTTACAAAGTCTGTCTAGAGAGTTACTTTTCTGGATGACTTCTACATGCTAGACACCCCCATGTAGAAGTACCTTTCCAAACTACAAAATCTAACACTACATCTTAGAGAGGAAGGTACCTCCGGAGAAGTATCCACCTGGATCCATCCAATCCTCTGCTGCTGCAACTACTCCCTCTGAACTAGAAGACTTCTTGGCTACATCCTCGACACTCTGATCTAATAATATGCACTCCTCATCCATCAGTCTCATCTCATACCAAGTAGGCCTGGTGAGAAGGGCCTCACGTTCTCTCTATGACACTGATTCGGGCTCCAGACTCCCTCTGGAACCAACTAGAGGCTATCCCAACAACCTGTACGTCTTACCCCACAACATTCTGTTGCTGCCTAGGGGTTTTTGGGCACTTCCCGAACGTGTAGCGTGGACCGCTACCCAAAGTTGTCCGGGGCTGCCTGTAGCCTTTTGCTGCTGCCTAAGCCTTTCTGGGCACTTCTTCCTGTGCTCGAAGCTGCCCAAAATTTTACTGGGCAACTCTGCCCCTTCTCGGGGCTGCCTGACAGCTTGGATAGTTCTGCAGGGCCTGCCCGCATTTCCTTGGTGAGTTGCCCTGCCCAGCTACCCAACGGTTTGCAATTTGCTGGTGGCTGCTGCACTCTTCTCTGTCGTCTTCCTGTTCGCCTCTTCTTGGCGCCCTGGCACTCGACCCTGCTTGTGTGGATATGCGTTGCCTCTCTGTCGTGCTGGACGCACTCCACACAGCCTGTGTTGCCACCCTGAAGCTTCCCGTAGCCGACAACTCAACCAACCTCTTCGCGCAGTTGCGTCCACAGGTGATCACGTCTCCGTTACCCACGTGCACAATCACAATCAACCACTAGTTGTGGCTCACTCCTCGAGCGCGCAACAATCCGCTGCAGTTGTTGTCGATCATACGCCTGCATCTGGAGTCCAAGGCCTAGCTCGATTCACCAAAACTCTGCATCATTCACGACTAGATTTCTCCACCTGCGGGTTTGCTTACCTCTTGCTCTGATGTCGTTTTCTCTTTGCAGTTGCAGCTCCCTGTTCGCATGGTTGCCTCAATTTGGTGTCACTCCCATGCCATCGACCCAATTTCCTTCCTACCATTGCCTCTACAAAGTTCGCCATTAAACTCTGACTTGGCATAGCTTCCACGACGTTGTCTTTGCATTTGATCCCGATCGATTGAGTCTGCAAATCCTAGCCTGCCACAGCGAGGTGCTAGCTTACGCCCGCGTACTCGACTTCCTCCACTCAAACCAACAACTGTAGTTCCCGTAGCTAGAGACTTAAGCTTCCAAATTAGTGGACCACGATCAACCCTCACGATCTTGTGAACACAACCATCCAACCCACAATTGAGATCGAACTTATTTGGTTCTCAGCACGAACATGACACCTTCACGCCACAACCAATAACTGAATCACTCAGCCCGACGATCACTCATTCCCAGGGCTAGATCCATCAAACTTCAACGATGAACCAAACTGACGGAACAAGAGACCGCTGAATCCGTATGTCGAGATTCCCTTTTTTTTTCTTTCTCGATCTTGTGTAGGTCTCTCAATCCCACTATGATACCATGTGAAAATTCAGCTTAACAGATCCTGGTTGCAATTTTGCTCTTTTATTTTATGCCCAGTAATTAATTATACCTGATAATTCAAATTACTGAAAAGATAATGGAAGCACATTGATACACAATACATTATAGAGAAAACTGAACACAAGATGTACCCTGAAAACCCCAGTCCTTGGGGAAAACCAACAAACAGTTTGTCTTTATTGTTGCAGATTTGTTAAACAACACTTACAGCACCAGGCTTTTGGATATGGCACACCCGATCTCAAACTCTTGTCTTTCCCCTGCTGCAACTAAGCCCAAATCCTCAGCAATATCAACAAACCCTGGCTTGAGTGAATCCCTCACTCCGAAGCTTTTGAGAGACTCCCTCTCTCAGATCTGATCACTCACTGATCTCAGCTTGAGAGACTCCCTCTCTCCAAAGTTTCTAAGAGAATCCCTCTCTTAGATCTGATCACTTACTGATCCCTGACAAACACAAGAGATATGACTCACTCCTGCAACTGTGATACTATACAACTCTCCATAGACTCTTTTATAACATTCACTTTATGCAAATACCATGGTCAATACCATGGGACACCAAATACCACCCAATGCATTTGATCCTTTTACATAAAGTATTACAAAAGACACTTTTACAAAGTCTGTCTAGAGAGTTACTTTTCTGGATGACTTCTACATGCTAGAGTCTAGACACTCCCATGTAGAAGTACCTGCCGAGCTACAATATCTAACATATATATCTAGACAGGGTGCCCTTTCATTAATAGTCACATCTTTTCGATAAGGCACATCTTTTCATTATGTCTTTTATTAATTAATTATTATTCTTTAACTAGTCTAGGTTCTTGTTTTTTTGTCTTTCCTTTTCAGGAGATGCCTTAGGTACTGCTGCATTGCCATTGGTGTTTGATGTACTTTGAGTCTCATTGGCCTAATTTGGTGTTTTGTGGACATTAATATCATTTTTTTTACTTTCTTTCTTGTGGTGACTTATTTTTTACTCAGCTTAAATTGTTTGTTGACATTGTCTGGGGTAATGTGATATTCAATGCAAGGCAAGAAGGACATTATGCATAGAACTAATGTGTGTTATATTCGACATTGTTCTTCTGTAAACACTTTTGATTAGTGAACCCATGACTTGCACTGTTATTGGCAGGTTTTGATGGCCAAAGTCACTGGACTTTTTGCGGTATCAGATACAAAAGTGACATTTCTACTTGTTTATTCCTTCTCACTATCTCTGATTACCATGGCATTTGCATTAAGCACAATGTTTTCAAAGGTATACTGTGAATGTTGATAGTTGATATTTTCTGTCTCCTAACTGCAATGAAGTAATCATCATAAGCTAGTATCCTGAAAATGGATATATCTAAGTTATAAGCATATTTTATTCAAAATTTTACTTCAGGTTTTAGACTTTCTTGATCCCAGTTTATTTCACTTTTTTGTTGTTGTTAAAAACAATATGAACTGATGACATATGGCTCAAATATCACAGGTTAGGACAGCAATAAGTGTGTCTGGAGCTCTGATGATTCTTGGTAGCTTTATCATAGTGCCCGTAGAGTTGTTGCAATGGACACCTACAACATGCTCATTTCTTTCTTTGTTCTCGCCCATTGGGTTGGCACTTGCAATGAATGTGATTGTACGCGCAGAAGGCAGTGGAAAGGGCTTAAATCTTAGTAACTTATGGTCCACAGTTATGTGATCAATTGAACTCCATCTTCTTGGACATCACAGTACAGTGCTAAAGTTTAGAAAGAACATGAATTACTGGAATGTGCCTTTGTTGTCGGATTCAGATATATTTTACTTGAAATGTTGGTGCTGAGTCGCTGACCATAAACTTGAAATGTGTTACTGTTTTGCACTGTAGTCCATTGGAACAGATCCAGGAGATGCTGGCAGTCATTTGAGTGTGGGTACAATAATTTTCCTTCTGGCAATTGATAGCATCCTCTACATTTTGACTGCATGGTTTGTAGTTGACCTTCTCTTCTCTCATCATAATTATACAAGCCCAGAAAATGACAAGCCATGCTTCTTTGCTTTTTGCCTTATTGTTGGATGAGTAGAAAATTTCATATATGGTTCTCCATTTAAATGAGTCCCGTTGGGTTGTTCATTGCAGGTATTTAGATAATACATGGCCACATCCAGAGAGAGGGTCAAAGAGGCCCTGGAGCTTTATTCTTTCAAAACATTTCTGGTTTAATCACAAAGAAAGAATTCCTTATTCAGCTTTAGATCAGGTTAGTTGGTCGCAGAACATCCAGACCTATTTCAAAAACTCATTTAGAGATTGCTTAAAATACAAATCTGTTTAATTTCTTTATACATGGCCCTGTTGGTTACCAAGAATCTTCAGCTGAAAGGCTAAAAGTTTGTTATCATTTTGAGCTGCAAGCCCACCTCCTGAATGTGGTACTTGGACTCGACAGTTGACAAAGTAAGATAATCAGTTGAATGTGTGCTTGCACATACAGGGCAGCCGTCTGTCAGGGCGACAATTAAATGAGTCAAGACTTGGGATAAATACATCCTTTGATGTGCCTGAAGAAGGTAAGATGTTAGAGATGCAAGGTATGTATTTATGTTAGCATGTTTTGGGATGGATACAGGAAAACTAGATTGAATTTATTGATATTCAGTCTCAGGGAGGAACCATTTTGCTAATCTCATGAAGTTGCCTGATCTTTTTTCTTCTTTGGGTGGGTTGGAAAAATGCATATGGGGTGACTTATACTCGGGTGAATCGAGATACAATTGTTCCATAGAGCATAGTAGTTGTTTTTGTTCACTGGCGAGCTTACATTGATCCACACAATCTTTTTGCGTGGCTTTCTAAAGATTTTCTATAGGATGGAGTCTTAATTCATTTCATATCTCGACACTTATAAAGCCGTTCCAAGAGTTTTGTAGCCATTCATTCGAGCTCCGAAGCTCTCAGACACAGAGCACACCCCAGAAACTAGTTGCCCCTTACTTGGGAGTAATTCCCATACAACTATTTATGACTTACACAAAACCTCCAATCACAACAACAGTAACTACCGTCCTTTCAAAAATCTCATGTAGTCAACCCTAGAATCTACTTCTGTACCAAAATTCAAGCCTTGGATCATTGCTTCTAATCCATAGATGGCCCCTTCAACAATCCTCACAATGTAACATTGGGATTATTCAAATCCAGATGAAGAGAAAGAGTGTGTCTATAATTAACAGATCTGGGTCAAAGGCCAACTACTTCAGTTCATCATTGATAACGACAATCAGAACATAATCCTAATGGAATAGTCAGATGACTCAAATCGACTACTGTGCCTCATCCACATGCCTACACAATTGGTTGGCTATGACAAAGCAAACCTTTTAGCATCCCGCAACAATGTTGGCTTCTGTATTCAATCAACCCATTCCAGGATGCGGTACTCTGTGATGTAGTGCCATTGGACATTTGTGATGTACTGTTAGGACGGCCTTTCCTTTGGGAGTAGTGTGGCATCTATAGTGCACAATGTGAGAAGGTGCTCCTCACCATCAGGGATGGATGTTATATAATTCCAGAAGTTCCACTGAAGATCACCATTGCAACTTTTGTCAATGGCCACAAGATCATAAACCATGCACAAAAAATGGGTTTGATAATAGTTTGAGTTCAACCACAACCTTCTTGTCCTCTGATTGGCAATTCCTGAGTAGAGTGTAGACCATTGCAACTATTGAGTCTTCAATGGATCACATGACAACACGATGAAGACATCAACAGGGTGATGTGACTCAAGGGTGCATTTTTTTCAAGGATTATTCTATACACTGGGACTATTAACCTATGCATCAACATACTTTTGGTCATTGCCATGCATTTCTCAACCTTTAATGTTTTAACAAACATAAATATACCTATAGGCTATAATACTAATACTAATATTATTACTAATAATAAGTAACCAAAGGTTACATGTCTAAAAGGCATGTGGCATGTCTATTCAAGTATGTGACCATTAAATGCATATTTATATACAACATCACATGCTATTTTAATTAATCGTATCTCATATTTATATTCAAAACTTTATACTTATCCTATATGGATTTCTCATTGTTGTGCAATTTATTTTGGATATTCCATATATGACCCACATTGGTTCATTACATTGGTGTCTGGACCCCTTCTAGGGCACTTCTGTCACTAGTTAGAGAGAATCATTTTATAGCAACATAGAAGGAGCCGAGGTGATTCCTAGACATATATTGTAAAGGTGGATTTATAAGACTTCATGTAAATGGTATTAGAGGGTCCATGGTATTGTGTCCATGGTATTTGCATGAGTGTGAGATTATAAAAGGAGCCTTAGAGTATGAGTTCACCATCACAGTTGCAAGAGAAGGGTTTCCTTTTGTAGTGAGCAGTCCAGATCTAAGTTTCAGATCACAGTTTTTCCTAGCGAGAGTTATTTCTCTGTTGTCTATTGGATCTAGGGTAGATCTAGAGTTTGTGTATCCAGTTTGCAGAGATGATTTGGGGCATCTTCCAGTGTGATTTGGTCTTAGAAAGCCATAGGGCCATGGCTAGAGGTCTTTTCGAGGAGTTTTGGTCCAGATTCAGAGGGTTTATCCGGAGGACTGCTGTAGTACTATTGTAAACAAACCCTGCAATAAGAAGAAGACAAACATTTGCTGGTTTTCCCCGAAGGATTGGGGTTTCCAGGGTAAATCCTTGTGTATCTTGTGTGGTTGCTATTTTGTTCCGTTGTGCATTTATATGGTTGTTTAGACAATGTATTTTCTGTTTTAATGTTTAGTTCTGCAATATGGTTATCTACTACTTGCAACCGAGGTAAACATTAAAGAAGATGTTAATCAAGGGTTTAAACATAAAATTTCACACATATGACTGTACAGATATGTCCGTATGGATCCGTATGACTGTACAGATTCGTCCTATACACGACTTGCATGTTTCTCTCTTCCTGGTTGCTGAACTTGGCTCCTCTCCAATGCTAACACAGTCGTCAAATTTACTTCATATTTCCCCCCCAAAAAAGGATTAAGTCCTCTAGGTATTCTTCAAATATGCAACCAAACCCTCAGAAACAAGGCTGGAATTATGTGTCAAGATGACCTTCAGATCTGTACCAAAGTACCTGTTATCACTCAAGATTCTCCTGGGTTGCAACATGTTACCACCTAAAGTTGCACTGTAGTTGGACTTCAGTGAGCTGCCAGTATTACACAATTACTTGTGCTCTTTCAAAGTTCAGAAGTTCCAAGTTTGGGCTTTTCAGGGGCCCCTTTTTAATTTTTTGTAATGCATGACCATGCCCCACGGGATTTGTAATAAGTGTGCTAGCATGGTGGTCTTTGAGTGACTCGGTTACCTAGGACTTCACAACCAAAGAAGGTATTCCAAGGAGCCTTTGAGTGTGCTAGCATGGTGGTCTTTAGCTGAGTATAATCGATGAGTTTTTCTCCTACACCTCCAAAGCTGGAATGCCCAAAGTGGTGGTTTGGCCTTAGGGGGTTATTAGAGTCCATTTTATAACGTTTATAAACATGCTAGATGCTAAAACTTTATCGTTTGGTCATGTACTAGGTCCCCCAGAAGTGTCAGTCAATTCCGAGAAAAATATTTTTTTTTCGCATTTTTAAACCATTTTTAATGGTTTAAATGAAAAAATTCAAATGATGATAAAAGTGTGTTCCTGAGTCGGAATTTGGTGCGAGGATGCTCGTTTTCACGCTCAGAGCATCCTCATTACCCTGGTACTCGGTTTTCCTATGTATCAGGCGATCAAAACGCCCCGTGGAGCAGTCTATCAGAGCTACAAAGTGAAACTTTAATGCTAAAAGAGCATCAAGTTGCACCATAGCCAAAAAATTTAAAAAATGTAAAATTGATTTTAACACATGCCAAATTGACATGGCATTAAGTCATTTAGGTAGGCGACCACATTAAAAAGTCAAGGTGATATATTAAGTGGTCATATGGTAAGGTTTCAAAGGCCGTACGACTTAGCTCTCCTCATGTGGGCTGACCGTATGGATTTTATGGTGGATAGTCTATATGGTGGGCGCTTACATCATATGAAATGGCATGACCCACATGAGATGGTTGCTATTTAAATCAACCAATCAAACCATCTAGCTAGCATGGAAACATCACATTGTTAACTATCCTCATGTGGGCTAGTTTTCTCCTCACGACCGTGTACGGATTTGTTGAGGATAAGCTTCAAGGTGGGGGCGACTACCTCTTATGAGGTGGCACAACACATGTGCTATGCTTCTAATTAGAGCATCCAATCGCAGCTCATCACCATAAAGCCAACGAAGCATGGAAACATCAAGTTTGACCTCTGCCTCACTCGTGAGTTGCCTTCACAATTCGGCACCTTCCTTTTGAAGTGATTTTTTTCCAAGTGAAATGGTGCATCTCCATTGGCTATGAGCTAACTTGTTCTACAATCAAGGTCCTTAGGGTTTTGCGCCCTAGCTACTTTCCTTGTGCTATAAATTGAGCAGCTTTGGTCCATTATAGAGGATCTGAAGGTGGAACCTCTGCTCTTGTAATGCTTGTGGTTTATTGAATAATATATTTCAAAAGGCTTTGGAGGTCTACATGATTGTCTGGTGTTGGCCCATTCTTGTGCATGCTTTCTGGTTGAGGTATACCTAGTGTAGTTTCTTTGTGCTCTTATATTATAAATTGTGATTTGATCTAGCTTAGAAAAGCCTTTGAGCCTGTAGAGTAAGAATTCATTGACTTTGATTTGCTTATTTGTATTTAATTATTTAGAGATTTAGAAGCAGCACATGTAATCAGTTATACTAATGCCCTTCTTGTCTTTTCTTGATTAATATACTGGATTTAATCATGTTTATGTGTAAGTGTTCTTGAGATTGTACAGGATGGAGTGCTAAGCGTAGGAAGCAGATCTAGTTTGACTCTTCTTCCAAACTTAGCAGCTGGTCACATCATTTCTACTGGTTCTCCAAATCTTGGAACCTAAAGGCTTGGTTTTGGCTCCTTCTATCTCTTTCAAATAAACAAACTTTTCTTTCCCTTTCCGTTCATTTTGGAGCAAGTAGAATAAATCTAAAGGCTTACTTTTTATCTCTTGCATCTCAAACAGATCTAGATAAGTCATGTTTTCAAAGCTAAATTCGTAGATCTAGATTAAGCTTTTCTATACTTGAAAACGCCAAATAATTTCCATCTTTTTTGCAATTATAGACTTTGTAATTTTGATATATTTTTATATGTTCTAACCACTAATCTTGTAATTTTAGCTTGCTGGTTTTTAGCAGGTCCAACAAAAAAGAGAAGGAAATTCTGGCCAATTTTTGCCAGAAAGTGCCAAAAACACTTCCCGAGGACCCTATTTCACCAACGCTTCATTCTATAAAATTGTAAGTCCTTAGATCCTAATTTAAAAGGACTAAGAGGCACTTTTTCCAGTAAGCATTGTAAAAATTATTAAACGAGAGCAAGTGGGCTACACAACGCCCGCATCCCATCCCCCCTGGGGGGATTCGCATGTTCTTTTTTCGTGCTGTGATTTATTCTAACTTTTTGTGTAGGGTGTATACTTTGATTAGGTAGTTAATTCCTGTGTTCTTTTCATTAAATAGAACCAATCTTGTTGCCACAAAGTATGCTCTCACCTCCACCCAAAGGCATTGCTGATTAGTGGAGGTTGATCAGAAAGTGACACATAGGTTCGGTAAGTTTATTTGTTGTAATTAAGTTGTTGATTTAATTTCATATACTGCAAGCACTAAAATTTTGAACGAATATTCTGTTGTTTCTCGAAGTATGCTCTTTCCCTTGTGGACACTGGTCCTTGGAAAACCAGAAAAGAGTGCTACAACTCATTAATTCTCAAACACTTAATAATTACTCACATTAATAAATTTAAGAACCCTCAAGATAGTGAAATCCCGGTGCTCGAACATTGAGTAACGTGTGGGGAAATTTCTCAAGAGAAGCGGGAACCAATGTTGAAAAAGTCGGACTCGGCAAAAAGTCGGCAAGGGTCCCGAAAACAATTTCTTGGCAACATCGGCGAAAAAATGGGGAAAAATCGAAAAATGTCGGCAAACATTAAAAAATACAAAATACATTCATTTTTTTTTCTTCAGAATTTTAAACATATAAAGCAACAATAACATCAGATAAACACATTGGAACATAAATATGTAGAAAGCACTGATATATATCATCATCATGTAGTCATGTGAAATATAAAATGATACATCAAAGTCGATACTGAATCCTGAAAGTCTGAAAGTTTGAAACACCATAGTTGTCCAATCAAGGACTCAAAACTCAAAAGTAGATAACCAATACAAAATGACATCACATATATAAATGTATCTCAGGAAAACTAGTAGCTATCTATCTAATATCAATGCCCTCTTCCCCTTTTACGGGAAAAGGTCATGGGCCGTTTGTCAGGCCTGCCCCTAGCACTAGAAGTAGCAGCAGAAGACCTTGCCCCTGCATCTAACATCGGACGATGAGTGATAGATGGAGGACTAGATGTATCAATCGGTGTAGGCGGTGGTGGCGATGCTAGCACATCACCCTCCGTGGTGGCTCTGACCTCCTCCTCCTCCTCTGCCTCCTCCGCCTGCCCTTCCTCTGCCTCTAGCCATGTAGGTTCCTCCTCCATGATAGGAGTCTCAATCTCCACCCTCCAATCAGACAAAATATCAATATTGTCTAAGGCGATGGCATCAGCATTTGGTGCTTTATCTATCTGTGTCATCCATAAGCGGAGATTATAATGGACGTAGACCAAATCATTGAGACGTGTGAACTCCAACGAGTAAGAGGATTTTTTTTTTTGTACGAGTCTAGAGGTTCAAGTTTAAAAAATTAATGAAATATAATTATAATATGTGAGGATGATAGATTTACAAATTATATTAAATGAAATTGATTTGTTGAAAATTTAAAGTCTAAGACTCTAACCTTCTGCGTCTCTTTGCGTGTACTTTTTCAAACACACTCCAATTCCGCTCACATCCTGAAGCGGTACATGTTTGGCTAAGAATCTTGATGGCAAATTTCCGTAAATTTGGTGTCCTTACACCATAGGTTCGCCACCAAGTAGCTACAAAAAATAAGGAAATAAATAAATCATAATTCAAAATTTCAAATTTCAACTTGCAAATAAAAGTTAAACACTTTAATAACTTACCGTAATAACATGCACAACATTGTGCACCCCAATATCCTGTAGGAACCCATCTAACAACTCACATAAGAGCGCTGCATCTTTTACATATGCCGATGCATCGATTGATTTCACAAACAAGGTACCTCTAGGACAATGTACCAAAAAGTTGATAAGGGATCTACCCTTACCATTTGACCAACCATCTGACATGACTGTGCATCCAGTGCTCTCCCATGACTGCTTGAGCTCCTCCAACCTAGCACCGATGTCCTTCTTTTCTGCTTGAAGGATTGGACCCCGCAACTCATCAAAGGTGGCACTTTTATACCCCGAGCCAAATGCTGCAATGGCATCACACATCGGTTGCCAAAATGGATTGTTTTTTACGATGCTGAGAGGTATGTGACTCCAGTAAAGACACCTCCCCATCACCCTGTCCACTTCTACCTTGTCATTTTTCTTTATCATTGCCTTGATAGAAGGTTGTGATCCACCTCCTGTTCGTCGACCAAAATGGTATGAGGCCCCCGCCGTGGCTGTGGAACTCCTCCCACTACCCTGACCGAAAGTGGCAGATCCTGTTGCCCCCACACTTCTTGCTAGGCCAAAAGCTGCAATTTCAGCTTTGTTTGCGGCGATCTCATCCTTCTTTTTATTCTTTTCATGGATTGTGTCATGGGCAGATCTCATGATCTCTGGGGTCACTGCAGTACAAACGCCAACATCATGCCCAGGGTGTTTAGCTAGATGGTATTTCAACCTGTTAACCCCTCCTGACATGTGATGCCCACACAATTTGCAACTCAAATTTTGCCTGTTTCCATCATCCTCGGGCTCACCATACTGCCAAAACGGGTCCAATGGCTTTGGCATCTTGGAAAATGGAATGGCAGCCTCAAAATGCAAACCTAGGGCACAAAAATACAAAAACAAGAAATTAAACCCCATTTGAAAAAGTTGCAACAATTTGGCTTAAAAAATCAGACCTCTAAGTTTATATTTTTGGCCATGAAAAATGATAACAAGAGGGTGGCTAAAGATTTAAGAAATAAAACATGCTATTCCATTCTAAAACCCCCTTACATTTTGACTCTTTTTGATATTTATGGACATGGAAATCATTGGAAAAATGACAAAAAAAAATAAAAGAATAGAGGAAAGAATATAGGCAAGCAAACATGCAAAAAATCATAAAAAAAATACAAGAAAATGAATCACTACATACCTGTTTTATGAATTGGTTGATTGGCAAAGTTTTGACTCTTGAAGTTGAACCCTTTCTCCACAAAAATTCACAATGGTGAGCTTAGATCTTGTTTGGAGTCTTGGATGCCTCCAAAGTAGTTGATGGTGCCCTCTTGCCCTTCACACTCCTTCTCCAACTGCCAAATGAAACAAATGACCCAAAAAAAATCACTTTTGGTCTCTTTAAACCGTGACTGTGACGGACTGGGCACTTTTTTCCATCGACTCGCGCGGTTTTCGAAAAAGTCGACGATTTTTAGAAAAAGTCGGAAATCGGCGATTTTTGTGAGCCGATTTTTCGGTAGGGTCATCACCTCGCGACTTTTGACAAAAAGTCGCGATTTTTTAGCGACTTTTTCAACTCTAGCGGGAACCACTGGAGAGTGACCTTAGGGCACCGTTAGACTACATCCTTGTTGGTGTAGTGTTGAACACGCCCTCGAGACTTCACGTTAGATTGTGGTAACTTCGGGATGTCCTCCATGATTCAAATGCCTTGCATGGAGGTACATCAACACTATAGGCATCAGGATGGAGTAGAGGGTGAGATGCACTCTACTCAGTGGCATGAGTCTAGTGGTGGCTGCATGCGGACGTTCCGGGGTGATTTGACCTTTGCATGCATGAGTTTTGCATGACCTGTCAGCGATCAGTAGATGCATGCAAAAGTGACTTTTGTATGCACTGAGAATTAGGGTTTTGGAAAACCTAATTCATCGGTGAGATTATTTATAGAGGCAGGGGGTCCCCAGATGAGGTTGTTCAGTTGTATTGTCAGAGAGTGATAGTGCTGGAGTGAGGAGGGCGTAGTTGTGCATGCAAGGCGACTTTCTGAGAGAGAGAGGAGGTAATGTAGGAGCGAGGAAGGTCAAATTTGAGCTGGATTAGTGACCTTCAGCTCCAGAGTCACTAGGCACCTACGTCTGTGGACTGAGATAGTCCATCAGAGAGCATTCTGCTCAGTTTAGAGGAGAACGTGTTCACTTAGAGGAGGGCGCATTTCCCAAGGAGGGAGAAGCTCATTTGGAGCCAGATCGACCGATTCAGAGTCTGAGACTTCCAGGATAGCCTTGCCTCAGCATTCGAGGAAGGTTGGGGACGATCAGAGCTCATATCAGTTGAGATCCGGTTCGATACGTGCATCAGAGATCCAGAGGGGAGGGCACTCTTCTGCATGCAGTGGAGGTCGCATTCTTCAGAGGGCTGTCTTCAGAGAGAGTAGATCAGAGCAGTGTGATACAAAGGAGGCATATTAGTCAGAGGCACCTGCAGAGACACTCAGATCCAGTTTATCAGTTAGGGCTTATTCTTCCAGTGCATGCATCAATTGATGCATGCAAATCTAGAGTCTGTCTGGTTCAGGGATTGAGTTACCTTTGAGGTAATCCTGTATTGTACTTGTGCATTTATATATATGCTCTTGGCTCGAGAGAGAAGATAGCCCCACAGATTGCTGGTTTTCCCCGGGGGTTTTCTAGGGTATATTTGGTGCTCTTTGTGTGATTGCATGTGTTTTAGTTTGGTAATGAGATCTAGCTATTGAGTTTATATTTTTATGAGTATGTATTGACATATGAGACTCAAACTGCTTTAGGTCTCAGGGTGATCCAGAGGGAGTAGTGATCTCTGAATCAAAGATTTACATGGTATCAGAGCCCTGTTAAGGGTCAGAGAGGGAAGTCACACAGAGATCAGTAACGATAGAGACCGGATCTACCAGATGTGAGCAACACAGTTCAGATCTGAGGTTGTAGAGGTCAGATCTATCAAATCTGTGGTGTTGGAGACTAGATCTGAGATAGATCTAGTGGATCGGTTGAGATAGAGACCAGATCTACCAGATCTGAGCAGCACCGTTCAGATCTAAGGTTGTAGAGGTCAGATCAGTCAGATCAGTGGGTTCAGTGGTTAGATCTGTGATAGATCTACCAGCTTTGTGATCAAGAGAGACTCTTGTTCACTGTGGGTTACAGTATTTAAGTTGAGAGAGTATGGCCACCAGCTTGAGAGTAGAGTACAGGTTGATGGGCAAGCCTATATGTGGGTCCAGGGAGACCTTTGATGCAGTTTTAGTATGAGTGACAGAGGGAGAGCATGATGCTTCTCTCAAGATGACATTGATAGAGGAGGAGCGCAGCAGATGCAGCCAGAAAGTCTTCCAGTTCAGAGGGAGTAGCTGCAGCAGCATATGACGTGTTTGATCCTGGTGGATGCTTCTCTAGCAGTACCTTCCTCGCTGAGAGGGAGTGTCAGTACAGAGATGTGCATGAGATATGCATGTGCGTGAGGTCTTGCATGATGCATGTGCATTAGATATGCATGTTGCATGTCAATGAGATATGCATGCACATGAATACTGAGAGATGGTTGATTGAGGATGAGCAGTTAGCAGCAGAGGAGGTTGATGAGTTTACTTCTTGGTTTGAGAAGGAGTTCTCATTAGCCTCAGTTCAGTTAGGGCATGATAGTAGTCTGCCAGAGGCTCAGATTGATCAAAGTTGGAGACTTGACTGCATGCATAGCAGTCACATGACGGGGGTGCGGGATGCATTCTTTATCCTAGAGCACACACCCTTGCAGTTGGCTTGGGATGTGCAGGGAGTTGATCATTTGATCACTGGAGTGGGCAGAGTGAGATTTTTGCTTGACCTTGGGGAGCTCCTGGAGGTATCAGGAGTTCTATTTGTTCCAGGACTGAGAGGGAGCATCCTCGCAGTGGCAGCTTTGACAACTGTTGGCCACTCAGTAGTGTTCCACCGGGATCAGATCTTCACCTATCCTAGAGGAGTAGACCCAGGCTTGTTGGGTCACAGGATCGACAATGAATACTTGGTTCGGGGACAGCGTACTACAGGCACATTAGGATGGATGAGTACATTCTCTTCAGAGTCAGAGGAGGATGATGAGCGAGATGCTCATAGCAGAGATGAGGACAGGAGGAGTGAGCCTAGTCAGCAGATGGGTGGTAAAGATGCTCACCATGATGAGGAGGATCAGGGGAGTGATTCTGGAGTTCAGATGGATGACCGAGATGCTCTTGATAGTGATGAGTCTCAGGAGATTGAGCCCTTGGGCTCATATCAGATGGATGAGGATGCTGCTCATGCAGGCACCAGTCAGAGATTGAGCTGGTATGAGATGGTTGAGATGGACTTAGCTCAGGAGAGAGCTGAGTCATCTCAGAGACAGAGGGAGTTGACTTATAGAGCTGAGTCAACTCGAGGACATAGACAGATCTCCTACAGAGCACTGAATCCACTTGACAACGGTCTTCAGGACTGGTTACGACAGCAGAGATTCAGAGGGAGTCTGAATCAGAGTGCATTGACAGGGTCAATAGTGGTTGATCAGGGGGCTTCTTCTGAAGCCACACTTATGGAGATTGATCAGGGTTCTTCAAGTCAGAGGGCAGCGGTGACAGGCAGATCAGCTAGATCAGTGTCAGCAGCAGGGGACTTGTTGGATCCAGGCATCAGTGGTAGGACTTCCCTCATTAAGAGAGAGTGTTAGATTGTGGTAACTTCGGGATGTCCTCCATAATTCAGATGCCTTGCATGGAGTCAACAGCAGGGGACTTGTTGGATCCAGGCATCAGTGGTAGGACTTCCCTCATTAAGAGGGAGTGTTAGATTGTCGTAACTTCGGGATGTCCTCCATGATTCAGATGCCTTGCATGGAGGTACATCAACATTATAGGCATCGAGATGGAGTAGAGGGTGAGATGCACTCTACTCAGTGGCATGAGTCCAGTGGTGGCTGCATGCGGATCTTCCGGGGTGATTTAACCTTTTCATGCATGAGTTTTGCATGACCTGTCAGCGATCAGTAGATGCATGCAAAAGTGACTTTTGCATGCACTGAGAATTAGGGTTTTGGCAAACCTAATTCATCGGTGAGATTATTTATAGAGGCAGTGGGTCCCCGAATGAGGTTGCTCAATAGTATTATCAGAGAGCGATAGTGTTGGAGTGAGGAGGGCATAGTTGTGCATGCAGGGTGACTTTCTGAGAGAGAGAGGAGCTGCTGCAGGAGCTAGGAAGGTCAGATTTGAGTTGGATCAATGACCTTCAACTCTAGAGTCACTAGGAACCCAGGTCTGTGGACTGAGACAATCCATCAAAGAGCATTCTGCTCAGTTTAGAGGAGAACGTGTTCACTTGGAGGAGGGCGCATTTCCGATGGAGGGAGAAGCTCATTTGAAGCCAGATCGACCGATTCATAGTCTGAGGCTTCCAGGATAGCCTTTCCTCAGCATTCGAGGAAGGTTAGGCACGATAAGAGCTCAGATTAGCTGAGATCCAGTTCGGTACGAGCATCAGAGATCCAGAGGGGAGGGCGCACTTCTGCATGCAGTGGAGGTCGCATTCTTCAGAGGGCTGTCTTCAGAGAGAGCAGATCGGAGCAGTGTGATATAGAGGAGGCAGATCAGAGCAGTGTGATACAGAGGAGGCATATCAGTCAGAGGCACCTGCAGAGACACTCAGATCCAGTTTACCAGTTAGGGCTTACTCTTCCAATGCATGCATCAGCTGATGCATGCAGATCTAGAGTCTGTCCGGTTCAGGGATTGAGTTACCTTTGAGGTAATCCTGTATTGTACTTGTCCATTTATATATATGCTCTTGGCTCGAGAGAGAAGATAGCCCCACAGATTGTTAGTTTTCCCGGGTTGGGGTTTCCAGGGTATATTTGGTGTTCTTTGTGTGATTGCATGTGTTTCAGTTTGGTAATGAGATCTAGCTGTTGAGTTTATGTTTTTATGATTATGTACTGACATATGAGACTCAAACCACTTGAGGTCTCAGGGTGATTCAGAGGGAGTAGTGATCTCTAAATCAAAGATTTACACTCCAGCCCACACGTCTTTGTGAAGAGCCACCTTTGCCCAATTTTCGGACATTACTCCTTGTACCTCATGGTATATCGGGAGCTCCCATTTTCCCTCTAATCAACTCATCCTTAATAATTCCTAAAATTGACCAAGAACACAATTGCAAAAATTTACTTTTACAACAACATTTAATTTGACTCCACGACACTGGTCTGAGGTATTGGTTATCTGTTTTAAATTATATCTTGTTGTGATATTTATATTCATATATGCTGTATAGTTATTTTATCTTGCAATAAGTCTTGATCAAATGTTGTAATTCCCAAAAAACTCCTAAATAACATCTTTTATCCAGAAGAACTAAGTACCTAAATCCTTAGTAGCATTAATAGGGTCTACCCCCCTTGTCTTTGTTAGGAGTTAAGCCTAAACGGAGGAGTCAAGATCATGTGACAGTACTTGACTCAGACTTGCCCCCAAGGACGCATCTAGCAGCTTGAAGATTTCTGCTGCGCTAACCTCAGGTTTGTAACAGGCGGCAACACATCAGAAGGGATCGTAAGGTAACTGTTTCAAACCAAGCTTTGGTGGATGGAAACTAGCCTTTCCAACCACAGAGAGGGCTCTCTCTTTCATAATTCACTCAACACTTAGAATATTATTTGCACAGGCTGGTTATAGGTAAAAATGGTGGCTAGACCTTCAGTTAATGACTTATAGGGATTTTTCAGTTGGTTGGGGTTAAGGACAAGAGCACCATTGGCCATGGATTCAAACTTCAGTGGATTTATAGTCACAAATGACTGATTTAGACCACAATTTAAGAGGCAGAGGCAAGGTAGATGAGGTTTTTTCAAGTCAAAGATATCAACAGATGAAGGCAGAAAGGGAAACAAATTTCATCACAGAGCTACAGCATTTGTAAATGAATTCTAACCTGCAACTTCAAGAAGCAAGGGTGGAATACCTAGTCATATGCATCTGAAGCATAAAATATGAATTTCAGACCATGTAGTCTTGATCTAGATACTGCAGAAGCAAACAATCAATGGGAAACACAAATGAAGAACACATGCACAGGAAATAACAGACTTCAAAACACTCATCACAAGAATCTCTGCTCTAGAATCGGGTCTTCTCATGAATTGAAAGGCCGAGTTTGATACATATGCAGAGCTTTTAATCTCTTAGAATCCAGAAACATCCAACCCTTGGGTTTAATTCATAATCTGCATTTATAGGCTTATAAAAGATCTAACAACTTCTAACTAACTCAACCATAAATGGCAGTTTACTGACAACAGTCTTGAACTGGAAAGGATGAGGCCGTTCATGCCGAACTGCTTGAACCAACTGCCTCTGAGTTTGTTAGATGCGCTGGTGGGAAACTCAGTGCGTTGTCAGTGCGCATTCGGGCTGTGGAAACCACTCATTTGTCCTTCGGATTGGGCCGTTGGAGGTTCATTTCCAGGGCTCATCAAGTCATGGCCTCTTCCTGCCTTCAGATCGACCTTCAATCGTGGAACAGTTGGCCTCTTTCCTTGTGAAATTCTTCATTTTCTGCGGCTGCAATTTATCCTGTAAAACATCTCCGATCCGTAATCATCCTCTCGCAATCCACAGTCCGCAATGCGGATATCGGAAGTTGGGGATGCCAAATGAACCTTGTCAAAAATCACCTCCGCAATCTGCATTCTGCAATGCGGGTTTCGGAAATTGGAAAGCCAACTTTACACCTCTGGAAAAATGTCACTTCCGCAATTCGCATCTCGCAATGCGGGTTTCAGAAATCGGAAAGCCATTACACATCCTCACAGAAATCACCTCCGCAATCCACATTCCGCAATGCGGGTTGTGGATATTGGAAACCTGAATTTGCGCCCCTGGAAAAATTATGCCTCCGCAATCCGCATTCCTCAACGCGAGTTGCAGAAATCGGAAACCCAACTTTGCGCTCTTGAAAAAATACCATTCCGACTTCCGCAATGCGGGTGCGGAAAGTCGAAAAAGCAGAAAATCTCTCGTTTGGTGTGTTGCGGATCATCTCCCAGCCGTTGTTTTGGCCCTGCTCTTCAATCCCGATCGTTCATCTTCTCTTTGAAAGCGGAAGATCAGTCGAGCAAATGGGTCTTCCGCAGATTTGGCCATTAACTTTTGAGCTCTTTCCCTGACGAAATCCTTCCTCCGCCGTCGATCTCCTTAGCTCGATTTCGACCATTCCTTCTCTCCTGAGTGCGGAAAACCTCCATTTCTTCATCTTTTTCATTGTGGCTTGATTTTATGGCTTGGATTTGCTTGACACTTAGCCATTTTTTGGGCTTTCTGATTCTTCCTTTGGCGTACGAGGTCAATGGGCATGCTTGGGGTTCCGGTAAGGGGATGCCCTTTCCTTTTTTGGCAGGAACATTGATAGGGGTGTTAATAGTACCCTTGAACTTGCTTGAAGAGTGTGCCAAAATAGGTCTGTAAATACACTCCGATCTGTGCCAAATGAGCAGCTCCAAAACCTGCTAGTATCTTCAAACAAGGCTGAATATACCCAAGAACAGATTTAGAATTTTAGATCTTCGTTCCTGTGTCCTTGGACCTTCGCTCTGCTGCTCGTGCATCCTCCTTTCTTATCTTGTATCTTCGTCCTCCTTTCTTCACATCTTGCTTCTCTTCATTTCAAATCAGGCTTACTCATGGTCTATATATATACACATTGATGTTCTTTTAGAGGGGCCACCGACCTTAAAGATGTAAAAATAAATTTTCTTCACATTTTTGGAGGTCCGACCTATCACTTTATATAACCAACATTTTAGAGGGGGCTTTCAGGGCCGACATGATGTTGTCCTAGCCATAGGGCCAACCGTTCCCCTTTTTAGGGCTCCTTCAATAATTCTTCAAGACATCAGGGCGCTTGTCTTCTTGACCACTTCATGTCTTTAATGCTTTTAGGGGCTTCTTCAATGGGTCAATGGACTTTGACTTGCTTCTTGACCACTTCATGGCTTCATCAAGGCATTTCAAGTGGACATATCACCATTGCTTCAAGGCCTTCTTGCTTTTACTAACGTTGTCATCAATGGCAACCAATTTTCCAAAAATTGCTTTTACCAATTGTTATCACACAAACTCTAGCTGCTTAGTGCATGTATCCCAATAGGGACGGTAGAGGAGCACAGCTAGGCCGGTGTAACCAACAACAGCCAAGTCCTCTGTCCAAGGGACAGAAATCACATCGGACAAGGCTGCAATCACTTTAGACAAGGCACTTGGCCTAGTCAAGGGGGAAACCCTCTCAACCAGTGAAGGTTGAGACTCAACAATCAGACACCCTAAACCCAGGAAAGATGATCAAAGCAATAGACAAAATGGATGACTGAAGGTGAGAGTTCTTCCAGCCTTGGTGGAATCGAGATTCTGGATGATAAGGTATGCTAAGTGAAACAAACTCAGATTTGATTACACATATAAATGATGGACAAATTGAAAATATAGAAGGCTGGAAATTAAATCAGCAAACAGAAAATTACTGGAAGAGTGGTTAGGGACCTTGCCTATGGGGGAATGAAGCTCGTGATGATTTATCAATACATGGCAGAGATGAATAAGCAATTTAAACACACGTTCCAGCAATTATAACTTGATTAGATGGCTGATTTTAGACACAAAAAACAGACCAGCAAGCAGTGGATTAACAGCCCTTGGGGAATGGGTGAAACAGTGGAAAAATGGACCTAGGGCAGTAAAAAAAGGGTGTTTATAAGCATTTCCAGCTGCCGATACCTGGTAAAATGACGTTACGGACCAAATTAAAGAGTACCCATAACCCCAAAATTGACCCAAAAACCAGATTGACAGTTTTGCCCAGGTAGGGCGAAATTGGTGAAGGACCAGTGCCTAGTTCTATGGGCATATGGAGTCGGAATCTAACCAAACTTGGGATGCAAGCTTTTGAGGGAAAATGATAAGCGGGTTTGGAAAGAAAATAGAATTCCTACGGTTAAAAGTAAAGATATTAATTTTTAGGGTTTTTATGTAGATTTTGCAGCTTAACATTCACAAGAAGATGAGAACAAGAGAGAGAAGTAGTGATTGCCTACCTGAAGCAATAGAGAAGAAGAATTTGATGCTGAAAACAATTGCTGAAGTCCGAGTGTTGAGCAGCCAAGCGATTTCCCCTAGCGTTTGGAGCAACCAGATGACCAAGTGCGCCCTTGTACCTGCCAGAGAGAGAAGCGAATCAGAAACTATGGCAAATGACAAAGAAATACTAGCAAATAAACGACAACTGATGAAGAAAAGCGAGATAACAAGTATAAATTCACTTCCCTTTGTTGAAACACAGAGAGAGAGCCCAAGACGGAGCTGCTAGCTCAAGAAGTGCGCCCTCCTTTGATGGTCGTTTCACCTGCAGATTCGTTTGGCCAAGGATAGGTAGGGATACCGCATAAAAACTCAACAATACACTAGCAATATGCTAAGAGAAAACAACAAACACTCAATCACTATGCACAAGAAGATGAAGAAGTGTCTCTCTCAAGAGCTCTATAGCAAGTCTCAAAAATGTCAAGAAGAAGTACAATGGAGGCGAGTCCATTCTCTTATAGAGATGGCTCATTCTCAACTAGGTTCCCCCCCAAAATGGAGGGTTGAGATCATCTCCCCATCCACAAAATCGAATGGTGGAGATTGATCCCAAGAGGGGGGTGCGAATTGCCCCAAGGAGAGCGCACTAGTGGATAGAGAGGGGCCCATTGTGGGCCATACATCAACAAGGTGGAGTTGGAGGGTGTCTATGGGATGTTTTATCCCCCCAACTAATACAATATGGGCCCCACATATCAATATAACCATGAAATCAACCAAGTCAAATTTCCCCTAGTGGAGAAAACGCCCCTCCTATGGGAAAACTTGTCCTCTAGTGAGAGTTGGGCAAATGAGGGCCCCACAACATGAAATAGAATGTCAAAACATACCAAAATTACCTTAGTAATTACCTTTACCATTGCCAACCTTTGATTTTGCCATTTCTCTATAGTTGCCTTAGTCAAATTCTGATTTCCATGTATTTTCTGCTGGTTTATATGGTTGAGGATGAAAATTGAGCTTTTGACCCACTTTTATTGCTCGGATTTCCGAACCGTCTGCTGCAATGTGATCGTGGACCCCAAAAGTAGTAGGGATGACCACTCGAACGACCCCGATTCATCACTTTGGCAATATTTGCCCCAAATCCATGATTTTTAATTAAAACAGGACAAAGTTGACCAATAATAATTAAAAATATCTCAAATGGTTCAATGTTTTGCAATTCCGTCAGTTGTATGCTCATATGGAACCCCGTAGATAATAAATGATCGAAATCGAAATTTCGATCGCAACATTTTTTCGGGCCCATTTTTGGCCTAGTCAACCCAGTTTGACTAAGTCAAATCTGGTCAACTATAGTGTTGGCTGAAATCTGTATGCAAGCATGAAGCGACAAGGCTCAATTAAACAAGTTAGTACATTACTAAGCAATAAATGATATCATGGTGATAAAAAATACATTAAATCCCGAAATAGTACAAGGCCCTGGTGAAGTGGGCCCACCACCTCCAAAAGACTAAGATGCTATACACCTCCATAGAATTGACCACCTTGTTGACTCTAGGTGATGTGGACAACAAGGTAAAAGATATGGGAAGACGAGGATAAAGATCATGTGACCATTAGACATCTCGGGAAAGCGGGGTCCACTGAGGTAAGTATGTCATGACAAAACACAGGGAAGGGCGGTGCCTCACAAATGGGTATAGTGCAGGGAAACCACCACTAGTCATCTAACAAGTATCCCACAACTCACATCCGTATCCGAAGACTCCGTGAGGTTCTTTTCTAGAGCCGCCAAACTGGGTGTCCGACAAATCGTAACTTGAGACTCTAGGGGGCAATCTTGAGCTTGTCCCTTGCTCCTTCTCACCTCCTTGTCCCGTAGGACTAGGTGAGGAATAACCACTACAAATGCTGACATGTATAGCTGATCAGAATCCATGTGTGTTCATAAACACATTGCATGGATTTTACAATGAGTTTCATACTTAGCCCTTTTTTGGCTAGATTTTACATTTACAACATAAAGGCCTTTTTAGCCTGATTTACATTTCATTTCTTCATTTCTTCATGGCCCTCTTGGGCTACATGCATATCTCAAAAGATATAAACATGGCGCTCATACTGCAAAGGTAATGAGGGTGGGTAATACAAGCTTCGACAAGTGGGGAGCACCCGGTGAGGCTACACAATCCTAACTGCATTGCAACATCGGGGGCAACCGACAGGAGCAAATCCCAGGTCTAACCGTGTATCTCACGCACTAAAGAGCCGAGGCACAATAAACAGGGAGTCATGGCAAACTCAGAGATCAGTGGGGAAAGGGGTCCTCGTGATCACAAATCAGAATCCAAGTCGGGGAAGAAGTGTCATGGATGAGTCGGATGGGTGGAGAAGGTGATAATGGTGCTAAAGTCAGCTACCGAGGGGCTAAGTGATCAAGTCTAAGCCAAGTATACAGGACATGACTCAGCGTGCATATACATAAGTCTAACTGGAGGGGTGGACTGACATCACCAAAGGCCCAAACACATCATATCATAAGTAGATCACCAAATATACCATCTCATGCAAAGTTAGTGTACTAGCAAGTGTAAAAGAGTCTAATCTACAACATGAGCAATAATCAATATATGCAATACCTGCTGCACCATATACCTGTTGCTACTGAACCTGTATCTGAGCTGGATCTCTGCTGAATCCGGGCACATAATAAACCAACACTGTACTGTGACAATCTCGATCAAAATAAGACTAGGCAACTATCTCAAATGGGCTTGTGTCAAAGCCTGGCAAGGAAAGGTAACCCTGTGGTAGATGGTAAGTCCAACTGCCTGTCCCCTTTGATGTATCTGCTAGGGGCAATTTGAACAAAAATGCCTCCTCTGAAGGTAGCTGATCTCCGATCTGGAAAAAAAGGTACTGTGCGGTCCTTGGCCGCACAGTCTGCAGTGTGGAAGCTGCCCTCGACATAAAATGTGATAACACCAATACTTTTTCTGATGATGCTTTGGGGCCTTTTACAGGCTATGACAGACACCTACAACTTTAAGAAACCCATGAGTTATTGATTCTTAACGACCTCCCTTGTTTGTCGACATCCGTCTCCTTTAGTTGTCACCCTCATGGTGGCAGTGCAAGTGTGGTGGATTACGTCATTTTCAGTCAGGACCACCTCCCTTTTATTCATAACTTGTCAGTAATCCCTATCCCTTTGGCCGACCAAGCTCTCCTCTCCTTCTCCCCCCATACTGACACCCCTCCACCGTCCCCCCCCCCCCCCACCCCTCTTCGGGCCCATCTCAGACTACTATCCTCTTTGCCTAGGGGGACCTTGACATCTTCATCTCCACCCTCAGTTAGATGTTCTCTTTTGAGTCTCAATTCACATCTCTCGAATTGGCCTTTGCCAAGTACACTTGTCTTTCATTCACCATTTGGGATGTTGCCCTTCTAACATATCCCCACTCTACTCAGTCCACCACCCCTTCCTTAAAACCTAGGTCCTACCCTATGGAATAATGGTACGATGAGGATTACAAGCGTCTCCACACCCAACATCGACATGCCTTCAATCATGGTCAACCCTCCTACTGTGTTCTTAAAGCTTCCTACCATCGATTCCTTCATCACAAGAAACACCTCTTCATCTCTCATAGGAGACGGTAGTTGAGTAATTCCCTTATCTACTCTCCCAAACAATTTTGGCATACCATCTTCCCTCTCCACTCCGATCTCCCACCCGACCTTGATCCAAAATCCATGTTTTCCCACACTTCCTCTATGATATCTCAAGGTAGTCACGTATCTAGGTCACCTCTCCCATCCTCTTGCCACTTATTCACTCTACATGATATTCGGGAGGCTGTTTAGGTCATGAATTCCGACAAAGCAGCTGATGAGGAAGGGTCCTAGCTTGAACTCTTCAAGCACGACCTCCATGCACTGGGCTATCACCTGGCTGATTTGTTTAACCACGTGTTTTGTACAGCTTTTCCAGAACCTAGGTCACATCATATCATCCATTCGATCCATAAATCGGGTCCTAGTGCAGATCCCAATAACTAAAGAACGATCATGGTTGGCCACACGTTCTCCAAATGCATCTTTCTAGGGAGCTTGAGTGGAGACATCTCAGAGCTAGAGGATAGGATGGATTTATGCTGGCACACCAAACCATTGACCACATTCTTACACTTCGGGCCATCATTGAGGAGGCATGCCATCTCTCTTCTAAAGTTTACTATTGCTTCGTAGACTTTCAGAAAGCATTTGACTCCGTCCCCAGAGAGGCATTATTTCATAGGCTCAGAGATATTGGCATCTCTAACATCCTTCTGACCGCCATTATGAGATTATATGAAATGATTTTTGGTTGTCTTCACATAGCCCACGAGGTATCTGATTTTAAGAAGAGTACCAGTGGGGTCAAGCAGGGGAGTCCCCTCTCCCCTACTTTATTTGGGATCTACATTGACGAGCTATAGTCCTTCCTACAGGAGCACATTCAAGACGAAGATGGGTGCCTTCTCCATTAGGTCTTGATCTCTATCCTACTCTTTGCTGATGATGTGGTCCTCTTGGCCTCATCTTTAGAGCGGTTTTAGATACATCTAGATGGCTTGGCCCTCTTCTATGATCTTTGTTAGTTGACGATCAACCTAGGTAAAACCAAGGTCATGATCTTCAACGAGTCAAAGAAACTCCTCACTAATCTTGATTTCTTTTTTTCAGGGAGGTGATCGAGATCACCAGCACCTATACCTTCTTGGGAGTGCAGTTCACAGGACCTCATTTCGGTCTATGGCATGCCCTTCATCCTCGAGTCAACAAAGGTTATAGATCCTTATCACTTCTTGAGAGACTGTGTTTCAGACACCATTTTTAGGACATCTCACCCAAGATGTCCCTCATTAACACTCTGATCCGATCCACAGTCCTCTATGGTTCAGAGATTTGGGGGATTTGGGGGCCTTGTTTACTATATTATACTACTACCCATAGGTCCCCATGAAGGGCCTTAGCTACCCACATTTTGGGCTAGCACATGCCCACAATTGAAGATTACACACATGGTCCTAGCACTAGTAATGTTGAGGAAGATGGTATGCTAATTGTAGATACCCTACTGCTTTTTCATTTTCTTCTATAAATATCTTTAAAGTTTATTTTAATATAAGATGTATTTAAAAAGACCTAGATCAGTTCATTTGTTTTTGTCATTGATCTATTTAGTTAAAAAGCTACTACTTTTCAATATATATTATGGATAGTTGACAAACATTAGTAGGGGGTATTTGTATTTAATAGGCCACAGTTTATAATTGATTATGATACGCATGTATTATTATAATTTAAATGTATCATTGTATAGACTGTTAGTTTGTAAGGCCCTCGACAAAGTACTGTGGAGACTTGTGAAGCTGTTTTACATAGAAACATGGAAGGGAAGGTTAATAGTATATATTGAGAAACACACAACACTAAGACGGGGGGGGGGGGTGAATTGGTGTTGTAAGATCTTAACAGTTTCTTAATTCCAAAAACAAATCAAGAGCAATATACTGATCGAGTAATATTTTCTTAGAACAACCTAAACATCAAAGTAATATCTACGAAGAATTGCTTCACTTTGTATAAATATAAACTTTATATATGAAAAGTCTGTGCTGCAACACAGAATACATATGCCAGAAACAACTGGTCAATCAGAGGCTTCAACCTCTATCAATACATCATTCTCAGCTTCAACTGAGATGGTCCAAACAAGCTACAACCTGAATATGGACACAGAATTGTCCCCTTGCACCACCCTTCCTCCCAATCAGGGATTGACCTTAATCAATCCAATTTACAGAGATTTAAAAGTTAAGCTTAACTGATCATCTCCAGCATGATCTTACCAATCTGTATCCCCAAACACATATATTTTTACTGAGCCATGCTACTCTCCTCAAGCCTGTCTTTCTCAACTGCAGCACCCGAAAATTTCTCCTTTATGCCCCCCGAGCTGCTCCTTCAAGCTACCACAGAAATCCTCATACATCCACGGAATTTCTAACTGTCCCAAAATCAGACATTGCTCAGCTTCTGTTCTCCTCTCTTATGCCTCCCCGAGTTCAGTCCCCCCTTCACGCTCACCCCGAGATTTTCTTGCAATCTTCACTTACAAACCTAACTACGAATTTTGCCCTTCAATTTATACTGGAAGTTGTTCATTATTCGAGGAGGCCGACATGTCTACAATAGAGTAATTAATATATTGTTATTTCATTTTATTTTCTTGATTCGTGGAGGCCGACCAGTCATCATTTAATTAAATATTGCTTCCTCGTTGGCATTGGACAAATGCGAGTTTATTTGGTCTTTTAAAACCTCAGTAAGGTGGTCTCCTCATGCCAGCGTGGACCAGTTGAGCACTCCAGGGGTATGCCCGTATTGGTCATTACGATGCCTGGAGCATCCTATACAATATGCCCGCACTTGATCTTTCAGGTAAGCCCGCAGCTTCCCATGTTTAAATGCCCGCAGAAGGCCATTAACCCCTGCCCGTGAGGGTTCATACATATGCCCTCAGCCTCTTTAAAAACAGCCCCGCAGTTTCATGTTCTGGATGCCCGTAGAGGCTTGGAGAGATTCCCGCAATCTGGGATTTTGGTGATGCTCGTAGCTGGTGTATTCAGATGCCCGTAAGGGTTTCCATCATGCATATTTGTTTGCCATTTACATGCCCGCAAGCTTATGCTTGTTTGGCATTTGTCTTTTTGTTTTCCATGTCACTAAGTCATTCTTGCTTGTCCAAATGGTCATGACCTTTGTCCACCTTATCATTTAGGGTATTAGGGCCATCTCCAAATGACCACAGAATGGGTCATTTGGCTCATTAGGTGGTCCAATGCCCAGCACTTTGTCCACTCTGTCTATGTCATCAAGGTTGCCATCCAATGCCCAGCACTTTGTTCAGTCAATCCTTTGTCATTAATGGTGTCATCAATGACAATCCTGTTCATCACATATCTGTCTTGAAACAGCTTCCCATCCCTTGAAAACTGCACCTTGACTTGGAGCTGGGATTTCCTAGCTTAGAATAATTTCGGTTTTCTAATTTTGAATTTGTTTACTTTTCTCAACATTCACTTTAGTATTCTAAGTTCTTTCTTTTAATGAAAAGGAGATTTTGTTCTTCATGGTGCACTTGAAATAACACCGTAGAAAGTGTTTGTGTTTGGTATGTTATTCAGTGGATATGGTTTAGAATGTTGTTAACATTTCTCATTTGGTGAACACATTCTGAAACAAATCTGACATGCATGAGATTTTCTGTTTCTCGGGCTTAAAATATCTGTGGTGCTGGCCATGTCCAAATTCTTTTTTTTAATAGAATCATATTTTTCATTCATTATTTTATCAAAGTTTGATGGATTTTGCTTGCAGCATGTTTATTTATAGTTATCTAACTTAATGTTTTACTTGATTATTTGTTTTCCATTTTCAGCTGGTTCTGTTGGAAGAGATGAGGATGACAACTCCAACATAGAGCGAGTTGATCCAGGTTTGGCATCTAAAGTTGTTGTGGAGCTGAAAAATCTGAGGAAAGTATATTCTACACCCAGGAAATGGTGGGAGCTTTGGTCATTTGACAATGGAACGAGTCTAAGAACTAAAAGAGTCCATAGGGAAGTTGAGGCAGTTAAAGGCCTCAACCTGAAACTCCATGAGGGAGAACGTTTTGCTATTGCTGTAAGTGGACTATGCTTTCCTTAAACATAAAATTGTATATGCCACTGTTTACCTTACTTTAGAGAAAAATAAGTCTCCATATAAATGTTGACATTCACAAGAAATAGCAAGAGAATCAAACGGAACCAACACAAATTTAAATTCTGCAATAAAGACAACATAAACTACTGGGGCAGTGCAACACTTGAAGAGAAATTGGCCAAGAGGTGATCAACCCTAGAGATGGAGTGAACCCAAGAATAAGCTTGCTAGAGAGATTTAAATTCAAGCACAAAGGAGCAAAACACTTGATAGACGCCCTTCAACAAAACTCTTTATTAAGAATGAAAAAGAATCACATGATGATAAATTACAAATGAGAGTTGTATACACACACACACACACACACACACACACACACACAGAACTCAAAAGTTTAGGTGCTTTCCGCAAAAGGGTTTATGTGTACAAGGATGGCCTTAGCCAAACCTAGAAATATAATAATGATTTCAATATGAGGTCGGCCATGGCTGAAAGTGAAGTTGACACCAACATCCATTGTAAGTTGAACAGGGGACAACAGAGAAAAATGATGAATATAAATGAGAGTGGGTTAATACTAATAGATATCCAAGTCAATATAAGGCTCGTTGTGGTCAAAATACATGTGAGTTTGGGTGTGTAGATAAGCAACCCAATATAAGGTTGTCTTTGGCAGAAATATAGATGAGAGTGGGATTATAGATACTCGACTTAATATAAGGTCACTCCTGCCTGAAATTGAAATGACACCCTTATTTTCAACAATCCCTGTTAATCTGAACCAGGGGCCACAAAGAGAAGTCATTACAGCAAGAAATTCACGTCCCCCCATAATGCAAATAGGCGCTACATATAGAAGACATTACACATTATCCCCCTTGAACTCCATAAATCCCACTTGTTAATTATTTTACTCAACATCAATTCTGATTCCTGCTCTCAATAATTCTTTTTACTCGGAAATTATAAACAGAAATACTGATATTATTAACCAATAGTGCAATGGAAATAAACACAGGAAATCATTCACATATTTGACATAGTTATTTTACTGTGGAAACCCCAAAGGAGAAAAACCAGCATTCAGTGTTCTTCTTTATCAATCTTGGCTCATAGAGATAATCAGAAATACAACAAAGGAACCTGTAACTCAGTCCCTTTGGAAAATCGACCTCTTTGATTGAATCGACCCTCCTGAAGAAAATCGACACATTAAAGAGAAATCAGCCTAGACAAGTCGGCTCATCCAATTCGGCCCTGTGTCACCCTGCATCAGATTATGTCAGCTGTATGGATCGTACTATCTCTCCCTGGTGGCTGTACGGATCGTACGATCTCTCCCTGGCGGATGTACGGATTGGATGGTTCGGTTCAGCCTCTCTCTCTTTCTCTCTCTCTCCTAGTGAACTCGGCCCCTTCACTTTTTTCACGGATCTTCATCTAGTTGCAAATCCCTTCACTCTTCTCTTTAGCCATGAGTCTCTCACTCTTCACTTGAGAAAATCTCCCTCTCAAATGATCTCTAGATCTTGTGTATCTTTCTCCTCCTCAGGCATTCTTTTATAACATCTCAATGACCAAAACCCTAACCCTCAATCTCCATAGTGATGGATGGCCAACATTATTTCTTGAGCCTCACTTAAGATCAACAACTATGACTTAATCTTAAGTTCACTTTTTAGTCATTAGCCAACATTAAGTTAATAATGTTCTTTTCCTAAGTTAAACTTAGGAAAGAGATATATAAGTCACTTACTCAATAATGAAGTAAGTACGAAGAGAGTAAATGGACAACTTCTGCATGCTTGACACCTAGCTTATGCAGAAGCTCCTGTTCAAGCTATAATCATCAACACCACACTAGTTCAATTGCACAAGATGGCGGGATGACCCTTGTAGAGATATAGAAGAAGAGACTTCTACTGGATATGATCTTTATTAGTCATAAAAAAGGTCCTTGTGATCAACATTTGTTTGACCTATCACTATAGGAGTGTCTGAGGAAACACTCATAGGATCATAATGTGAAGGAGAGAGATCGACTAAAACATATTGAGAATCATTTACAGGTGAATAATTTGTAGCAAGCGGCGGAAAAGATCTTGGTAGACCATAGGTAGGAACTTCATTAATATCATCAATGATCACTTCTCTCCAATGGGTTATTGCCTATAATTGGAGAGGAAGGGTCCATATGTAGATAAGATAAGATTAGATGATTTTATTAATGTCCAACAAATGACCACAAAAGTAGGTGAATGGGACTATGTAGTACTGTGAAAACAATACAAAGCGGGGAGCGTAAAAATAGCTCCTATAAAAGATAAAAAGCAAAACTTAAATCAAACCCTAGTTCTATAAATGGAGAGTCGGTCTCGGAGAGGAATATGTACAAGGAGAGATATGAAGAGAGCCAGTCCAAGGAAGGAGAGTGGATCCAAGAACTGTGATGCAAAAATGGTGATGGTGAAACTGTCATGGGCCACTGAAAGCATTGGGAGTATCTCTCCTACCATTCGTGGCCGACTGAAGAAAGCTAAAAAGAGTACTCTGTTTGGAGGAAGAGCTAGAAGAAGAACTGCAGTGAGTAGTGCGCCGCTGCCTGGAGGAGGGTACTGGATGTTGCAACCTGGAAGAAGCCATTCGTCTATTGTGATGGGGTTGAGACTGCCCCCGTCGTTGGTGTTGGGCAAAGGTAGAGGTGGACTGTCGTGTCCTAACTAAGCGGTCAAGATTTGTGCCATCCTCTATCTATTTATCGGTGCCCCTAGAAGAAGGAAGCATTGAAAAGAAGGAAGTTATACATTGAATGGAGATTGGTCTTGACAAAGAATGTTGCTGAAGAGTGACGGAGCAAAGCCGAAAGGCCTCCTGCAAGTATAAGGCTAGACATCTCTGATCAGGGTATCTGAAAAATCTAAACAAAGTATGGAGCTCGTTGAGAATAAGGTCCTATAAAAGACAATGAAACCGCCCATGGATCTTGTAGTAAATGGGACACTGAAAGATGAAGTGCTCCTCTGTCTCAACCTCTTGAAGGTGACATACTTGGTAGATCTTGTTTGACCGGTCAAGCTGGTGATCAGTCTCTATCCTGAGATGGTGAGAGCCCACTCTGAACTGGTCTAAAGGAATACGAAGAGCATGTGCCCAATGCCAGAATGTGTAAGGGGGGCCGAACAATGAGACCATCCCTAAGATCCAAGAAGTGCGTAGTGTAGAAGGTCATCTTGGGACGTAACCCCCCCGAAGGATCGATCCAAGTGACCTGCACAAATTGTCTATAAATGTTATCTCTAATGATTCTGTTCAACTCCTGTCTAGTAGGTAAAAGGAAACCAGGCGCATTCAAGGAGTACACAAAAGGTGGAAGTCGGTCCATTGCAATCCCGATAGATGCTAAAAGATTCGCAGCACCAACAAACCAACATCTAAAGCAACCTGAGGGACTCGTTGAGGCGATGGCCTCTGAATAGAGATAGGCCAAGTATGGGTATCAATCACACCCCTTAGCCGTATCAACAAAGCTCCGAAGGCGGTGTAAGAGAGAGACAAGACTGAACATAGCCTCAAGTTGAAAAGGTCGAGCGCCAAACTCTGCGAGCACGATGGATTGAGGTATTGTTTGTTTGCATTTGATGATGCGGCGGAGGAGAAGGATTTGTACTCTCTCTGCTGAGGCCCAATCAGAGTCAAGGAGGCATGGCCCCCAATCCTCAGAGCTAGAGTACTGTGGGTCGAATGAGAGTATCCATTAGAGACATCTTGGATGAGATATCTTGAAAATGGTGTCTGAAGCACTATCTATCTAAAAGGGCTAGGTAATCGTATCCTTTATTTACTCGGGGCTGAAGAGCATGCCACAGGATGAAACGAGGCCCTGTGAACTGAACTCCAATATAGGTATAGGTGCTCATGATCTTGACCTCTTTCCCTCTGAAGAAGAAATGAAGATCAATGAGTAGCTTCTTCCATCCATTGAAAATCATAACCTTGGTTTTACCCAAGTTGACCGTCAACTGGCGAAGATCACAAAAGAGGGCCAAGACATCTAATTATCTCTGCAACCCCTCCGGAGATGAGGAGAAGAGGACCACATCGTCGGCGAAGAGCAAAATAGAAATCAAGACCTGTTGAAGAAGGCACCCATCATCATCCTGAATGTGCTCCTGTAAGAAAGACTCTAGCTCATCAATGTAAATCCCAAAAAGAGTGGGGGAGAGTGGACAACCCCGCTTAACCCCAATGGTACTTTTGATGAAATCTGAAATCTCGTGGGCCATATGAAGACGACCAAGTACTGACTCATATAATCTCATAATGGCAGTTAGGAGGGTCTTGGAAATGCCAATGTCTCGAAGTCTATGGAATAGTGCTACTCTGGGGACAGAGTTGAATGCCTTGCGAAAGTCTACAAATCAACAGTAAACTTTCAAGGATCGATAACGTGCCTCGTCAATGATGGAACAAAGCGTAAGAATGTGGTTAATGGTCTAGTGCGTTGGTCTGAAGCCCGCTCAGCACTTTTGACTGGACAATCAATGAAACTACCAATGCAGTAGTTTGTAGGTAGAGAGTGACCTTTTCCAGGCAGCATTTTGTACCAAGATCTTCTAGTACTCGCCAATAGACCTTCATCAAGAGTTTCTCTGAGTCGGCTTTGGAAGGTAGGGCAGTTCCACCTATTGCCATTACAAGTTCAGAGGTTAGCAACTTGTCCTCCTCCTCATTTGCAGCCTTGCAGGGAATGTCTCTTCCAAACCTTGAGCACATTCTCTACGCACCTCCAGTTGAGACATTTCTCTTGGTTCTTGAGTTATTGAGAGCGATCCTTTTTTCTATAGGACTTCCAACTTTGTATCTCTTTATAGCTTAGACAATAGACTTTAGTTTCTAGGCCTTTGACCTCAGAGGTTAGATATACTTTTATAGGAGCTGCACTTGGGCTCACTCTATGTATTGTACCTAGTGTACCTAACAGTGCCTTTGACCTATTTATGGTCACTTGTTGGAGATTAATAGAATTATCCCACATCTTATTTTATCTTATATTATCCATTAGTATACATAGAAGAAGTATAAGGCACTTAATGATTGGCATTGAGTTTTTCCACATTTTCTGGTTGGTGATTGAATTTGGCCTGCGTTCGGATAAGCAACACTTAAAGAATTGGCAACATCACAAGATCATGCCCATTTGGTATGATCCTTATGGGTCCTAATGTCTTTAAGTTGGACCTTTCACCTTAACTTGGCATCTATGATGTGGTGAATGTCAGTGAATTGAAGTTGTATGAGCTGCCTTACATGGTGGAATCTTTTCTAGTCACACATCTAGAGTTCTCAATTCCAGAATTTCATCATCCGCTTCATGAAGATATTCTTTTTGATGTCTGCACCATGACCACTAGGTGTTGTCAAATCATGACATACTTGTTGGGCCGCAAAGTCACCTTAACCACTCAAGGCTAGTGGCTGTCCTAACTCTTTGTAGTGTCCGAGTAGCACTTTCCCCGTCTTCAACAGAAATTGTGGACGATTTTCTCTCAGCAAGGTGGAATTGTTGAGACATAGTCTAGTAAAAGTGTGAATATGTGTTTTTTTCCATACCATAACCACTAGGTGTTGTCAAATCGCCACATACTTGTTGGGCTGCAAAGGTACCTTGACCACTCAAGCCAAAGGGGCCAGTGGCTGTCGTAGTCAGTGTTCTAGTAGCACTTCCTCATCTTCAACAGAAATCGGGGATGGTTTTCTCTCAGCATGTTGGAATTGATGAGACTTAGTCTAGTAAAAGTGTAAACATGTGTTATTTGTACTTTTCTTTTTATACTCTAGTACACTTTGTACTTTATCCTCACTCACCCACTTTATTGTATTTTATTGGAGACTAGTCTAAATTGATTACACACCCACTTTATTGTATTTTAGTGGAGACTTGGTGAACTTTGATCTCTCCCCCACACTTTTGTACTTTATATATAGTGATACAAATGAGTGTACAACACTTGTACAGTTACGGCAATTGTTTTCTCATACTTGGATACTTTCTTCCGTACAAGTTCTTGCAAGTATCATCTTGCATTTGCTGGTATTGTAATTATATCACTAATTGATAAAATAATATTTTAAATGGGGGTCCTATTGCCCTGTTTGAAATGTTTTTGCTTAGCCATAGAATAGATTTTGTTGGATTTATCATTATGATGTTGTCAAACATGCAAATATGAGCACGATTCATGAATCCAACTAAGATTAGGAAGTCCTAGGCAAATCAGTGTATTGCATTTCAAAGCAGTTTTTCTTTCTATCTGAATTAAAGAAGCCTAACTTCAGCGGGTCCAAAACTTGTTGCACATTTGTTAACAGGGTCACAGTGGATCTGGAAAGTCTTCCATCATCTATATGCTCTCTCGACTTTCTAGTTGCACATCTGGAGAAGCTTACATTTATGGACTTCCATTAGCAACAGAAGGTAATGTCAGTCATTTTATTTGATAAATAAGTTCCTTGCCAAGCATTGGTAACTTTGTCAACTGTGACTGGGGTTTGCATATTTCTTGTTCCTCTCTTCATTTCCTTTACAATGTATCCTCTATAAACAGTTAAGGGAGTGTGATTATGTTTAATGCCCCTCTGAGTTAAATTTCTTGTGATTAGCTTTTATGGTTTGGAAGAGTCCTGTATCAAACTGATATACTGCTTGATCAGTTTTGACATTGTCAAGCTCTAAACTCTGGAGAAAGTTGTGGTTTGTTGTCAACATTCCCTCCAGATCAGGGAGCACTTGCACTTAACATTTGATGACATGATCAAACTATTTTCTATACGTTGCAGAAGGTTCTTTTTATTTCATGGATACCATACCACTTAATTGATGCTTTGAAGTTCCAGGTGTTAGAGAAATGTTGTTATTTATTGTCAATATTCCTCCCAGCATCAGGTAGCACTTGCTTTGTGACCCTTGAGAAGTTTCCCTCATCAAAATGCTTTTATCACAGCAAGTTTTTACTTTACTTTGAGGCCCAGGTCTATAGGTTTTTGTCTTTTAGCTCATTGTGTCTTTCTTCCAGAGCAGTTGATTGGTTTCATTAAGTATCAGTTCAAAATTTAAATGTTTGGGATCAGAATCCTGCTCTCTCCCAGTTAGTCGTTCAAGAAGATGGGTAGGTCCCTTGATCAGCTACAATGATGTAGCTGTTGATACATTTAATTTCACTTGGCAATTGTTCTGCAATGATGCTGTGTTAAATCTTCAATCTTTACTTTGTTATACCATAGTCAATCTCCTGATTTACTTTATCTTTTTCAATTTTCAGTTCCTTTTGATTGATTCATTGTTCTTTAGTCTCTTCATATATAGTAGCTGTTCATATGTATTTTTGGTACCTCTTTTAAGGCCCTTCTTGCTTTTCATTGCCCTTTATTACGAAAATGCCGGTCACTACAAGTTGTAACACTTCTGTCTCATAGATCGTTTGATTTCATGGACTTTTTAATAACAATTCATTTCAATCAATTCTCTCTCTTGCTTCTTTTGTTGTGTTAGGGAGAAAGGAGATTTTTCTTTTTCGTTTTTGTTCATAGTTGCATGGGTACTCCGTACTTCTATCCTCCCCTGGCAATACTTGTACTTTCCATATCCACATCTTGACAATCTCCTTCTTCACAAAGGAAAATAACTGTACCTTCCTCCATTCTTGTAATTGTACCTGCATTTGTACCTTTTTTTCAAACACACCCATGCAACATAGAATTCTTTGTACCAAGAATCCCACTGTGATTGTTCAATCAAATGGAAAAGATAATCCATCTGATGCTTTTATACTTTTCTTTCTTTACGGAAAAAGAATAAATTGTAATTTCATTTGGACAGAAGAAAATTACATTTATCATATGCTTCTCAGCATATCTTGATTCCTTTGAAAGGATCCACATCTTCAGAAAACTATATATCATGTTGATATCAACCCTCTCCAGCAAATAGAAATCCCTGTACAATCACATATATTTCTTTGAAGAAAATATCTAGCGCTACTGTCCCAGAAAGTAGTCTTAATCCTGATTACAACATATATAGGAGCTCACATATGTTGAGCATTAACAGCATTACATATATAACCTCAAGTCGAGAACATGATGAGCAAGGAAACCCCAGAAAGACGGATCAGTTCTCCACCAGAAAGGATCTTAAAGAAATGATGGATGATCAAATTTGGAGGACTGTCCCTCCACATCCTCCCATATATGCCATTGCCCTGCAGGCAGCATAAGACCAGCCTTGGACAATCTATTCACCATCTCATTCCTTTCCCTGTAATCATGATGGAAAGAAATATAATTAAAGCTAGATTTGATTTTTTGCATCTCCATGAATATGGGTATTAACTATTAAGTTTTAATAGATTTTTTTTTAAAGCATTGATTCTCCACATTCAGTTTATTACCACAAGGGAGTCACCAAAAAATTGGAATTTGGAAACACCTTTTTCTGCTGCAAGCATAAGGATTAATTTCAGGGCTATTAGTTCTGCGAAATTATTTGACCCCCTGCCTAAACCTGCTTTAAACTTAAAGACATCTGTATCCTTCAAGTACAGAACACTTCCTCCTCCACTGACCTGTGGGTTTCCCTGTGATGCAGTGATGTTTTTATACTTATGTCTGCCTGAGTTATTTCATTTTACCCTTTGATACACACACACACACACACACTTTTTTTTCCAAGAAAAAATCATATCTTCGCTATTTCAAGTAGAAATAATAATATACATAAGAGGGCCTGAAAGCTCATTTTATCCTATTTTACTCTTTGATATATTTAGTCCTACACAAGAAATTCCTACAGCGATCTACATGTAGTGTACTATTTTGCTTCAAGAGACCTGTTTTACCTTAAGTCATTTTTGCTTTTAATTAGGTCTGTTGCTTAGTTGCTTACTGTTTACCAGACTTGTTTTATAAATATTGTTCCACTAGTATTTTATTTGCCATATGCCGACCTGCATCCTTGTTTTTCTATAGAGATTGATAAGGAATCTTCTTTCCTTAAAATAAACGCTCATGTTTCAACCATCCTTTTAGTGTGGAGAGCCTGACTTCCTGATCAACTTTTAATATTTACGTGAACATGAGCATTAAGAATGGATTACTTATAGTGGTTATCTTATTTATTTGCTGGGCATAAATTATAATGCTAGGGAATTTTAGTAATTCTTGGTATATGGATTCTCTTACAATATATTTTTTGGAATACATATTTGTGTTTGTGATTATTCTTTTGTTTCATTTATTTATGACCATTTCTAAATACTTGCTGTTTGCAGGGGCAGAGCTAAAGTCGATTGTGTCTGTCTGTCCTAAGGGTGATATCTGTAGTGGCCTGCTAACTCCCCGTGAAGAGGTTCGTATTCTTAAGCATTTTGCCAGCTATAATGCATGTAATTTTAAGGTGGAGCAGTATGAGGTAGGATAACAATTGATTTCCTTGTCATTCCCTTGACACCTACATTATAGGCTGCTTTTCAGGAACCTACTGCATAATCTGAGAAATTGCAGATCATAGATCTTATCTTACAAAACATTTATCTTATTTCACACTTATCAGATTTTTGGTAGACAGAATCGTGAAGAGAGAGAAAATTATATTACTGTCCACTGGTATACCAAGTGGCTAATTGGAATGTAGAAGGGCATCACAACTCTGCATCTATTTGGGCACTAAGGTGACAAGATCTTAGAGTCCTATCTAAGAAACTAAAACTGAGAACTAATTAAGCAGAAGTGTAAGTACATATAGGTACACAGACTGGGTTTTCTAAACGCTAGCTGTTTGAAGCTTCCCCCACCTTGTTCTCCCACTCCTGCTCCCAAAGCTCATTTCTAGGGGAGTGTGCTTCCAAAACTATTCTCTGCATTCCAGAAGCAATTCTTCATGTCCTTGAATGATTCTTGTTGCTGCTAGATCATAGGAGAAGAAATTAGAAATTGCTTGTGGTGAGAACCTTAAGAAAGCTTAGTAAATAGTATAGTTATTTGTCTTTTTCATTTTAGAATCTAGCTTCAAGAACTTAAAATTATTTCAATTTGTCTTTTGTAAAAATTATATGACAGTTGAAGTTTGAACTGTTGATTTGAACTGAGGACAGACGTTATCTGTTGAAATGTGAAACTTAAAGGTTGATCATTTGCTGACAATGCTATAAGTTTGGAATGTGAAAACCCAATTTGAATAGCAGAAGACATGATTTACATAAAAACGTATAATATAGTTTATATTATTATAAAGAAAAATGGATATGCTTAAATTACAATGAGAGCCGGACATATATAGGCTCTTTTGGGTGCTAAGATAAGGTGACTTTATAAAGTCACGACTTACATTGTTGTTTATTTTCAATAATGTTCTGTTTTATTATTAGTTTAATAATTTTATTATTGTTATTATTTTATATATATATATATGTATATAATTATTCATATATAAATATATATATTTACATTCATATTTGTTTATAATTATTTCATATAACATTGCCCTCTCCTTTTAAGATGCTTTGTCCTCAAAGTAGGGTAATGACGGATATTGCTGAACAAACTTCTTTGTTTCCCATGATACATCCTCTTCAGAAAGGTTCTTCCATTTAATAAGATATTCTTTGATTATTCGAGGGCGTAGTCTTCTTTCTCTGATGGTGATGATAGCCTTTGGTTCTAAAATGAGCTTCCCATTCATATGTGTACTCATCTACACTTCCCTTCTGTTGTATCTTGGTAATTTTTGCAAAATGGTCTTGTTGTCACATCCATAGTAGCCGGGCTACCATTATTGCAGACCAGTTCCTAGTATATTTCTGAGCCAGTCCTTTAGCATGTTAAGCACGAGATCAGCAGATGATGAGCAGCATTATGATGATCACTCTCATGTTCAATGGACCCAGAGCTTATATATTTCAGAGTCTCACGTCAGGACTGAGCCTCAAGACCCCAGGTCAATGACTGAGTTAGGCATTCTTCATTCAGAGCAGATTGATGACAGTGCCCCTGATTTATTCAGCTACAGTGTTTCAGTGTCTTTCAGATGTTCAGATCACAAATGCAGGTGATGACCCAGCAGGTATATGGTTTGTGCATGTGGATTGTTTTTGTGCTCGTTTATTTATCTTGGTAGTATTGACTGGGTATATGGTGGTTGTTTTCTGGCGATATTCTATGTTGTTTTTATTGGCTGTCTAGAGTAGAGGTGATTTGATTACTGTGAGCAAGAGGTTCTTGTGTATACTCATTGGTCATGCCCTCCTTGTAGTATGGACTTGGTCATTCCCTTGCAGGGTCTTTGCTGGTCATGGCATCATCTTGTCATTATCCCCATCCATTCGTTATCATCGATTATTGAATCGATCCCGACTTACACCTTAACTAGTGATATTGAGGACTTCCCCCACTTATGCCCCTGTATTGGATAGATTTCATGTTTTCTTTGTGTCTCGGCTCTGAGTTGTGCAACAGAACTTGCCAAATCCTTGACCCTTCTGGGCCAGGAGAACCCACTGGTGTTGGGTCTTGAGCCTAGGTGAGTTGGGATTCTGATGTCTTGACCTCTCTGGTCAGTTGCCCCTGATGTTTGGTCCTGATTGTGGATGATCCCCTCTAGTTGCCTGAGTTGTGTTAGCTAAAACTTGAAACAAATTGTACTACCATCATTACATGCATTTATATGATTCATTGTTCTATCTTAGGAAATGTAAGCCCATGGTAAAATTGAAAATAAACTGTGCTTGTAAGCACATTAGAGAGGGCTATGAAATGGAGTGAGAAAGGCCTAAAAAGCAGTGGCTAAACAAATGCTAAATCTAAAGACTGCTGGCCATATTATTGGAAATGCAATGATTATATCCTCACAGAGCCTACAGGTTGGTATGTGAGATGGAGTAAGGGACAACTAATTCTAAGTGTCCCCTAAAACCTTAGAGTTACGGATGACCGTGCACCTAGTCACATTGGTTCTAGAAAAGATCCCCACGGAGCTTGATTTTAGCTTGGATGCTGTAGACATTTGTTAAAGTTGAATGGGCACTCCTCAAATCAACTTATTCCATTTGTGATACACCGCCATTTCCTGTGTTTCTCTATCCAACATGTGTACTTGGTTTTTCCCCTCTATCCTTCATTCGATATGTCACAGTGTTGAGGTTGTCAAGTCAAACCCGTTGGCCTAGCCTTGTTTCTTCCATCTTCACCCGTAACCAACAAAATATCTGAGTCTATAAATGAGTATACACTTGAGGTTCTTGTTTGTGGTTATTGATCACTTTGATTTGGACTTATTATTGATCTTTTATGTATATGATCGCCACTTAAACACCATCTTATGCTTTAGTCCTTATTGCCAATATAATTAAGGGAGCATATCTTATCCATTTGCACTTGTAGCATTAGCTAGTTTCAGTTTGGGTCATTATTTTGATCATTTTTGACCCAGTCAACCCAGTTTCACCAAGTCAACCACAGGATCCAGTACGAGTTTGGACGACAGTGTTCGATATGGTTTATTCATGGCCCCTTGGTGCCCATTAGATGGTTCCATGCTTCAGATAGTGGTTTCATGTAGTGGTCTGTGCTATTTTTATTATTATCAGCATTTGGAAACCATTATTTTTATTATCTGGTCATGGATGAGCTTATAGATGATTGTGTTGATGGTCACACAGTGTATAAGTACTCATTCCTAGTGGATTTGGGTATTCGGAGTCCATTGGCGCATTGAGTTATCAATTTCAGGCACTTACAGTTGATGACATTGTCAGTTTATCACTTTACAACAGTTTCCCATGTAAAAATGGCCCGTACAACACTTTCAATGATCATTTATTTTCTCCTAGGGCGCTACAGAGGGGATATGGGGTCCAACCACTCGTTTTTACCATATTACCCTATCTCCAGACATTTTGATGAAGTCAGTTTGGTGCCCGGTGCACTTGGCAGAGAGTTACAGGCATTTTTATCTTTCAGAGGTGGTTTTCAGGTAACAAAATAATGAAGAAATGGCTAACAAAGGAAATCGATTTGGCCCAGTGGGGTAAGGAAATGGCATGAGATTGGTTTGAGACTTCATATTGATGATTTCTACATCCTCTGGCATAGTCTCCATCATCAGTGGGGTCCACACGTCCTCCTAGTCATTAGTTGGGGGTGTTTTATTGTATGATTGGGGCACACGTCCTAGTGTTTTTTGACACTTTATGTTATGTTATCTTATTATGATGTATTGTGGGTAGGCTAGTGGAGATGTTCATACCTCCTAGCCCCCACCATGTGTTATGTTATGTCCCTAGTGACATCTTATGTCCTACGTCCTCCCTAGGGCGTCATTGAGGGAGTGCGTCCCCCTTTATTGGGAGTGATCCATGTATTATTGGTCCGACTCATCTTAGCCGTTGATCTTATCATTGTATCTTTTGAGCCTAGCCCTCCATACTATTGAGATTTTAGGGTTTTGGATTGTGAGAGGCTATTTATATCCACTCTCACCATTTCTAAAAGGGAATTTTGGCTTTGGAATTTGGAATAAAAATATATTTTTGCAGATCTTCTTCTTTTGCTTTGATGAATGTTCTTGTACATGATTGGAATGCCTCTCTTTTGGACATCTGAGTAGTTCTAGCATGATTTCATATCTTTTCTAGTGGAGGCCAAATTGATCTTTGCTGCAGGGGTGCGATTTGCTTGGGAGAGGATTGTGAGGGTTTCTCCATCCATTCGCTTGGGTAGATCTCTTCATCTTTCAGGGAGTAACCAATTGTGAATTTTTCCATTGAGTTATTGTTTGTTATATGTCTTGCATGGTTTCTTTCTATTTGTAAAACAAATCTAACTTCGGTTGTTTGATTTTTGCAGGTAGAGAGGGTGCATCTCCTCCTTGAACCCACACGCACTTGCTTGGAACATGCTTGATCTTGCTTAGAATTGTAACCAATTGTTAGGATCATCAATGTTCTTGGCGGCCGCAAGCATTTGAGGTAATATATACAAGGTACGTTTGATTTTCATCACTTCTACTGCAATTGTCATTCAAAATTAAAAATTTAAAACCCTAGTTTTATAGATCTGATAGATCTGGCGAGAATTCAGGCTTAATAACTGAAACCCAAGTCTTATTTCCTTTCAAAACCCCAGATACCAAGTTTGGTGAAAATCCGACTCCATTTACCTTCAGATCCAAGCACTGGTCATCTCTAGGGGAGGTCGCACTCCTTGGTTTTTCAGTCTTTTTCTAGATCTGTCATGTTGGTGTTGCTAGTTTTGCCTCAAATCATCAGATCCATCATCTAGCCACCAGAATAGTGTCCTTCCATCCTTAAATCTTATCAAGTGGGACCACCTCACTCTTATTTGCTTAAACCCTCGGTGGATCTCATTTGGGTCTTTAGATCGGCACTAGATCTATCTAGATCTACTTGATGAATCTCATTTGTGGTATATTTCTCTTCGGTTGAGAAATTATTCTTTTCCTAAGCCTCCTCAACCAAGCCCTAACTCCTAAAACCACTTATCTTTCCTAGATATAGATCTACTTACTCTTGATCTCACTCTTATTCACATTTCATATCATCCTAGAATGTCTTGAGTAGGTTCGCTAGCCCTCATAGGCTGGCTAGGGTCTCCGTCTTGATCTTGCTCCAACTTGATCTAAAGTGTCAAGTGCTCGTTCGGTGTGACAACCTCTGTATCCAGTGGTGAACGAGGCCCTTGCAAGTGTCATCGGTTTAGCTTCCCTCCTCTACTGTCCTGGATAGGATCCCATAGTGGGCAGCTATACTTTGTGTGATAACATTCTTTGGCGCCGTTGCCGGGGAGGTAGAGCCTTACCACCGATCTATTAATAACTGGGATGACCTTGGTCATTTGTTACAAATTGGGTATTCCCTTCTCCAAGATGTAAAGATTTACGTGAATGATCATATGCCATTGATCATAATTAGTAGTGATCTAGTCCATTCATAGTACTTTGGGTGACTCCTATTTCCCCCCCCTCTAGTTTGCATGAACGATCATGGATTGAATCTTATGGAGATGATCCTAGTCATTCACAAGGTTTTGAGCCCTTAACTTGTCCTCTTCCCCAATTTTTCGTGAGGAGATATGAGTTGTCGGTCTACCTTTTGTGGAAAGGATCTCCACCATTTGCGACAACTTCCACCTATAAAAGGATCTCCACCATTTGCCATCCACCGCTGCATATCTCACCTCAGAGCTACTGCCAATCTTTCCACAAACCAGAAGATGCTTTCCTTTTATCCATCACTTCAAACACCACCCTTGCTTAGGAATTCGGAAAAACATATGAGCACTTAAGGCAGGGTGCCATACATAGGGGTTTTTGAGGCTTATAGAGCCTAGGGAGCTTTATCAGAGGGTCAATGAATAAAGGTGTTATCACATAGACAGTAGCTGCCAACTAAAGAGATCCTATCCAGGATAGTAGAGGAGGGAAACTAGACCAGTGACATTTGCAAGGGCCTCGTTCACCACTAGATTTAGAGGTTTCCACACCGAACGAGCTCTTGTCGCTTTAGATCAAGCCGAAGCAAGATCAAAGGGGAGACCCTAGCCATCCTATGAGAGCTAGCGAACGAACTCCATGCACTCTAGAAAGTGTGAGATGAGATCGAGAGTGAGATCTTGAGTAAGTAGATCTAGATCTAGGAAAGACAAGTGGCTTTAGAAGTGAGGGATTGGTTGAGGAGGCTTAGGCAAGAAGCGAATGCTCAAACGAAGAGAAATTATACCACTAATAAAGTTAACAAGTAGATCTAGATAGATCTAGTGCCGATCTAAAAGACCCAAATGAGATCCACCTAGGGTTTAGACAAATAAGAATGAGGTGGGCCAACTTGATGTGATTAGGGGATGAAATGGCACTAGATAGGTGGCTAGATGATAGATTTGGATTTATGAAGAAAAACAAGCCACACCCCAACTGACAGATCTGATGAAATGACTGAAAAACAAAGGGGTGCGAATTGCCTAGAGATGGCCAGTGCCTGGATTTGGCGGTTAAGGGAGTTGGATTTGACCCAAACTTGGCCTCTAGGGTTTTCTAAGGAATTAGACTTGGGAATCAGTTATTATTCCCAGAAGATCGCCGGATCTATCAGATCTAAAATTCTAGGGTTTTAACTTTAGGAAAATTAATGACAATTGGGATAGAAGTGATGGAAATCCAACGCACCTTATAGATCTTACCTCAGATGCATGCGGTCACTAAGTACATTGATGATCCTAACTATTGGTTACAATTCCATGCAAGTGCGTGTTGGTCCAAGGAGGAAGTGTGCCCTCTCTACCTACAAAAATCAAACAACCGAAGTTAGATTTGTTTCACAAGTAAAAGGAAACTATGCAAGACATCTAACAAACAATAACTCAATGGAAAAAAATCACAATTGGTTACGCCCTGAAGATGAAGAGATTTGCCCAAGTGAATGGATGGAAAAACCCTCACAAACCTCTCCCAAGCAAATTGCACTCCTGCTGGTATAGTCTCCATCATCAGTTAGGTTAGGCATACTTGGTTTCGAGGACTAAAGGGCACAATCATTGTGACTAGAATCACACACTCCAGAGCTGAGACACAAGGTAAACATGGAGTCTATCCAACACAAAGGAAAAAGTGGGGGAAGTCCTCAATATCAGTAGTTAAGGTGTAAGTCAGGATGAAGTCAATAATGGATGATAACAGATGGATGGGGAAAGTGGCAACATAATGCCATGACTAGCAAAGACCCTAAAAGGGAATGACCAAGTCTATCTAGATGACAAGGGCATGACTAATGAGTATACACAAGAATCTCTTACTCCTAGTAATCAAATCACCTCTACTCTAGACAACCAATAAAAAAAACATAGAATATCGCCAGAAAACAACCACCATATACCCAGTCAAACTACACAGATAAATAAACTGCACTCACGCTCACAAACTGCACTCCATATTCTCCCTCACAAATTGCACCCTAAGCAAATTGCACTCCTGCTGGAAAACCACCTCTAAAAGATAAAAATGCCGGTAACTCTCTTCCAAGTGCTCCAGGCACCAAACAGATTGCACCAAAATGTTTGGGGATAGGGGAATATGGTAATAAAGAGTGGCTAGACCCCATATCCTCTCCATAGCACCCTAGGAGAAAATAAATGATCATTGAAAGTCCTGTACAGGCCATTTTTATATGGCCATCTGCTGCAAAGTGATAAAATGGCAATATCATCAATTGTAAGTGCCCGGAACTGATAACTGAGTGTGCCAATGGACTTAGAAAGTCCAATTCCACTAGGAATGAGTACTCATACACCATGTGACCATCAAGAAAATCATCTATAAGCTCATCCATGCCCGAATAATAAAAATAATGATTTGTAAAT